>CM071875.1:22173198-22207909 GCA_036759665.1 Gynandropsis gynandra
ATACGACCCATACGACTCTTGGACCCCTTTGCGACCCTTGAACCTCTGCGACCCATACGACCCATACGACTCATTAGAGCCATTAGACCCCTACGACCCATGCGACCAATGCGACTCAAAAGACCGTACTTACTTGGTGGAACCTCCTTATCCTTAGAGGGGGCCTCTTCGGCAGGACCGACTGTAGGTTCCTTGGAAGGAACCTCCTTTTCCTTAGAGGGGGCCTCTTCGGCAGGACCGACTGTAGGTTCCTTGGAAGGAACCTCCTTTTCCTTAGAGGGGGCCTCTTCGGCAGGACCGACTGTAGGTTCCTCGGAAGGAACCTCCTTAGGGGGGGCCTCTTCGACAGGACCGACTGGAGCATCTGCATAAAATTACTTCATTCATTAGATGCGTATTTTGCGACCCATGCGACCCTTGCCGACTCTCGATGGAAATTGACTCAAATGAACTTTTGAGCTATTTATTACTTACTTGGTGGAACTTCATCAGGAGCAACGACTGCAGTTAGAGGAATGTCGGCGGCAGATGCGATATTTTCAATTAATCTCGAAATGTTTGCCAAATCCTCTTCTGCGCCATCTCCACGGACATTTTCAGACTCTGACTCAACCGGCTCTTCGTAAGGACCTGGATATGAACGTTGAAGGAATTCATAGTCTCTAACACTGCCGGAATATTGGTTTGCGGTGCTCGAATCTATCTCGGCAGATTTTGATTTTGCCTTTTCAGCACCTTTGGGATTTGCCGCCTCTGCTTTTGTATTAGGCAAATGAAACCCGGCATCCCTTAGAAGATCTCTGACAGCGTTGATGATTCTTTTCTCCGACTTCTTTATTTCCTTCACTAATTTCTGCTCCAGTGTCAGCCGGACTGGAGCTTCTTTTCCTTCAGCTTCATCTTCATCCTCGCCTTCTCTTTCAGCATCAGCTTCAGCATCACCATCTCTTTCTTCATCACCTTCAGCATCAGCTTCAGCATCAGCTTCATCATCTTCAAGCTCTATCATTTTTTCCCCCACGCTCTTTTTCCTCTTAGTCCCCTTCCCCTTCCCCTTCCCTTTCCCCTTCTTTTCATCTCCAAGAACTGCTTTCCGCGTCAGCAGTTCTTGCTCACGAATGTCCTCCCAACAAAGTCCCTTCGGATTTCTACGAATATGTTCCATCCATATCTGAACATCGGGATCGCATCCCTCATAGTCGTCCAGATCATAACTTGTAAAGTGTTCATCGCGATCAGCACAAAGAATACTTCGAATATCCTGAAAAACAAAAAATAGTCATTATTACCCTCTGTGACCCTTGTTTTCCTTGTGACCCTTGTATAATTGTTACCTTAGAATCTCCGATCAGCCTTATGACTTCTGCGTACTTCAGGTTAATACTGGGTTTAACCATCTTCTTGCACATTCTTGGGCATGATGGATCCGCATTCTCTACATCAACATACCATCCCTTTCCGCCCAAACTAGGGATGGTTTCGAAAGGAAGTAACTGCAACATTAAAAAAAATCAGAATGCAAAAAGTATGAAAAAATTCAAGTTATTCGAATAATATATACAACTTACCATTAGTGGGATCATGAAACCGCCACAATACCATTTTGGTTTCGGTGATTCCCCGCTAACGTGCTTGCGGCAAGTATCCACAATCTTCTCGAATGTGTAACGCCCCCATGGAAAGCCTTCACAAAATTCCAAATCATCAACCATGTCAATGAGATCATGGCTGATAGAGTTGTCTGATGAAGGCTTGTGATCAATAACTTGCGCCAACAACAACAAAGTTGCCAACCTCTTTTTGTCCTCGTCATTCTTCGCCTTCACAAGCTTTCCAATGATTTGTACGGGGGTCACCTTTCCACGGCCGAAATACTTCCGCCTGAATGTATCACCCCTTTTGGACTCCCATCCTTTGGGATATGGTCCGCAGTTCAATCCGGAAATTAGTGCGTGCTCCACTATAGAGTACCGGATGGGAACACCGTTTAAGACGAACCACAACTCCTTCTTGTCCCGTACAATCACGGAGTGATTTAGGAGGATAGACATTTGAACCTTAGTCAATGTGGAATCACATTGGAAATGGAATAAATGCTTAAATTGCGATTCCTTCTCGAAGTAATGCACGTCGTATTCATCTAAGATTCCTCTCAGCTTCGTTATTGTCTCGTGCGGATAACACTTGGTTGTGATCTTTGGCATTCTGTCTATGTGTTTGAATTGATACACAAACTTCGGCTTTGGGGCCACCTGCAAGACCAATTAATTAAAGAATACATTATACTTCTACCGACTCAAGCGACTCAAGCGACCCATGCGACCCATGCGACTCATGCGACCCATGCGACCCATGCGACCCAACCGACCCTTTGGCTCAACTGACCCATGCGACTCGACTGAACAATGCGACCCAAGCCGACTCACTAAGACAACCGACTCAAACGACCCTTAGACCCCCTGCGACGCTCAAGCGACGATTGCGACCCAAACCGACTCACTGAGACAACCGACTCAAACGACCCTTAGACTCCCTGCGACGCTCAAGCGACCATTGCGACCCAAATCGACTCACTCAGACTCAACAGACTCACTGACACTCACACCCATTTCAAATCAATAAACCATTCTGGGACTCGACAGCCTGCAAACCCTAGAAATCGACGCTCAACCGACCATCGCGACCCAAACCGACCCACTGAGACAACCGACTCTTGCGACTCAACCGACTCACTGAGACTCAACCGACTCATTGACACTCACACCATTTCAAATCAATAAACCATTTTGGGACTCGACATCCTCCAAAACCCTAGAAATCGATCTACTTACACTTATTGACGCCATTGAAGATTGACTCGTGCTCTCTTCTCCACCGCTGCTGATTCTAGCCATTTCCTTCTTGCCAACTTCGAATTTACTTCTTGCCAACTTCGAATCGATCCCTCTCAAGTTCGAAATCACTTGTTCTTTCTTGGCTTTTACTCTCCCAGAATGTGGGTTTGGCTTTTACTCTCCCAGAATGCGGTTTTTCCCACGTTCGAAAATTAAGGGTAAATTTGTCTTTTCTCCAGTTTTTTTTTTCCGATTAAATAATTATTTTAGGGAAAGGTATTTTTGAAGCGTTTTAGCCCTACGAGGGTATATCTGATATTCCGCCTATTAAATTTATGTTTAAAATTTATTAATTTCACTTAATATATTTTATAAATAGACACAAAAATAACAAAGAAACGGGTTTTTTATATAAAAAAGAGAGTGTTTCTATATAAATATCGTAGTAAATAATTTCAAATTAAAAAAATATTTATGGATTAAAAGTTATTATTTTTGGGTTTAGGATTTTAGTATATATATTTTTTTGTGTGATCTAACCGTTAATTAATGGAAGAATTTTTTTATTGAAAATGATTAATTTATATAAGAATTTAATCAAAACTAAATTTTTAAAGGGAAATAAGAGAGATCCATAAAAGAAAATGGGACTAGAATGATATAGTTACAAATTTTTTAACAGTGTTAAAATGTAAAGAAAAATAAGTATAACTTTTCTGAAATTTTATATATTATGAAAAGTTGCATTTTTGTTTTTTTCTTCAACTTATATAAAGATCTTCCTGGCAATGCAGATTCAAACTTAAATGAAATAGTTATAATAGTTTATTATTTGTTAAAGAATTTTATTTTAATTCTATTTTCCGATTTTATATTTCTTATTATTGAATCGTCGAAATTTAACATTAATCCTTTGTTTTTGAAATATTTGATCCAATCTTAAACTATATCCGTGAATTTGCCTTCCAAAAATTTGTTCCTTTAGAATATTAAAATGTAGTTTATATAATTTATAGTTTGTTTATATAGAACTAAAATGTTAAAATTAATAAAGAATGTTATATTATATTTTCCTCATGATTTGAGATAAGGTCATGTATCTGTCTATCAGCTGAGTACCGCCACCACATATCCTTATGTTCTAACCACAAAAAATAAAATAAAAATGTAAGAAAACCATATAATATATAATAGTGAAAATGAAAACAAATTGGTTTCTTGGGAAAAATGGCAGCAAAAATTCACCTTTCTTCTGCTTCTTGTTCCATTACTCACAAGACTCGTGATTTCTCAAGGTTATCATCATCTTCCTCTTATTCCATTGTTCTTTCTCTGCCTCAAATCCTCTGTTCATCATCCCATTTAGGGTTTCATCAATTCAAGCTCCAGGCAAAATTAGGTATTGGGGTCTGTTTCAGAACCAGATTATTGTCATATCTCTGAATCAGAATTTGGTATATCTGCTCTGTTTTGTTACCTAATTTCTGTTGGGTTCAGGTGGAGGAGATGAAGAGTTGAAGCCTAAAGGGAAGAAGAAGTTCATAACCAGAGAGGAGGAGCCCGCACAGTGAGCCATTATATACATTTAAGCTTTACATATCATATCTTCAATTTCATAATTCGATGAAGAGAAACAATGAAATACGACCCTAAATTTTGGTTTCAAGGCTCTTGCATGTTGTTCGAACAAAATCTCGATTTATGTGTCT
Organism: Gynandropsis gynandra; assembly: GCA_036759665.1. Taxonomy (NCBI): domain Eukaryota; kingdom Viridiplantae; phylum Streptophyta; class Magnoliopsida; order Brassicales; family Cleomaceae; genus Gynandropsis; species Gynandropsis gynandra. Next base: position 22,177,742 of record CM071875.1, read on the forward strand.
TCTTACTTGAACTGAAGTGCTTCAATTTCAATCCAAACTAACAAATGGGTTTGTCTAAGATATGTCAGCTAGGTCATTGTTGGTTTTATTTATGAATTTGCAGGTATTGGCAAACCGCTGGAGAGAGAGAAGGGGAGAATCCGATGAAGACGCCACTCCCTTACATCATCATCTTCGGAATGTCGACTCCTTTTGTCATCTTAGCCATTGCTTTTGCCAATGGTTGGATCAAAGTCCCCATCCGCTGAGAAAGAAAGAGGAAGAACATTGACAAGAGAGATACAATAAGCAAAGGAAAAGGCTTCATCTTTTCCTTGTTTCTCATTCACTTTTCGCATCTTCTTTTTCCTCACAGTTCGAAATCGCTCTCAACGATCATGGGATGTAATATACTCAAAACCCGACATAAACAGAGTCACATTTTATACCAAGTCTTCCAAAGATACACTAGGATGAATGTGACTGAGACATCAATCTGTAACTCAATTTGTGTTCTGTCTCAAGCTACAACTACAAAGGAAAACATACCAAATCTTCCAAAGATACACTAGACTGTGACTCAGACATCAATCTGTAACTCAATTCTTAAGTTTGAACTAACTGTTGTAATGATTCACAATATTTTTATTGTATCGTTGATGATATTTTTGTGGATAATGTGAAAATAATGCGGAAAAATCCATGACCTCAGAAAAAGATATTCTTGAAAAGAAGAAAATATATCATTTTGTAATGCCCCTTTGGATTATTTTGTCACGCTCCATGATAGTTACTGCATGGCTACGCATTTCGTTTCCTCGTTTTCTCCTTCTTCTTCCTCGTCGTCCACAGGTCTCGCTGCTCCATCTCCATTGCACGAGACCCTACCCCTTTTCACTGGATCTGTACTTTTCCCGAGAAAATCCTGGCTTTCTCGTATTCGATTAAGATTCTTCGCTAACAATCATTTTCAGCTCGATTGCTCAAACGGGTCTCCGCCAAATTTCGCGTCTTTGCAGGAATGTGAGTTTCTCGGCTCTGGAAATCCCCGCTCTTGATCGGATCGTTTTGTTTGATTAGTGTTTCTGTAACATAGTGATCGATCATTTGTTGTCGTTTTGAGAGAATGCCTACTAGAACTTTACGGGTGATGATGAACAGGAACATTTTAGGTCAAAATATTTTCTAATCCCATAATTTTGGTTATGGAGGTTTCTAGATTTGATAAGTTTCAGAGCGTAGAGTTTCATGAATCCAAAAGATTCTTGGTTTTTCCTCTGATTGTTTGGAGGATTGTGTATGGTGATGATTCAGCTGGAGACCATCTTACAGAGGAACATGTGGTGTCTCAAGGGAAAGAAAATTTCATTGGTGAATCAAAAACAGGGTCTACTCTTAGTATTACAGTGGTTGGAGCTTCTGGGGACCTGGCAAAGAAGAAGATTTTCCCCGCCTTGTTCGCTCTCTTTTACGAGGACTGGCTCCCTGAGGTTTGATTCTCTGGGATACAACAGTTCTTGATCTTGTTTTCAAAGAGTGGATTGTTGTGATGTTTTGTTATATTTCCTGAATTGGACAGAACTTTACTGTTTTTGGTTACTCTCGGACCAAACTCACTGATGAGGAGCTTCGGAACATGATCAGTAAAACATTGACATGCCGCATTGATCAGAGGTATACCATCTCTTGCTACAAATATCTTGTTTTTTGGTAGTTAAAATCTATGCTTTGTCTGTTCGTGAAAGGGAAAACTGTCAAGGCAAGATGGATCAGTTCTTAAAACGGTGTTTTTACCATTCGGGTCAGTATAATTCTGAAGAGGATTTTGCTGAACTAAACAGAAAGCTTAAAGAGAAGGAGGTAACCTCTTCATTCTCTCTTTAATATAATCTGAATATATATAGCCTTTGAATTCATTTCGTCTTTTTCTTTACATGCCATTTGATTCCTTCTTTCAGGATGGGAAAGTATCAAACAGGTTGTTCTACTTATCCATACCTCCAAACATATTCGTAGATGTGGTCAGGTGTGCTTCTACTAAAGCTTCCTCGGATGATGGCTGGACGCGGGTCATCGTTGAAAAGCCATTTGGTCGTGACTCTGAATCATCTGCTCAGTTAACAAGATGTTTAAAACAGTATCTCACAGAGGATCAAATCTTCAGGTAAATCCACACCCCGTTGGAGTGATCTTTTAATTGTTGCAAAGAGATTTACAAAGCTAGAACGTTGATGGATTGCGATATCTCTTAGGATTGACCATTACTTGGGTAAAGAGCTCGTCGAGAACCTGTCTGTACTTCGATTCTCTAATCTTGTCTTTGAGCCTCTATGGTCAAGGAACTATATACGCAACGTGCAACTGATCTTTTCCGAAGATTATGGTACCGAGGGGCGTGGAGGGTAAGTGTGTAGTGACATCTTAGTCTAGCCCAACCAAAGTTACCAACATGAAACGCCTAATTGTCTATGTGAATCCTTGTAGTTACTTTGATCAGTACGGAATCATACGAGACATAATGCAAAACCATCTCCTGCAAATACTGGCACTATTTGCAATGGAGACTCCTGTAAGCTTAGATGCTGAGGACATAAGAACCGAAAAGGTAAGTATCGGAATCATGAAGTTATTATCTTCGATGATACAATTTTGCTGATATCTTGTCGATGTGGGTGAATTTCTGTTTTTCTAGGTGAAAGTATTGAGGTCGATGAGACCCTTACAGCTCGAAGATGTGATCGTTGGTCAATACAAAGGTCACAACCATGGTGGAAAATCTTACCCAGGTTACACAGACGACTCAACTGTCCCGAAAAACAGTCTTACACCTACATTTGCAGCAGCGGCTCTGTTCATAAACAACGCGAGATGGGACGGTGTTCCCTTCCTTATGAAAGCTGGCAAAGCTCTCCACACCAGACGGTAATTTTTGTACAAGTTCCTCTATGTCTGTAAACCACGAATTCCAAAAAAACCATAACTTTTCCTCTTACTCTTCACGGTGACGCAGGGCAGAGATCAGGGTTCAGTTCAGGCATGTTCCTGGTAACTTGTACAAGAAAATATTCGCCACGGATTTAGACAAGGCCACTAATGAACTGGTGATCAGAGTTCAACCCGATGAGGCCATATACCTGAAGATCAACAACAAAGTCCCGGGTCTTGGAATGAGACTGGACCGTAGTGATCTCAATCTGCTATACCGAGCAAGGTAAACAATTCTTAATGCTTCTCAAACTCATCACACACCAAGGCCAAGAACATGGTTAGTAAACAATTCTTGAGCCATACCGAGATGTCACTGTTATAGGTATCCAAGAGAAATTCCGGATGCATATGAGAGGCTACTTCTTGATGCAATAGAAGGAGAAAGAAGGTTATTCATTCGAAGTGATGAGCTCGACGCTGCTTGGACTCTATTCACACCAGCATTGAAGGAACTCGAGGAGAAGAAAATCGTGCCTGAGCTTTATCCGTATGGAAGTAGAGGTCCCGTGGGAGCACATTATCTCGCGTCTAAGTACAACGTAAGATGGGGAGATGTTGGTGGTGATGAAATGTAAAGCTCCAAGACGATCAAAGCAAGATTCTTGTCCTCATGGACATTTACCAATATCACAACGCACGGATTAGGAGAATCTAAACTATCCGATGATTTTCATAAAGACATGTGATTGAATGTGATGGTTCACAACTCGTGGATAAATCGTTCTTTCGAACCTTTTAGAATCATCCAAAAATAGAAGAAAAGATCTTGTCAAATATATGTTGGACATCATAACATAATATTCTCTTTCGGTATCATATCAAATATAAATTTGGTTTTATTTGATTTTCAAAAACTATCAAAAAATCAAAGATTGTGCAAAATCATTTCTATGAATTCATGATTTATGTCATAAACGACGTATAATAACACAGTATAACAAATATCTCTGGAACATCAATCTTTCCTTAAAAAAAACTATCATGTGGTTGCTGTTGTTTTTAGCAATGACTTAAAAGAGAGATGTATACCGCAAATATTAGATAATGGAATCATAATTGTACGTAATCGGTGTTAGATAATAATCAAAGGTGAAAAGAACGTGAACATGATAGAACGGAGAGTGTCAGAATGCCTTGAATATTGGGATTTTTTTAGTTTGTTATTTTTGTTTGACCCTAGAACTTTTTATTTTGATTTGTCAGAAGTTAGTTAGCTCTTTTTTTCTTGTAACCATGTATATAAATTCATTTTGTATTTTCAATTTAGACAAATCGAATATCAATACAATACAAAAATCATTTGCTCGGTCTCTAAGCTTTTGATTGCGATACTTAAAATGGTTTCAAAACACATATTGTATTATGTTGTCATATCTCTAATTTTTTTTTTCATTTTTTTTATCATATGCCTATATAACAGCAAAGAGACCAATTCTTATGATAGATCATTTACCAAATTTAACAAAGGTTTACAACACTTTATCACAAGAAGAACAACAACGTCAAATATTGTCAAATCCATGAGAGGCACATGTTTTTCAAGTTAACATCCAGTCTTAGTCTCAAAGACTTTGGTCTCCTTCATATGGTTCTACACCAACATGAGTTCAACCATGATCACGAATTCAATGCTCTCATTGTGGAATTCTAAGACTATCTTATGTGCAAGTGTGGTAGGCTTCATGGCATTCTAAACTTACAATAAGCCGATAACACATGTTGCATACAATAATGTTGGCCATGTTAATATGGTGGCTTCTTCTTCTGGAGTTGATGTTACAAAAGATTGTAAGCATATCCACAATCGTGCTAGTAAACAAGCTTTCAAAAAAGCTTAAGAATTTGTTGTTCAATTCGGCATTCAACTTTAAAATCTCAGCATTTCATTCATGTATTTAGATTTTGCAAACCAATCACTCAAACAAATAATTAATTTTGTGATCTTCTCCATCACAGCTTTCACGGTTCGTTTCGCTCGAGGGTCGACCAGCTCAGGTTCGTCGACCACTTTCCCGACGACGAATTTATTCGTGGTGTGAGTCTCTACAACCAACTCAAGAAGAGTCGATTCTTTTCTTATCCTCTACATCTGTAATATTATAGTAATATGATCAATTAACAATTTTATATAACAATAAACTTTAATCATTAATTTTGATAACTTTTATCAATTCTTTCTTTTGTTACGGGAATGACTTCGATCCCGAGGTATGGCGATGCGGACCATTCCTGGGAACCTTCTCGCCGTATCGATATTTTTTGGCTTTCTCACTTTTGGCCTTGAAGTCCTCTGACTCCTAATGTTGGACGAGTTGGTTGAATACCTCGTCTATTGTCCATTTCGGTTTGGCGTTTGTAATAGTTGCGCTTGACATTGTTCATCATCAAGCACAACCGAGCTTGCATATCGTGCATCCAAGAAATATAGATGCGCGATGTATCCTTCTTCCGCCATCTATATGTGCGCTGCAAAATTAAATTTCAATAAATTAGTTTATAAATAAAAGTATAATAATTTAAAAATAAATTTTATATTAAAAATACTTACGATAAATGTACACTACCATCAGCGGCGTATAACTTCTGGTGTCATCTGCCAGGATAATAGAGTCAATCTTGTAGCGAACCTTGGATGATATTATTGTTCATGTTAGGGCTGGGCAAATAACGAATATTTGCGAATATCTGACTATTTGTATTTGTATTTGGCGAATATCCAGATTTAGTATTTGTATTTATATTTGTAAATTCGGATATTTTTCGGATATACGGATATCCGTCGGATATACTGATATCCGTATACGAACCTAAAAAATTTTTAACGTAAAAAAAATATATATAAAAGAATTTTAATAATAAAACCGATATTCATCAAATATAATCTAAAACTAAAATTCAAATCCCATAAAGATGCAAAGAGACGTAATATAAATAAAACAAAGTATCAAATCTTCACAATCATCTCCGCATGAGTCATTTAAATTTAGTTTCGTCGATGATTCTACGAATATCATCAATTCACCTAAAACAATGAAACAAATTGTTAGATTATACACTAAAATAAAAATCGCAAAAAAAAAATATATTTACCGAAGTCTGTTTTTTCATATATTGTAATGTCTCAATAACATTATCCAACTCATTTGGATTAGAATCATTCTTGAGTGTAAATTAAATCTCCACAATATTAGTTATTTTAAAGTATTTAATAATTTAGTACTTCAATCATAAATATATTGAATATTTGTCTATATATTTATGTAATAAGTGTTTAAATAAGATAAAGTAATGTTTTTTATTTCAATTTGATCATTAAAATCAATTTTTTTTTATATATGTATCTATATATTAACTAAATTTTCTATTTAGTACTTACGGATACGAATAGTTCGGATAATTGAGTCTACTATTTGTATTTGTATTTGTGTCAGTGGATATTCGAATTTTCGGTTCGAATATAAATCGAATACGAGTCGGATACGAATACTTCAAATATTTTGCCCAGTCCTAGTTCGTGTAGTTTAGAACATCATCCACATCAAATTTGCACGTGTAAATCAAATAATTAGATAGTATTTATAATTAATTTCAATATAAATATTTCTAACTAATATCTTACCATAACGTCATGTCAGGACGTTGAGGATCAACAATAGGGACGGAAGGATGCTCGTCGAAATTATCGATAAATGTGTCTATATCCACCATATGATCTTCTTCATCAAATATCGATGGTACCAATATAGGTGAAGGAGACTGATATGGTGGCGGTGGAGGCGGTGGCTGGGCTATTATGGAACCCGCCAACATTCAACCGTTACCGACAAATCGTCGAGCTCTCATTGCTTTTAGTGTATATAGATTACTTTTGAGAGAATTGGTAATTTGGTTTTGAGATTGTGTTGAAAATGAACTGTTTAACGGTTAAAATACAAATATTTCCAACGAACATCCATTGGAAATAATGTCATCTCAACGGACGCAATCAATTGACATGACTGTTAGGTTATCAATGGGTATTCGTTGGAGTTTTCAACGGGTGTCTGATAGGATTTCCAACGGATGTCCATTGGCAAGGTGTGTTCCTGAGGCAACAGACTACATAATGATTGTACATCTTCTTCCCAATGGGTATCGATTGGAAATTCCAACAGATGCCCGTTGAAATGCAAGATCCATGTAGCAACCGTAGCAAAGCCATGATGACCGTGTTCAACAAATATATGTTGGTAGAGTGCAACAAATACCCATTAGTAGATGCCAACAAACATCCGTTGCAACGTACCAACGGTCATCCGTTGGTATTATAAACCTTGGCAATATGTATCTGTTGGGAGTTAGCAACGGGTACCCGTTGAAAATTGAAAAACCTTGAAAATTTTCTAAGGATCGAACAAAATTAAATGGTTCAAAGAGTATCGAACAAAATTAAACCTTAAAAAATTTCTAACTTGAATATATAAAGTTAAAAAACATTTTAAAAAAGTTAGATATTACAATTACAATTTACATTTCTTCTTCGGTTGATTTTTCGATTAACGAGTCTTCATTCAATTGTTCATTGAATTCATCGTCATGTTCATCTTCTGCATCTTCCGGTTCAACGTCTTCATAATCGCATATGTATTCTTCATCTATGTCAGTTTTTCAGAGAATCTTCTTTCGATTGTCTGTATCAATTAATTGTATCGACTTAGGGAGATCGGTTTGCAATGGATCTTCTTTTTCGTTTATGCTTATAATTATGCGTGGCTTGATCTCAGCTATGGTCCATCATTCATCTCTTCGACGTTTCAATGTTGTTGGATATTTCACGGAACATACTTGATTTGCTTGATCTATTGTAATCAATGGATAATACTTATCATATTGTTGTGCCAGATTGATGTTAGTTCCTCTCCATCGATTTTTACGTGTACCACGTCCTACGATTGGGTCGAGTCGCTGACATTTTAAAAGTATTACCTTCAATTAACCGAGACTGAGATATTCTACTTATAGGATTTAGTGCAATATACCGTAGAAATCATCACTTTCTATTTCACTATTAACATAAATGCCATAATTGTATGTATTTCTATGTTTTTCGTATTCGTAAGCGTGGAATGTGTATCCACGCGTAAACCAAAATTAACCAACACAAAACATTTCTTTCAAGACCATTAGCCAAATCTTTTAACTAGGTAGTATGTCTCTCATCAGAACCATTGACCTATACAAGATAAAAACAAATAAATATTGTATAACATAACATTTTGTTCATATATATATATATACACGAATATACATGTACTTACGTAATCTCTCAACCACGAGCCTTAATATTGAATTTTCATTTTCTTGAGTCCATATGCATTTAGATAAGGATATGTAATCATTACTTGTTCATCAACTATCTTGTAATGAAAGTACATTAACACACATATATTATATATATATATATACCAGTTATGTCATTCACCTTGGCCTTTTGGTTTTCGATGCCCACGATCTCTACTTCATTTTAGTCGATTCTTTTAAATCTTCCATCTTGTTCGTAAAAGATTTGCATTTTGGTTTGTATGCACGGTGCCTTTTTTTTTGTACCATATTCTTTCGAAAATATTTTTTATCTTTTGTAAATGAATGTCCATGGGAAAGAGATCTTCTATGACAATCAAACCAACATATCTTCTTCTCATGTACTAGTCGAAATGAATATGTATCCTTTATACAATATGGACATGCCAATCTTTGATGCGTGCTCCATCCAGATAATATTCCATAGACAAGAAAGTCGCTAATTGTCCGCAACAAAACCGCTTTCAATATGAAATTTTACTTCGTACTCGCATTATAAGCAATAATTCTATTGTTACATAAATGGATTAATTAATGAATTAAGGGTTGCAAAAAGACATTGAAATTTTTCTTTAGATGTTTTGATATTGGAATCAGCAACGTCAGAAACACTACTTCTGTTTTCAAAGACATATTGGAAGGCAAATTATACGGAGATAAAATCACCACGGAGAATATTGACTTCTAGATTGTCCATATGGACTAAAACCATCGGTGCACAGGCTAAGATAAATATTTCTCGTTTCATACGCGAACTCAAAAAATATTTCATTAAAATCTTTCCAAGCTTTACCATCTGATGGATGTTGCATTATCCCTTCGCTCGTTGAGTATTCTGCGTGCTATCTCATTACTGCAATGATTTATTTCGATTCTTGTAACCTTCCAACCTGTTTGCTATAGGCATATAGAACATTTTTTGTACGATGCATATTTACGTGAAGATGATTTCTTTGGACGAAATCCGCTTGCACTGCATAATTTACATTCCAACACGGCTTTATCATTTCCTCAAAACAACATGAAATTGTTTTTACAAACATATATTTTCTCATGTGGCATTCCAAGATCTTTTAAAACATTCTTTGTTCCGTAATATGTCTCGGGAGCTTGATTATTTTCCGTTAAATATTCACGTATGGTTTTGCAAAATGAATTCATGCAGTTTTCAGCAACATTGTAGTCTGTTTTTATACTCATCAATCTTGAGGACAAAGATAAATGAGACTGATATTCACGACAACCTTCATATATAGGTTGTTTCTTCGAATCCAATAGGTTGAAAAATCGGCTTGCCTCATTGTTCTACATCTCTTCATGGGGTTTCTCAACAACTCTAGGAAAAGCATCTGATATCATTTCCACATATGGATTGGTCATTGATGCCTCATAAACAATTTCTTCATTTCTTTCTATTTCTTGTGCTTCTTACACAATATCTCTAACGCCAAAATTTTCGTCGTGAATAACCAAATTTCGTAATTCTCTATGAAACTCACCTTGTAAAGATGTTTGCAAACAATTTCTTGACTTCGATACTTCATGTTTTTGCATCTTTTGCAGGGACATAACATTGTCACATATTCTTGACACAAAGGTTACATCGACATAAAACTCATGAACTGCTCCAATCTGTGTAAGAATTCTGGAATAACTTCCTTGGTTACGAGATTTTTTCTTCTATGCATCCACTCTCTCGATCTGTATATATCTCTATTTGAATAAGACGATATTGTTGAAAATATATTCGTGTTGATGGCTTGATGATAGAAGGTTCGATTTTAATAAATAAATGGCGAAATTTTCTAACGGACACCCGTTGATAATACCAACGGATGCTCGTTGATGATACCCAACGGACTTCCGTTGAAACACAACGTTGAATTATTCCGACGACAACCTTGAAATTCTGAAATTTCCAACGGACATTCCTTAATAATAGCAACGGATGTTTATTACTCTTGACAATAGACATCTGTTGGAATAAAAATGTGATTTTCAACGGACCAGTGCAACATATATAATTCGTTGCTATTGATGACTACAACATATTGCAATGGAATTGTAGTCGATTATTTTTTGAAAATTCGTTGAATCCGTTTATATTTGACTATGCTTTTGTAGTGTAAGAACCATATTAGTTGATATTTTATGAGATTATAAATACTTCAATAAATTAGTTTTTGGGAAAGATGAATGGAATGTATAAAGATTGATCTTTATATTATTATTGGTGATTCTACATTTGGATTCTCTCTCACATTTTGGTTCCGGTTGATAATTATTTGTTGGCTATATCATGATGAACTTCCTTCAAGTTTGCATGACTACTGATACTATTCTTCTTCTCTTTCCATTTACTCTTCTTTTATACAACAAAATCGATTTTTTAATATAATTCACACTTCAGAGTCAAGAATAATTGGTTTTCTCAATCTTTTATAGTAATAAAATAATAGGCATTGTAAACAAAAATACATAAAATGAGAAAAAAAGAAAACCAACAAATTGTTGGCAACAATACATAATATAATAACAAGGATTTTCAAATGAAAACATTAAAATCTAAATACGGAGAATCACGATGAAAGCTACCCTCTCGGACAAGTCACAATCTCAAACCCCTCCCTAGGGAAAAAACATAAAAAGATAATAAAATAAAGTGAGATATGAGACCAAAAAAGTCCACTTTGTTGTTTTTAGACAAAAACAGTAACGTACTTTTGGTCAAAACTCTGAAACATAAAAATTAGATTTTTAATTTAAATTAAAACAAAAAATAAAGATAAAAATGTCCTTGTGAATCTCTCACCCTCCTGTCACAATCTCCTCCGTCACAGTCCAATTAAAACTTAATCATAACTCAGAACCCTAACCCCTACTCCATATACACCCTCTTCTCTCTAGGGTTAGAATCTCCTACGTTACTATGCACCGAAATCCCAAAGGTGTATCGTGTTCCCAGCCGTCGATGTCGTCGCCGATCCCGCCACGTGTCGATCATCGGCGACTATTGTGTCGACTTCTTCCTCAACTCTCTCTCTAAAACTGTACAGGTACTCTCCCCTTTCCACATCCCACACGCGCACAACTCCCCCCGTGCAAATTAGCGCGTTCAGCTCATTCAAACACCCCACCATCCTACCTCGCGACGCACCTCTCACCCGAAAAGCGCATATCCCCTCTTGCGTTCGCACCCGGCGCACGTTAGCGCCACCCCTGCTGTCAACGCTTATGTACGCCTCTTGGTTCGCGTCGAACGCCGTTACGATCAGGCCTCGCTGGTGATCTCCGCCGCCAATGTCCCCGAGGATGACCCCTTGGTTTCTGAGGTCTATGACCATTATTCTCCAGCGCGTACATGCCACCGCCGTCTCCTCGCCAGAGATTCTTATCCGACCGAGTGATGTCGTAAGCTCGGTCAGAGTATGCCACCCCATGACGGCCTCCGGATCAGTCAACGACCCGCCCACGAAAGTCGTTGATTCGGTCTCCCGGTCCCATATATGGAAGGCCCGGCCTGGAACGCCTGCGAATAGACCGACCCACCAGCGGTCGCACCCTGCGAAATCCACGAGGGCTCCATCGTTGACTATGTCCCCGACGTGTGCCGTCCGCGGTTGTTGCGCCTGGGCAGGACCTTCAAGTTCCGCAACGTGGATGTCCCCATGCATGGTGGCGAACGTTAGTCTCGGATGCGGGTCACCAGCGTCCGATATCACGATCCCCGAGACAGCTCGGGAGAATCTCCCGAAGCGGTCTCGAGGAGGCGGACGCAGGGTCCGGATGTGGATCCGATCGTTTAAAAGAAAGAGTCTGACAGTGCCGTCGGCAAAACCAGCGGCTAAGTAGACGTCAGAGAGCGTGAGGCACCGGCAAGTGAGGCCATCGGGCTCATCCACGTCGGATTGGTCGAAGTGAAGACTGTAGTGGGTGTAAGATCTTGTCTGGAAATTTCTGGCCGTTCGATGACGATATATGAACTCGTCACGCCATGTGTCATGCATGAGGCGAGTCCTCCCCCACACGTCGCGTGTGAGGCGTTGCCATAAGAGGTCGGAGCGGGAGATCGCTTGCCACGTGGAACATACCTGCATCGACACAATTGCCATGTTATCAAATTCCAAATATACAGAAAAATAATGTGAAGTTAATGATGGGTCAGTTTTGTTGTTGTAATTTAATTAATTGAGTTTAACTAAATTAATGAAGAGTCAGGGAAAAATAAAATAAAATAAAATATATATATATATTGATATACATGGAAAGAAGATATAGTAGGCCTGCAACGTACGATGCAGCGAGTATGAGGGAGTAGGAGACTAGGAAGATGGAAAGACAGAGACAGAGATCCAGAGACAGCTCTGTGCGAAATGTCTTATTATTACTGTCTTAATTCAGTTTCAATAATAAATGTTTTATTCTTTATTATCAATAATATATCAACATGGTCAAAGATATGGGATATACTATACAATAATATATATATATATATATACACTGAAGTACGCGTGAGACTTTTGTTGGACCCAGTAGACTTGGATATTTGATGGAAGTACATATTTTTCTCTGTATAGAAATAGATTGATGTTTAGCATAGGAAGCTATATATCTTCTATTGTTAGCCAAACTTGAAATTATTTGGGATTTAGTTAAAGAAACATCCTGCCGGACCCCACCAAAAGAACTCAAGGAACAACAAGAATGACCCTAATGCATTGAACGAACCAAATCAAGAGAAACCCTAATGGCTAATACTATTATTCTAAGGATATGTGTTTCAATATGCAAACACTAATTATGTATTTTTTTATAGGCGTGATATGCCTTATTTTCTAAAACAAAATTTGGGAATTTTTAGGGTTTTTTCAAACATTTTTTTGTAAGAACACATAGAAAAGAGCTGAACATATGGGAATACAACTTTGCAAACCAAGCGTGCTCTCTCTCTCTCTCTAGCTATCTCTCTCTGGCTTTCATTTCCAAGAAAGGATAGCTTTAAGCCTTGTCTCGTTAAAAGTAGAGCTTCTCATATATATCTGCTTCTCTGTATTTCCTTTATCCAAGAATTCCTGTATTATCTATATACACATGCATGCATATATTATATACATATATATATATGTGTGTATCTAGAGCGGCTACACTCAGACCAGATGTATGTATCGTTTACTTACATTACGATCAAAGTGCTGGTAGTGACGACATTTACAGTGTTTATCACCAAGACCATGAAACGACCTTGTACTCAAAAAGTGCATTATTTATATATAATAAAAAATTGTGAATAGACGAGCGACAGTAATTCCAATTGATCTATCTTAAACTATATTAACGTGTAAAATTCTCATACTAATCCACATATCAGTATACGAGTACAAGACAGCAAAAACTTAAATGTTCATTATGTATATGAACATACAAGAGCAGTCTAACGTCATGGAATTAACTACAATCACAGTGTTATTGAGATCATTTAATGATATATATATATAATCATCAAAATGTAACGATATACATAAATATAAAATCGATAGACACCACGTGTTGTGAGAGAACCCAACATTGGGCTCCATGTGCTTTTCGGCATATGTTATGCCCATGCTGTCATTCTCTTTTGACTGAACAATAAAAAAAAGCCCACTTGGGACAATTAAGAAAAAGAAGATGGATCCAGCAATTTTGAAGAGTAATTAATTCAAGACGAACACACATATATACGTATACATACATAGATATATATAGGAGAATGTATGTAATGCATGAATGAATAGTCATAAATCTCTGACAAAGATGATGCTGGCACCATTCTGAGATTTTATTGAAAAGTAAAAAAAATAAAAAAATGAAGAATTTGAAATGATTAGAAAATGTGGAAAATTGTATATTTGTATTTTCAAAAATCAAAACGTAAATAAAATAAATAAGAGGAGAAGAGGAAGAGGATGAGAAGGAGAAGAACGAGAAGAAAAAGAATGAAGTGTCAGAAGCTGTGCATGCATTCCTCACTGCATCATATTAGCCACAGCAAGACAGCAGGACGCAAAAAAAATGTACGTATGTACTCATACAGATTTTTATAACCTAATTATAACCTTAAAGAAAAGCTATTTCTGAATTCAAAAAAGAACAGATATATTTCTATATATATACACACATTAGGAGTATGAAAGAGATATCATATGGGTAATATGTGAGGTGAACAGAATTTCGAAATGTGTAAGATAAACAACCTTTATGTGGTAATCTAAGACTAACATTGACAAGGAAAAAAAACAGTATCAAACTTAGTTTTCCCTTTTTTTTTTAATTCTATTTTGGTGTTGTATTATTGTTATTATATTGTTCATTAGGGATCACACCCTCAGTATATCTAAAATTTAATTTTTATGGTATCACTACAAAGAAATGCATTGGTCAGTGAAAATCGAAATTCCGTCGTTATAAACGATTTTGGTGAAATATCATGTAAGATTGAATCTCACTACAATAATAAAAACCCTTGTATTGCAAAAATGATTTTTATTAAAACATTTTATTGGGAATAAAGAGAGTAGGAATCTACAAAATCATAAGTTTTAATTCCTCATAAATTACTGAATACTAATATCGTAATCATAAGCACTGAAATTATATTAAAATTAATAGAACAATTATATTTATATGTTTCACAAATAAAAATAAAAAAGAAAAATAAATATTGTTGAGGGACAACGCGGGAGTTCTATAAATAAAAAAAGGTAAATGTCAACGTTTTTGGAGTCAAGAAAGTGTTCAAGATGGATTATTATTAGGGAGGGTTTAAAGATAGTTTTTTTAGTCAAAAAAAGGGTTTTCTGGATCATTAAAAAAAAAGAAATTCATGCCTAGAAAGGGAAATCCAAACCACCAAAAAAAGAAGAAAACGCTTGATTTTATGTTCTGATTCTGCGTGATCTAATCTAAACATTTTCTTTTAACTTCAAGTGCAATTTCGAAGTTAAAATTTAACCCAAATTTTACCAATATCTCCAAACTAATTTTACTTTCTTTTGCATTGTCTCCTTTTGGGGTCCAAAAATAGACATTTCTAAAGCGATGATAAAGTTTGGAATAAAAGTAGGTCGAGAAGATAATATATACATATATGTATATATATGTATATTGGGTCTCAAAGACAAACTTTCCAACAATGTTATTAAAAAAACTTTCCAAAAAAAAACCCATAAAACAAAACAACAAAACACAACCATATGATAAGTGAAAGAGACATCAAAGTCGTCTTGTTATACTTAAAGTTGGACCCATTGACGGGAAAAAACCTAAGGGAGAACCAAAAAAAAGTTACCTTTCCAAAGGGCAGTTTTCTTCACTTCCTTGGATACTACTCTCATAATACTTCCAAAAAAAAAGCACCATATATATATTTATATGAATAAATCTATACATTTTAACTTGTAAGGATGCGACGAAAATATATAATTCAAAAGAAAAAACCCAAAAGAAAAAGAAAAAACAGGAAAATCTAAGCAAAAACAAGTACACACTTGAAGTAACGTTTGACCAGACCAAGATTTTGTCCTCTCCAAGGAACTAGACCCACAACTACTTTGACTTTTTCCCCAAAACCCATGTCACGTTTTTTCCTTCTAACCCTATAAAATAACTTAAAATAATAAAAATACTCTGAATTCCAATTCCAACTAGTGACTAAATCCAACAGTTTATAACAATACTATACTATAAGATCTAGTATATCATTTGTGACCAGTTGATTTCGACATCCGGTCCAATTACAAAACAAACAAACAAACAACCACACCAGAAGAACCCCATATGGTTCGGTTATATATTTCTCCAAGAAACGTACCGCTTATTATTAACAAAAGAGACAAAAATCAATTCAAGAATCCGGTCATACATAATCTATGTTCAGAGAATGACACAGTACATATATACCTATATATATATGTATACATATACACAGATATATTCATCACATTTAAAGCTTAAATTATGAGAAAAAATTTCAATAACTGACCCGGAACACGTTGGCGAGGGCGGGAGCGGCGTCGAGACGGCTAACGGAGAGCGAAACGTCAATGGCGACTTGGACGGCGAGTGCTTCGAGGAAAGGCTCAGGCCACACGTCGTTGGCTCCGCGGCGGGGACGCAACGGCGGCGGGCCCTCAAAGGCTCCGGCGGCGGCGGATCTCCTCCGTACACCGCCACCATCGGAGGAAGATGATGACGATGATGAAGAAGAAGAAGACATGGTGAGAGAGAGAGAGGAAGAGAGAGAGAGAGAGAGGTATAAAAGGGTATGTAGAAGGCGAAAGAGGAAGAAGAATTGGAAGAGATGGTGGGGGAGAGAGGAACAAAGGACAAAAAGGTGTAGATAAAGACATATACTAAGGTGGGTGGGGGACCCAGGTGGTGCCATGGTTTCTCTTCTTTATTTCTTTTTTTAATTCTATTTTTCTTT
Organism: Gynandropsis gynandra; assembly: GCA_036759665.1. Lineage (NCBI taxonomy): Eukaryota > Viridiplantae > Streptophyta > Magnoliopsida > Brassicales > Cleomaceae > Gynandropsis > Gynandropsis gynandra. The sequence continues at coordinate 22,194,513 of CM071875.1, forward strand.
ATATTTCTTGGATTTTTCTCCAACAATTTTTAATTACATTTCCCGTTTTATTTATTTATTCATATACATCCTTGTTTTATAAATTCTGGAATGTATATAATAGTATATAAATTGTATAAATTAGGTGAATGTATAATGAATAAAAAATCGTGTAGTCCAATATTCAAACTCATGCATTCCATAATATAGATCATTCATATTTATTACATTAAAATGATTTTTTATATAATTTTACATTTTTATTTTTATCTTGATTAAACTCGTAATCTTATAAAAATAATATGGATTTGAAAATATATATATATGTGTTTTATATACTATTGATAAGAAAATAATAGAATTGGATTAGAGGATGGCAGGAGAGTGATAAAAGGGTATCAAATACATATTTTAGTTTAACTAATTTAAAAAATTGATTTAAGGGTTTAGGATTGTTCAATAATCTATATATATATGTAAAAGTTTAAAATTTATTTATTAATCAATATGAGACAACATATCAAAATAGAGAGCTTTGATTAACTTTAAGAAGATGAACCAAAATGTGAAATCAAGATATATAAGAACATTCTTATATGCTTTGATCAAACTCATCATGGATGGAGAAATCCAAATGAAAACGTCTCATGAAAAAACAATAAGCAAAATTATTTCATATTTCAAACCATTATTCAACTAATATTTCCAAATATTTTACATAAAAAGTTATTATATACTAGGTGATACCCGCGCTACGCGTGGATTTTGATACTTAAAATATATTTATCTTACATTTTATATACAATTCATTGATTTGAACATTGTTATTAGATTTGATATACATACGGGACAATAGAAACACACGAAATAAAATTTTCAATGTATAAATTTGAACAATAGATTTATAAGTTGTAATGTAAACTGATAGTGCAATTTGTTTATAATAATACCTAAAACCGAAAAGGAATTGGATTGAAGCACATGTGTGAAAACTCCTACTCGAATATTGTTACATTTCGTAAAATGTCTTTGTTTTTGCAACACTATCGTTTCATGTGTAATGTCTATATTATATTCTAAAATCAAACATATCTTCTATATAATATAGTATTCTCTATTATTATTTTTTTACCTCATAATATATTTTTTCTTTTATAGACTATTCAATATATAAACATACCAGAATATTCACATTACCAAGATTTGGTCTACTCTCAACATTACACATTTTATTAATCTTCTTTATATAAAATCATACACCAAAAATTTCTATTAAACTAAAAAAAGTTTGATGTACCGATCATTTTTTAGGCGAATTGAGATTCAGACTCAAATATTTTTAAATATAACTATGAGACACAAAAGTAATAATACAAAAGATAATATTTCAGAATTAGTTAGTTTCCATTTAAATACGGATAAAGAGCAAAATATTTTTTAAGCATAATAACGATACCCCAAAAATTAACAATACAAAGAAAATGATACGAAATGAATTGTTCTAATTATATGAGGTGTTAACATTTTGGATATTGACTTATATTTCATATACTCAAACGATCCTTGTTTAATATCATAAATAAAATTATAATTATCGCAAATAAAATTATCGATAAAGTTACACACTAACCTAAAAAATTAAATAGTAATATTTATTTATTTATTTTATATTTTTAGTTAATTGAATCAATCCGATATTTAGAAGTTATTTACAATTTAGAGATGAAAATAAATAAATAAATAAATAAATAGTTAAAAATGGCAAGTAATCTTTACAAAGTAGGTATTTTTGAAAAAAATACAATTCATCAAAGTTATGTTAACTAAAATCAGAACATTCTCTATCCATCAACCAACTTAAAGTTTATAGAGCAACAACAATAACAACAATGGAGAGTGAACTAATGCCACCACTAAAGAAGGAACATAAAAAAAATTTGTTGCTATCATAACTGTTGCTACAATGTTATGATGATTTTGTTAACAACAAAACATTATTCTCCATGTTCTATTTTAATGTTGGTAATTGTCTCACTCATGTTGACTCACTGGAGGCTTTTTTCGCGATTTTCTTTCCGTTTTCTTGCATTCCTTGTAAACGCTTTTCTTTCTATTTTCTTGTGTTCTTTGTAAATGGTTTATAAATAATGGTTTCAGCATCTCAAATTAAAATTTTCCTTCTTTCTTTATCTCTTTCTTCCTCTTTTTAAATTTCGCTCTCTTTCGGCTTTATTTAGTTTGATTAGAATTCCATCTTTATTCACATCCATTTTTTTGTTCTTTGTCCATTGCATCATGTTTATATTAATTTAGTTTTGAAGATAGAGTTTTAAATTTTAATTTCTGATAAGACACTCATGGTGTAAGGCTAAACCCATGGCAGAAGGTTTTTTGTGAGCCTTAATCCTAGCCGCCTTTGGGCTATAACATAATCTCGTCATGAGAATCCCCTTTAACACGGTGAAGGAATGAGGAGGAGACAACTTCTATGGAAACCGAGAGAGTTTTTCGGGCGTGCTTGAGCTCTCCACGATCTTCAATGGTGACTTGGTGGTAGTTTCCTTTGCATCCCATCCTTAACATGTTCTCTCGGGAGAGGAGATTTATAGGCTTGTTTGAGCTCTGCACGTGCTTCATTTTAATTTTTTTTCGATTATTACAGGATTATATAAAAAATTAAAGGGGTAATTCTCGCATGTGTGGCAAGGTTTTCGAAATTGAATTTGATAGATCAGACCTCATCGAGTACAACTGTTTGAAAATTTTGAGAATATCGATTTAATTATTTTATTTTAATCAAATCGAAATCATTTTGTTAAAACCCAATATAAATTAATTTGTAATTGGTTATTTTTAAATAACTTCGACACTCTCTTCAACGTTTGGCTTCGCCTTGCCTACAACATAGTAGATATATAGCACAACTTCATATCAACCCCTATGATTGAAACAAAAAAAAACAAAATATTAGTTGTTTGATTCAAGCGAACATTGTCTTCATATGCTTCTTTGATATCACCTAGTTGATTGTGAAATGAGATTCCATGTCTAAAGCATGCTCATTTTTGTTAAGAACATGAAGTAACTTTATTTAAGCTAACCCGAACTTGTTTCTGCAAGTTCATGTTGTATAATCTGCACAAAATACAGAAAAATATGGAATTCTTTGTAAAAATGTTCATAAAATTGTGAAGTAATGAGTTATCCAAAAGTTATCCAAAAGTCTCAAGTTCACATGTTGTTCTACTATCTAGCCTTCTATAATAAGAAAAAAAATCTATAAATTCGAAAGAAATGGATATGAAGAGTTTAGAATATGACGCTTTTATTAAACAGAAACCTGAGTGTTGTACATCCATGGTAAAAATTTGGAAGTAAAGCAAAAAATATAAGAGAAACTTTTTATCTGGAAGGTCACACCAATCAGCACCTAGCTTTTTTGGGATACTCAAACACCGAATAAGATCCAATTCATTCATCTCTTTCAAAATGTGATCAATGAGAACAGCCATGTTCCCTCCTATCCTCTTTTGGAACCAGGAGTTGGGATCACTTTGATACCGAAAGAAACAGACGTCCAGTTTAAAAGTCAAAAAGCAAATGTACTTATTCAAATTTAAAATTCACATTTGGAGTTCATCCCCGTTTGAAGCAGTTCCTTCAAACTACATATTAGAATCAATACTTTGGTACTTCTTGGTAGAGGAGAACCCGAAACGGGTAACAGCTTGACCAGAAGCAAGCTTGCTCCATAACTCCGAAGATAAAATTCCACATAAAGTGAAATCTGATTCAACTGAAAGTATTTGAGAAAGCATAAAAGAATTGTCACCAACAACAATATGAAGATATAAAATCACCAATAGAAGTTTCGAATTGCAAGCCACAAAAGGGAGATTGAAAAATGTTATTTTTAGTGAGACTATAGTACACAACCTGAGAGCAATCAAAGCAAATCGTTTGCACCTGCAGAAATCTCAAATTCGAGCAAATCGAAAAAACCTGACAGCAATCAAAGCAATCAACAAAGCACAAAGCAGATCGCAAATTCAGTAAAAATCCAACGTCAAAACCCTAGGCATCGTAAAATCTCATACCCTTGCATGCATTATATGTTGTCTTATCATGCTACCATACTCCATATACACAGCTCCATCTACATAATTGAGCTCCTCTAATCGATGAGTCACCCACGATGTTGTAACATCTCCGCGTTTATTTGCATTCAACATATCTTTCACCGCCTTGATCACCTCCATTTTGAGATTCGGAGAGCCCCTGAAGCATAATCAAATACAAATCAACATAACGTATCAAATGCAGCAACAATAGATATAATAACGATTCACTACAAAGATAAATACAACCTTTGCATAAAAAAAAAGAACAGACCTATCTGGAACAGATCAAGAAACCGTCAGTCAAGAACTTCTTAGAAGAGGAAAGCCCAAAACTGGTAACAACTTGACCAGAAGCAAACTTGCTCCATAACTTGGAAGATAAAAATCCACCTAAAGTGAAATCTGATTTAACCTGAAAGTATTGAGGAAAAACAACAGAATTGTCACCAACAACAATATGAAGACAAACACAAATCAGAGCGCAAATTCAGTAAAAATCCAACTTCAAAGCCCTAGGGCATCGTAAAATCTCATACCCTTGGCTGCATCATCGTGCCTTATCACTCTACAATACTCCATATACACGGCTCGATCTGCGTAATTGAGTTCCTCTAATCAATGAATCATAAAGCTTTAGCAAGTGGGTGAACCAGCCTAACCTCTACACCATGGAGCTTTGCCTCGAGCCTCTGTTGGTTCTCTAATTTCTTCTGATTCAACCCGCCTTCTGTTACCATACAATTGAACCTGTTACCATACAATTGAACCTGTTACCATACAATTGAACCTGTTACCATACAATTGAACCTGTTACCATACAATTGAACCTGTTACCATACAATTGAACCTGTTACCAGGAAACACCGCAGACATGGATAAGACGGAGTCTGAGAAATGAGAATCTAAGTTTCATTTATGTTCATCTGGAACAACATCAAATTCGGGGACAAGACAACAGAGAAGCCAACTCAAGTACCAAAATCAATTTCAGTCTAAAAGGACACAGATTCAATCAAATTTCCAGAGGTGGACGGCGAAAAACAACAACTTGAAGAGGTCTAAAGCTAAAAAGATGAACATATTGATTCACCAATGAGCAGAGAGACCATATTAGTGCAACCAAACCATATAATCCGATCTTGTTCCATTACCTCTAGCGGATTCAAAGGCCTTGATTAATTTCTTGATTTTCCAAATCTCAATGTTCTCATCAGATTCTTGGTCTGCCATTGCTTCAAGCTTGAGATGGGTATGGGAATCAAGAGAATGAACTACAAAAATAGGAACAAATAATGGGAATCAAAAGAATTAACTACAAGAATGGAAACAAATAACACTCAAATTCAGACATTCAGAAATGGAAAAGCCAACCGTAATCGCACAGATTCCTCCTCAACCATCCATCACCACCCAGCTTTGGCCCCGCAGTGGCTTTACCTTCCTACTATCCGTGCTCCTCCATCAAGGCGTTGGAATTGGAAGACGAAGTCTAATTCAGGCTTCGTTCAATTAAAAATGGTATGTAATGTAAGAATTAAAGAGGAAGAGCAATGGGTCGAAGAGGAAAGCAAAGGAGGAACACGCCACCGATACACCGCAATCGCACAGGGACCATCTTGTGTCATTTCTCAATATGATTCTTGTGTCATTTTATCCAAAGAGACCATCAGGGTCTAGTTCGGGTCAGAAAAGACAAAATGAAAAACATAAAATCTCACTTTCTAAAGTCTGTGAACTGAGCAATATCAGGCTTCTGTTCAATCAGAGCAAAATACACGGGAAAATATAATCACAATCTAATCTGCAACACAATAGCAACATTAACAACCATCATCCAGGATCCAAATCCATTTGGATTCATCAAAACATATGCATTGTCCTAACGTTTTAAACGTATTTGCGATAAATATGAGTATTTTTTCCTACATTCTTACCATTGTGAAAGTCTTCCCAGTGTCTGTTTGTCCATCTGCAAAAATACATGCGTTGTAGCCATCAATGACCGACTTGATTACTGGATCTATCTCTAAGAAGACTTCATCTGCAAATGTTGAACTATCAAGAACACCATCACTATCTAAAACATTGATATCTAAGGCTACACGAAATAAAAGATAAACATCATCATCAAGATCGAAATGTACCAAAAGGAGTAAACTTATATATAAACAACAAAAGTTCTTAGTTTCAAGATTTAGTTCAAATTCAACTTGTCAAAATCTCAAAAGGAAAAGGAAATGCAAGTGGTTTCAAATGGCATATGAAAAATCGCAATTGGGGCATGTCCAAATCCAAAGAATTCGAACCCAAATACCCGAATTATCCAAAAATTCCAAAAACCACAAATCTAATTTGGGTTATTGCGAATCCAATATCTCAAAACCCGAATAACTCGAATTCGAACCAAGATCCGAAAAATCCAAACCGAAAAACATTCGGTTCAATTCGAGTCTTGATTTCAAAAGCTCGAGGAATCCGAGCCCAAACCCGAAAAAGCCGAAATCCAGATTGACTACACCTAGTTCTAACTTATATAAGATAACACAATATAACATACATTCAAATGACCAGTTTTTCTTTAAGATCAATATAATATACCTTGAGAAGAATCGGGTATGAAAACTCTGTCAAAGCTATAGACTTTACTCTTGTTTTCTGTTAACTTGATGATAAGGTTTCTTGTATCCGACGCAACCACTTGTCTTTCAGTCCTGATGGGTCTTACACGACAAAACACACGAATGTTACCTACAAATGTAATTATATATATATAAAATAACACAAACCCTAAATCGTTTCTTCTGAGATTTAACACATAAATTCACACATTACTAATTACCTTTGAGGTCTAGTAATTCATTCAGAATCTGTCTTCTTCTTATGTTCAGACCATTTACATAAGCCGTCAAAGCAGATAGTTCATCTGCCATCAACAATGGAAACAGAGCAATGAGAAACATGTCAAGATAAGTTTTGTTTTAATTGAGATTCATATATCGTTTCATGTGTAAGAAGAAATGTCTAAGCAACAAAAGCCTCGGCGACGATCGTACACATGTTCGCAGCAGTGCTCAAAACCCTGTCAACACATTGGGAGAGAAGTTCTTGGCACGCCAAAATAGCCGGATCAAAGGGCGCACCAGAATCTCCTCCAATGAGCATATATCGAATGTTTTCGCCATGCACAGCACGGATCTTCTTGAAGACAACGACATCCCAAAACATTTTCTCCAAACCCAATGCCCCGAGCCAACTTCCCTCAACGATCATTCATCGACCCTTGTATGCAATATTGAAGAGGGTTTTTGCTAGCCCTCCTTTTTCCTCAACCTGGAGCAAATAGAATGAAAATGATCATTCACGGTATGTAAAGATACAGAGATCTGATTCCTCCAAACCTACCGATACCTTTTTAAGGACATGGAGAGAGTTGATGTTTCTGGTGAATTAAACTGCGGGTCTACCTGTACACTGAAAACAAATCGAGCGAGTGTTTAGACTATGTCCTCCACAACATTTGTGTTCTTATGATGCCTAGAAGGACACACAAATTATTATCAACTGATAGAAAAAAAAGAGAGTGTGCATCAAAGGTTATTAGATAAAGAAAATTGGTAGAAAACAACAAAAATTCCTAAGAAAATATTAGCAGATTGAATTTCCTAAGAATTGTTTAAGCAAAAAAAAAAAAGAAGAAGCAAAATACGATCAGAACGTACTGGTATTGATCGCCGCCCTCGCTCTGGTTCGTCGTCTGAGCTCACCATCTGTCTGTCTTCATTGCCTCGTTGTTCTTGCTTCACCCGTGCTTTTCTTCTCTTTTTCGCATGTGGTTTGCTGCCTCTCATGCCTCTGGTTCGTTATAAATCAGCTCGGATGTCGCATCTTCTTACTGCACTCGCCCTGGTTCGTTGCCTTACCTCGCCGTCAGTGTGCCGTTGTTACCTCGTCGAGCGCTTGTCCTCGCCATGGTTCGCTGGTCTGGGAATGAGAAAGAGAAAGCGAAACCCTAAAAGAAGAAGATGAATGGATTTTTCAATTCAACCTTATCGCAGTCTTCTTTGTCGTTTTCGGCGTTTCCATCTATGGCTGCCTCCGGCGTTTCCACCCATGTCGGTGTTGCCATCCATGGCCGAGTATCTTCCGCCCCTTCTTCGACGTTCCCATCCATCGGCGCCCTCTCCGGCAGCGGATGCGCGGGTTTGACAAAGAGAAATCTTAGAAGAAGAAGATGAATGGATTGTTCAATTCAACCCTAGAAGAAGAATATGTAATGTAAGGATTGAAGAGGAAGAGCAATGGGTCGCAGAGGAAAGCAAAGGAGGAACACACCACCGATACACCGCCGACAGCACTTGTTTTCCTCTTTGCTCCGCCTTCATTTTCTCCGGCATTGCGCTCTCTGTGTTCCTTTGACCCACCGATGACAGGCGAACGGTCTCCCATCGGGTCTGAAAATGGTCGGCGCGTTCGCCTTGTTCGTATATCAGCCGATTGGAAGAAATGGGCACCTGCTATCGGCGGCGTTTTCCTAGCAGTGAAGAGGAAGAAGCGAGTGATTCCTCCCCCGCAGCCAGCGATTCCTCCCCCACAGCCAGCGATTCCTCCTCGGCTTCATACCTTAATCGTGCGGGTACAACACCCTCCATCGACGCCTCTACTTCTCAGTGGCTTGGTGGAAAAACCAGCACCATTGTCATCAAAGCCGTCACCTACGCCCAAAGGATGGAGTGCAGAGGATCATTCGAGTAACGATGTGTGGAAGGAATTGGAAGGAAACCAATTTTGAAAAAAAATCAGTTCAATTAGAACTCTTAGGAACAACAAAAATATGGGTAGAAGAAGAGTTGCAGGGAAGAAGAGGAAAAATTACAGCTATTAAAGAAGAAATTAAACTTTTTTTTTCTTAAATTTTTAATGTGCTGACGTGGCAGCACGAAAAAGGAGCATGAAACCTCCTTTTTATATATATAAATTTTAAAACATGTTATCCATAACACTTTTCAGATTGATTTGTTCTACTTGTATAGGAGGAAGTAAAACTATATTAATTCAAATTTGAATTTCTAAAAAATAATCTATTGTATAATTCTTTCGATTAAAAAAATATTTATTTTACTACAAGATACTTCAAAATTATCTATAGAAAGTCATAACACTCATTTATATGAAATCAAAATCTGTTGAGTATTAACACTCATTTATATGAAATCAAGACATTCTAAAATGTCTTTATGTTCTCTCATAAACAACATGCAACTATTTCTACAAACATCAATGTTTTCATGTGGCATTCCCAAATCTTTTAAAACATTTTTTGTTTCGTAATTTATCTCGGGAGCTTGATTTTTTTTCCGGTAAATATTCACGCATGGTTTTGAAAAAGGAATCCATGCAATTTTCCGTTACATTGTAGTCTATTTTTATACTCATCATTCTTGATGACAAAGATAAACGAGACTGACCTTCACGACAACCTTCATATATAGGTTATTTCGCCGAATCCAATAGGTTGTAAAATCGGCATGCCTCATTATTCGACATCTTTTCATGCGTTTGCTTAACAACTCTATGGCAAGGACAAGCATCTAAATCCATCTTCACATATGGATTGGTTGGTCACCGGTGTTTCATAAGAACCTTTTTATTTCTTTTCATTTCTTGTGCTTCTTGCACACTATCTCTAACACCATATTTTTCGTCGTGAAATAATTAAATTTCGTAATTCTCTACAAAAATCACATTTTAAAGGTGTTTGCAAACAATTTCTTGAATTTGATACTTCATGTTTATGCATCTTTTGCATGGACATAATATTGTCTCGCGTTCTTAACCCAAAGTTTTCATCGACGCAAAACTCATGAACGACTCCAATCCGTGTAAAAATTCTTGAGTAACTCGGTTACATGATCTTTATATATCTCTATTTGAAGAAGACAATATTGTTTAAAAATATATTTTGTGTTAATGGCTTAAGGGTAAATATTCGGGTTTGATGTATAAATAGTGAATATTCCAACGGTTATCCGTTGGAAATGCCAACAGATCAGCGTTGGCAATACACGTTAGATTATTCAACCTATAGCCTCGAAATTCTAAAATTTCCAACAGGCATCCATTGTAACTTCAACGGATACCCATTTCCATTTGCAATGGGCATTTGTTGGATTAATATATCGGCTTTCAACGGGCTACAACCAGATGCATGAGCAAATTTGCAACGGATATTATTCGTTGATCATCCGTTGGCAATTCAAACAGTTTTCAATGGAAGTCGGGCCGTTGATAATTTCCCAATATTTGTTACAATTCATTGCAAAATATATCAAGGACGAATTCGTTGACCTGTCCGTTGATTATCGTCTATTTTTTTATCTGGTGGGTTCGCTCGGGTCGAGCATGCCTCTACTCTGGTCGAGCGCATCGACCGTCTCTTGTCTAGTGGATTCGCTCAGGTCAAGTGGTATGTTGCTGGGGCCGAGCGCCTCGGGTTCTCCTAGTTTGTTGTTCCCCTCAATCTCATTCAATTGTAGGCATGTCACTATGTTTCCCTTGATGTCTTTTGATGCACTTGTGATGCCTTAATTAAGAAGTTCGTCTGTCATCAATCGAGCAAACATGTTTTACATCCTCTTAGCTTTAGCTCTAGTGACCGGTCCTTATGTTATCAGTGTGTCAAGCGGAACCTTATCCTCATCATGATGTAATTAATATTAACAAGAGAACAATATGGAAACAAATGTGGCCAGAAGGCCTTGAATCTATTCTCTCTCTATTTGGAGAAGAAGAAAACTTGATTAGTCAAATATAAACAAAATTCAATACTATAAGAAACAAGAAAAGAAATAAAATTTGATGTGGATTCAGAAACATCGATAGAGGTGATAGTAGGCATGGAAATAGAGCTAATCTTAGATCCAATATAAATTTAAAGTTGTTGAGGTTGTTTACGCTGAAACTTCAAATTATTTAGAAGAAATGCATCAATTTATGTTACGGAATTAGAGATTATATTTGAAATAATAGCTCGAAGATGAGAAGTTGGTGGTGGAGAAATTGATAGAGATTATTGTGTAGATGCTAGAGCAAGACCACGAGAATTGTAAGGAGTAGGAAATTTTTATCTCGAAGGGTAATTGTGTAGTTTGTAACAACGATTTCCAGTGTAACAATAAAGGCCACAATGAATGCATAAAGGAGGAGGTTTGAAATTAAAATTTTCACCCGAAACTTTCGCAGTGAAATGAGAATAGGAGTTGGTATTGGAATGCATTATACTAGAATTAGAGAATGAAAGAATTTGGAAAATTTTATGGTGTTCATATTGAAGAACAAGATTAAAAGACTTCTTGAGGTTGGGCAATGGATGCATCATCAGGATTATTCATGAGATATTTCAAAAACTTTGTTGAGGCCAAAGGCAAATTTGATATGAACCCACGTTCGAAGAGGTTATACCATTGCTTGTTAACATGATAAGAACAATAGGTGCATGTGCAAATTGGGATAACTTGAGAATTCTTTAAATCCTCATATAAGGTGACTAAGGACTTATAGTGATAAGAGACTGAAGAAAAACCTTGAAGGAGAGGTTGCAAGTTGAGTTCAATATTGTATAGTTTGGGTGCATTGTTTTGCTTGAAACATTTGATGATATCCATCCACATATCAGAAGTATTATTGCTGTATTAAAGGTTGGGTTTGATCGTGTTGAGAAAAATTTTCAACAACAATAAACATAGAACATCGTTGTAGTGTTGCCATACCCTAAGATTTTGGTGACTAGTTACCCTAAGATTTTGGTGACTAGTTAAGGTAAAAAACCATCCATAAAGCCAAGTTGTTACAACGACTGAGGGCCATTATCACCGAGTGAAACCATAAATTGAAGTCATTATAATTGGAAAGGCGTTCTGTAACTAGAACAAGATTCAAATGATTGTAGTCGCAAAAATTAATTGTCATAGAAATTTGATTTGGATGACTATATTCTTGCATTCGACGTTGTGTAGGAAAAAAAGAGGAAAACGAAATTTTAAAATAAACAAATCGAAAAAAAATCAATCAGATTCTAATAGCATGTTAAGGATATAAATATAAAAAACACTTTTTAATTTTAAAATTGATCAAGAAGGAAAACATCAATTGAGAAAAATAATTACATTTGATAGATGTTAAGGATTTGCAGAAAATATTTGTGTTAACAAATGTTATATTCCACTTCTTTATATTATTGTTATTAATCATCATTCCTTAACTAATCAACTCTAGTACTTTTTATTCTCATTTGTGTGTGTGTAATGGCTCATATTAAGAAACTGTGTTTATCTTCCTTTTTTTTGTAAAGTTTTCTAAAATATTTTTCACACGATTTGAAGTGAAATTAATTCTGTGTAAAAAAGAGAAATAGATTTTAGATGGATACCAGTTGGGCTTTTTCGGTGATCCAATACATTTAACTATTGTTACAAAAATTAATGGTGTGAAACAATATTTATTTTTGTTAAATTATAAATGTCTAATGGGCTAAAGCTCATTTACTATATTTAATATTAAATATTAATGGGTATTTGCCTATAAATAGGTACCTCTATTTGTAAAACTATACAACATTAAAATACAAAATCTGAAATCATCTCTCTTTTTACTTTCTCTTTCCTCTATCTCTTTAGTTTTATTTCTCAAGGTAAGGTAATGTCAATATATATATATATATTATTTATATATATATAAAGTTACGTATATATATTATACATATATATATAATCTTACCTTATATATATATTATATAAATTAATTATATTATATTATAAGTATATTTATATTATTATACATATAAAATATATATGTTTTATATTTTAATATCTATATGTCAATTAATATTTAATTTTTAACACGTTATTAGCACGAACGTTCTAATTAGTGAAGAAAAATATTATATGTTACATGTATTATTTTTAATTTCAATTTTTTACGATATCGATTTCCAATCGATTTGGTTTCGATTTGGATTCGATTTTCAAGTAAAAAAATTATATATAGACCACATGGAATATATATCCCGGTCATTATATATATTATACTATATGATTCTGCGAACTCAGCCACCAATCAATAATATTAATAGTTTATGAATATTTGTCTGTTATTTATTCTTGTTATAAGGATGGCTATGCCACCATTTTTTTACGTCATATTTTATTTTATGTGGAGGATGAAACCCCATAATTTATTTAACTTATTGTTGTTATACAGATGGCCGAGCCACCAATTTTTTTTTTTGTTATTTTTATTTTT
>CM071875.1:22208057-22226411 GCA_036759665.1 Gynandropsis gynandra
TTTCACCCCATAATTTATTTAAATTATGTTTTTCATTATTTAATTGTTAATTGATTAAATAAATCTAAAAATAAATTATCTATAAATACAAATGGACCTAACACATGAATTGTTATATAAAAAATTTTTTTGTTATATTTTATTTTTGTTAATTATTTTATTTATTTATGTGGAGGATGAAAAATATTTCACCCCATAATTTATTTAAATTATGTTTTTCATTATTTAATTGTTAATTAGTTAAATAAATCTAAAAATAAATGATCTATAAATATAAATGAACCTAACACATTAATTGTTATATAATAATTTATTTAATTTTGTTTTTCAAAGCCATAACTTATATTTGTTTATTTTTTCTCTTCAATGATAACAGATCTTCATGTTGAATTTGGTGAATCTCAAAATCACAGCACTAGATGCCTCTGGAAAAAATTATATGACGTGGGCATTTGATGCTAAAATGCATCTAAAAGGCAAAAAGCTTATTGCCACGATCGATAAAGACAATAATTCCTCAGAAGAGGAAAAGGCAAAAGCCATGATATTTTTACGTCATCATATTGCTGATGGATTAAAAAATGAGTATCGAACAAAAGAAGATCCCGCAGACTTGTGGGAATCTTTTAAAGATCGATTTGATCACCAAAAATATGTGATACTCCCAAAGGCAAAGAATGATTGGTTGAATCTAAGATTCCAGGATTATAAATCTGTCGATGAATATCATTCTGCAATGTTTGAAATAATTCCATGATGGAATTATGTGGAGAAAAAAATAAGTGATTATGATAAGCTGGAAAAAACATTATCGACGTTCCATGCTGATAATGTAATTTTACAACAACAATATCGCGCGAAGGATTTTAAGACCTATCATGAATTGTTACAGCTTCTCCTCGTTGCAGAACAACAGAACGAGCTATTAATGAAAAATCATCATGATCGTCCCTCTGGTTCTGGACCATTTTATGAAACAAATGCGACTTCATCAAATTATAACCACTGCATGGCCGTGGGCGTGGATACATACGTGGTCGTGGTCGAGGCCATGGACGTGGTCGTGGAAATGGATATGGTAGAGGAAGAGGTCGGAGTAATCCACCAAATAATTTCCATCATGGAGAAAATAAAAGGAAAGATTATCGAGTGAATGAAAATGAAAACGTGACTAAAAGGCGAAAAGATACAATATGTCATCGATGTGGTATGAATGGACATTGGTCCCAAGTGTACCGAACACCAAGACATTTTGTTGATTTATACCAGAAGTCACTGACAGATAAAGACAAAAATGTTCAAACGAATTTTGTCTCAGATGATCTCGATGATCTCCTGGATAACGACAAGGTTGGGATGCACCTTGACATTGCAGACTTTATGTATCAACCTGATAATGAAGATGAGAAAAGAGAATGAGATTTCGACATGAATTTCTTTGTTATCATCATCTCATTTTTAAGACTTAGCTTGTTATTTTCGAATTTATTTTTCCTTTCGCTTTTTAGTTTATAAAAGTTTTATTAGATTATCTTTTGTTGTAATATTTTGTTACATTGTTATATATCATATGCGAAGTTTGCTTCATATTTTCAGGTTCATCTATATCTTTATCTGATCAAAGTAATACAAAATATGTCACGATCAAACATCAATGATGGAGACATATGTCTAGCCGATTGTGCTACGACACATACAATATTGAAAGATAAAAAATATTTCTCCAAGTTGAGAATACATGAATCCAATGTCAATACAATATCTGGAAATGCGAAAATAATAAAGGGATGTGGAGAAGCAAATTTTATAATGTCCAGAGGGACAAAATTTATCATACAAGATGCATTATTCTCTCCACAATCCAAAAGAAACTTATTAAGTTTCAAAGATATTCGCCAAAATGGCGATCATGAACCTATCGAATTATCTTGATGACGTGGAATTCATGCTCATAAATAAGGAATGGTTCTCTCGACACCTAAATCTCCTAACCACAACAACGTGCAATCCTACCTCCCGGCAGCAATTAACTCGCGATTACGGTAGCATTAAGCGTGCAATCCTAATTCCTAAGTCGATTAACCGACCGACCAGATTCTCATTAATCGAACTTAATCAACAATCAACGATTCCGGATTCATAATCTAACCTCCCGGCTAAACACGAATTCCTAGGTTACTGAGCGGCCAACACAAGTATAAAGCGTTTGCGATGTTGATTGTAAAACCGAAATAGAAGAAAACTTCGAAAGGTCTAAGCATTAACGCATAATCACAAGCATCCATTACAAATCCGACAATCCTAACCCAAAGCTAGAGGCTTAGTCCCCCATGGGTTCTACTGTAAAACAAGAGAAATAAACCCTAGACATGATAAAGAATAAGAAATACGATTCCTCGATCTTCCCTATCTTGTTACCGATGTTCGGTTTGTTGTTTCTATTCTTCTCCACCTTCTCCTGAGTTTCTCCTTGTGTTTTTCAGTCCCTCTCCTCGCTTTTGCGTCGTCCTTCTGCCCTAGAGGGCTTCCTCTTTTTAATTTTCGTTTTAAACTCATACCAGATTGTTTCTAGAACGGTGACCCGCGCGAGCTAATGCTCAATCCGTGCGGGCTCAATGATCCTCAACCAGCCCGAGCGGGCTCCTTAGCCACCCGACTCGTGCTACTTCCGCTGGAATGGCAGCCCGTGCGGGCTAAGTAGCCACCCCGCGCAGGGTCCTCAATGGCATCCAATCCGAGCGTGCTCCTTAGCTCCCCGAGTCGTGCAAACTTTGCTGGAAGTGCAGCCCGCGCGGGGCCTCTTCCAAGCCCGAGCGGGCTGAGTATCTTCTTGATTTCGCTCCTTTCGCTTGATGCTCGGGTGTTCCGTTTGATTTCGTGACCTGAAGTTGCTCCAAATGGCTTGTAGCTCCCATAATACGCTGTTGAATCCAAGAATAGACATTTTAAAGCTCGAGTAGGCCTTGTCGCCTTAAAACCTGAAAATCAACAAAAATGAGTACATACAGAATATTTCTGTCGGATTTGTAACTCGTGCTATGCAAACTATTGGAAAATGATATAAATGTCTAGCCTAAAACTAATACACTACACTACGTGTTATCACAACTCTTTTGATTAGTTTTTAAAACAAATTTTCTACCTGTTATGTAGTCTCCAATGATCAATAGCCAAGACAATGGCTAGTCATTCCTTTTCATAAATTGACATGGATTTCCCTCGGAGAGAGAATCCTTGGCTTAGGTAGGCAATTGGTCTACGATTCTGTGATAACACAACCCTAACACCCTGAACCAGAAGCATTAGTTTCGATCACAAACATCTGCTAGTGGACAGGTAATGCTAAGACTAGTATTGGGGTTGTGTTATCACAGAATGGCAGATCAATTACCAACCTAAGCCAAAGATTTTTATCTCAAAATATGCCTAAACCCTAATCTGAGTATTGAAGAATTGGAAATCAGAAAATGGTGGATCCGAGTTCACTAGACTGCTTGAATGAATATTCTCTATATATTCCCCAAATCAGTTCACACGATGGATTTTTATAATGCCATTACAACAGAATATCTAACAACTTGCATAACAGACTCAACAACCCATAACGACTTGAAAACAGAATTGAAACTACATTCAAATTCTTTAACCTATCTTCACTTCATCTCCTTGATATTCCAGCTTCTTCTCCTCCTTCCAAAAGACCTCTTCTTAGTCTCGAGTCTTGCTATAGGAATGAACAATCAATCAGAAACCCTTTTTCAGCTGACAATGATCTCAGTCTGCAATGGCTAAGTATTCTTTGGTCTTTTTTTGAATCGTTCTGTCTGATACTTCTTAGTGTTATGTCTCAAAGAAAGATAACACTTGCTCTTTATTTGGTAATTTTGATTCGATGTTACGAGAATGTAATATCAAACTCCAGTTTATTATATGATTGTTCTATAATCTCAAACTTTATGGACGGAATCGAAGTTGCTTTTTGTCGAAACACAAAATTTAGAGCTATTGCTCTGGTTACAATGTGTCTACTGTTCTAGGCAAGGATTTAGGAGGTAACTGTAGTGCTCTTATCTTTGACCTTGGTACCAGTAAATCCACAGCCACAAAATAACTTCCAACGATTTTGGATGATGCCATTGTGGAATCCGATTCCACGATGTATTCATGTCCATCTCTCGAGTCTTTTCCCTGGTCTTTTCCATCTCAGAAACTTCCTCTCTTTCGCTATATACTGTTTGGATTAACAAAAGTGAAGGAAGAAGTTAACTCGTTTTCGAAAGACATTGTCACATTGAGTGATGTTAGACGTCATTTACCTTCAGCCTTACTCTGGTAAGGCTCACGACCACCGGAGATAAATGGCAACTCCATCGTTGGTGCTGATGCAACAAAAAGACAATGACTCTGTTTTCAGCTTATAATTTTCAGTTCAAGATCTCTTCGAACTGGTACTTCAATATGCTTAGCCCCCAACGATAACTAGAAATCATTATGATGATCTAAGAACAATACCTGGGTGGAGGATTCATCTCGAATGCTTTCAAATCGAGCATAGCCTGATGGAGAAACTGAATCCCGCATAAGCCCTGCACGTAAATTTTTCCATAATGCTCTCCATCCTTCCAACGAGGCAACATCCCATCATCCAAGTGTACTCTTGCAAGGCCACCATTATGTTAGGGTGTTTAGGATTCAGGATGGACAAGAGACCTACAGTCTGGTTCAATGTCTTCACATCTGGTGTGTAAGTTCCCAATAATCTTGAAATCATGTGTGAAGTGCTTGTGGTTTCTGCAGTAGCAGCGTATTTGGCGCTCGTGAGGTGGCAGCCACTTGTTCCCTAACTTTAACCAGCTCTAATGGAGAAGTCATCGGCGTTTCTGCAGCACCAGCCACCATCTCAGCAAGGAGGGCGTCACTGACAGAGACATAGTTATCCTGCCGACTATGTGAGACAAAGGGAATGTATAACAACATTATCTGCGGTTCCACAATCAAGAGGTTTGAACAAATTTACCAACATAAAAAGAGTACAACGAATGGAACAGAAAAAGAAGGTACATTAATAACAAAGTTGATATTATCATAAGAAGTTCTCCCGAGTAAGCAACTTGGTATCCGATCATGTATGAAATAATGGGTAAACATCCTATTTCTCCTGGAGAATCTGCCCGATTCCTCCTCAACTTTTACACTCATCAGATTTCCTATTAAATTTTAACCTATTACTATTCTCCTCGAAAATCTACTTTAGTCTAATTCTCTTTTCGAATTTACTCCTCCCATTGAGTTTTGGTCCTCATCCGTTGCTCCCTTACCCATGAGACTAAAGCTTAATTCTCGAGGTGTTAACAGACTACTTATTCTAAAATAATTGGTTATTTGCCTATTATAGAGTTCGAGAACAGCAAGAAATACACGAATAACTCTATGGACAATACAACGATTCTTGGAGCGAGGTAAATAAATGCAAGATGTGATACCTAATCCTAAAAACTCAATACTTTGCAGAAAGTAATTTGGATATGGATTCTTCATCCCTATGGAGTGATAGACCGACTATAGTATGGATCATAATACCTTTTTAGAAAGCTGTTAGAATCTCATATACCCCGAACCAAGCACCATAACCCAAGATTCTTCCGACAGTTAATACCCAATACTATTATACAGACCCGCATTTGATCAAAAGACATATCAATAACAAAAGAAGCAAATTTTCAATTTTGTTTTCAAGTCGTTACGGGTTATTGAGTGTTATGCAAATTGTTAGATATTCCGTTGCAAATGGCATTATAAAAATCTATCGTGTGAATTCGTTTGGGAAATATGTATAGAATATTCATTCAAAGAGTCTGGTCTCGAATCCACCATTTTCAGATTTCCGATTCCTCAAAACTTACCTAAACCCTAAATCCTAATCTGAGTATGATTTTAGTATTGGGCAAGCTTTATGGATTGGATTTGCTATCGTTGATTGGATTTTGCTTTATGCTTTTGTTATGAGAAAATGCTGGTATTAGAATTGTGAATGCATGACCTTACTTACCTGCTGGTATTAGAATTATTCAACACCTGAAATGAATAATGATGTTCTCATGAATGTTTGCAGATAATAATCTCCTGCTGCTTCTTAATGGAAAAGTCTTGGGGTCGTAGATTCCTTTTTCGGAGGTTTGTCGTGAACTGATTTGATTCTACATGGACCAATATAAAGAGGAAACAGATCGCTGAGAAGAGATTCATAGAAAAAGATTTTACAGGTGCTAGGAGTTATGCATTGGAATCTAGATCGCTGTTCCCAAACTCGGAAGGTGTAGCGACTTTTGAAATTTATATTGCTAAAAATATTGATTCTATGATAGAAGAATACGAAAGATAGGAAAAAGAATATTTATATATAAATTGTGACTCATTTAATATATCGAATGAATGAGAAGAAAAAGGTATCGTACAATGAGAACGAGATCATTCAAAAAAATCTTTATTTATTTTAACTAGATTTGAAAAGATAACTAAAATTTCCTTTTTAGGTTTTAGTTTTTTGTCTTTCCAAATTATATAGAAAATAGAGTGAAAAATGTGAAAAAAAAGTCTTCTAGTATAGGAGGGCAACTCAATCCTCTGTCCTTCGCCTCTAATCTTTATTAATATCATCATGACTCTCGAAGTCATGTGCCGGTTGATGAGGTATGATAAGTAGTGGACAGCCTGATTCATCGTTGGACAAGAGGCAGTTGGGACGTCTGAGCCTTGTACGAGGTTGAGTACACCAGCTAACGGCTAAACAGTTCACCTTCGCGGAATGAGGCCGGCTCCTTCCAGGCCTATTGGGAGGGACTGGATCTCAGCATTTCAGATTGGATAACTCCACTTGCGGCGAAAACAAGGTTGGCTACGCTTTGTTGATACAATGAAATCATTCTATTCCCACCGACCATCTAATGGACCATGGACTAAACGGCCACTGCCTGAAAGGACTATGTCCAGGGGACCGCCGCCCCCCCCCACAAGGTACATCTCGCGCCTATGGGCCGCTATAACTATCCAAGAAGACACTCGAAACTGGAAGGAATTGAACCTACGAATTCGCCAATTATGAGTTGGGCGCTTTAACCATTCAGCTCGCACGAGGAGAGAGCTGGACGGACTAGGGGAATGTGGCTTTTCATTCTAATTTACAGGAGAAAGATTACAAAGGAGAAAAATTACAAAGGAGGAAATTACTCGTTCCTCTATTAATAATGGTTAATGGATCGCTATCCCATTATCTTTAGTAAATGATTCACTCACATCACTAACCCATTAATAAATAAACTTGAGAAAATTAAGAAAACATAAAAATTATCAAATATTTGCCCTCAAATTCTTCATATTTTCTTGAAATCTCGACGATACCAATTCTTGTGCGTAGTTTCTAAAATCTGACACGTCCAAGTGGCTTTGTGAGTATGTCCGCGAGTTGATTTTGTATAGAGGTATACTTGAGGGCGATCTTCCCATCTTCAACGCACTCCCGAATGAAGTGAAACCGAGTGTCGATGTGTTTGCTTCGGTCGTGAAAAGACGAGGTTCTTGCTCAACGCGATAGCGGACTTGTTATCCATCCTAAGCTTCGGCGCTTGAGGTTCCGAGCCAAGGAAGTCCCTCAAGAGTCGAGCTAACCATATGCCTTGAAAAGTTACAGCTGATACATCGATGTATTCTGCCTCAAATGAGGAAAAAGCCACCACTTTCTGTTTCGCCGACTGCTAGGTGACGAGGCTATCACCAAGGAAGTAGAAGATGTCGCTTGTGCTTTTTCGTGTGTCGATGTCACCTGCCCTGTCATTGTCATTGAATCTAACCAGACGTGGTTGACTATCACACTTCTTTTCATAGAACACCCCATAACTGTGTGTCTTAGAAATGTACCGTAACACGTGTTTCACTGTTGCCATATGATCTTCGTGTGGCTTCTTCACGAAGCGACTTATGTATCCTATCGGATAGGCAAGGTCTGGTCACGTGTTCACAAGGTACCAAAGTCTACCAACTATACTTCGATATTCAATGGCTTCAACTAGTGGGCTAGAACTTTTCTTGCTAAGCTTCAAACATGCTTCCATTGGTGCCTTGCATGGGTTGCAGTTGCTTATGCCCCATCTCTCCAATAATTTCTCTGCGTATGCTGACTGACAAAGCATGATGTCGGTTGCACTTTGATAGGCCTCAAGCCCGAGATAGTAAGTCAAACAACCCGAGATCGCTCATCTGGAACAAAGTCTTCATCTCGGCCTTGAACGCTTTAACATCGCCTTTTTCGGATCCGGTGATTATCAAGTCATCGATGTAGACATCCACGATAAATCGTGATGCTCTTCTACCCCGAGTGTATATCCCATGCTCAGATGTACTCTGTTTGAACCCAAGTGACTGTAAACTTGCATCTAACTTGGCATTCTACACTCGTGGTGCTTGTCGAAGTCCATAAAGAGCCTTATACAGGCGTGAGACCTTCTTTTTGTGGTTGTTGTCGACGAACCATGGTGGTTGTGTCACATACACCTCCTCTTTTAACATGCCATTGAGGAACACACTCTTGACATCCATGTGATAGATTTTTCACCCTTCGCTCACTACTAAAGCCAATAAGAGTATAGAGACTTTATGCATGCCACGGGTGCAAAGACTTCGTCGAAATCAATCCTTGCACACTGCACGTAGCCCTTTGCAACCAGTCATGTCTTGTGTTCATCACGCTTCACCTTAAAAACCCATTTGATCCCAATGATTCGATGGCCGATAGGGAGGTCGACGAGTTCCGAAGTACCATTATCATTTATCACTTTCATCTCCTCAAGCATTGCTTGTCGCCAATATTCGTGTTGATCTACCTCAGCAAAAGACGATGGCTCTTCTGTCGTGGTAAAGTGCAACTCTTCAGCCTCCAAGGCACGAGGTGCAAACCCCCATGGTGATGATGGTCCGAGGATGTTATTGATCGTGCGAAAGCGTAGAGGTGCATCATCATGATCTGCATCAAGGTTTGAGGCACGTGTTGGGGCACAGTTGAGGATAAAGATTGCAGTGGTCATAACTTTGCCTCAGAACTCTCCAGGAAGACCTTTTGACTTCAGAATGCACCGTGCCATGGCAACTATGGTTTGGCTGCATCATTCAGTGACTCCATTTTTTTATGGAGTGTAGGGGGCTATGAATTGTCGTTGGAATCCTTTCTCGGTGCAATATTCTCCAAACTTCACCGATGTAAAATCGCCTCCACGATCAGTGCGAAGTACCCTTTGGAACCTCTTGATTGCCGTTAGAGCTTGGTCCTTGCTTGCAAGAAGAGTGAGGCACATGTAACGATTGAAATCATCTACGAGCAGTAGGAAGTAATGATTCCCGCTTGGTGTCATTGGTGTGATGGGCCCACATAGACCACCATGGACGAGATCGAGAAGATTTACCGCATGTTGTCACGCTTTCTCTAGAAATGAGTTCAAGCTTTGCTTCCCCACGAGGCAACTGTCACACACTTGGTTAACTTGATCAATATGTGGCAATCCACGCACCATGTTGTGTTACCCGAGCTTCCGCAGTGCATTAAAACTAATGTGGTTGTATCTTGCATGCCATTTCCATGATTCTTTCGAGCTTTTTATTGTCAAACACACTTATCGTACAATGTTAAGGTAGATCGAATAGAGCCTATTGGAGGATCTTCGAACCCGTGCCAATAGTTGTCGTTGTAGATCTCTTGTAGTCAAGATGCTCTTTTAGATGATCGTCTAGCATCCAGAGTCGTCCAAGTGCCCCACACTAAGCAAGTTTGTGGTGAGGCGAGGAATGTAGTAGACCCTGTTAGTGCATGATGCTCGCCGTTCTTGCATGAGAATATAATCATTCCTCGTCTTTCAATCTTGACAATAGATCTATCTCCAAACTTCACGGTTCTAACCACTGATTGATCAAATTCAAAAAACACAACACACACACACACACACACACATGTCATGTGGTTCGTTGTCCTGGTGTCAAAGTACCAATATTTCGCCTTTGTACTCCTCCTCACGACTAAGAAGGGCAGTAACCTTTGTCTCCACAAGGTGGATAAGGCACTTATGTGATGGTCGTGACCATGACGGTGTAAGTTATGATGTCGGTGAATTTAACATGGTCTCACACGTCTTGGTCATAAGGAGCATAGACTTGTCGTCATCCCTGTGGGCCAGATGTGCTTTTTCATTTTTGAAATTGGATCGATAGTCCCTAGCCCAATCAACTATCTTACCACAATTTCAACACTTGTCTTTTGATCTATCTCGGTTCTCAGTAGAATCAGCTCCATCATCAGTTATGGATTTACGACGTCGTTGTTTTCGACGACGTTTCTCCGACTTGGAGCCTCCAAAGGAATAATCTCCTTGTTTTCACTCTTTCATTCGTGTAATCCATTCCTCTTCAGTGAGGTAAAGTTTACCCCTACCCCCGATGTGGGATCCAATGGCTCAAACCGTTCTTCTACGGCCTTCAACCTCCCAATAACCTCTTCCAAGGAAAGTGTTGACAAATCCAACAAAGTTTCAATGGACAGTGCGATTTGTCCGAAACTTGATGTGCGAAGTATCAAGCAATAAAAATGCCTAATATTCACTTACCGAAAGAATGTTCATGTCGGATTCATAACTCGTGCTATGCAAACTATGCGAAAATGATATAATTTCCTAGCTAAAACTAACACAAACTACATGTTATCAAACTCCCCCAGACTTACCCTTTGCTCGTCCTCGAGCAAAACCTAGAGTCGAGTACAAGAGGAGCTAAATAACAAGGGACACTAGCACGAAAATTTTGAAACGCATCACATGAACGTAAGCCTAAGCGTACCTAGTTCAGACTTCTATCAACCGAAAGTCACGAGTCATGCAATCCAACCAATAACCTAAGTCTATTTCATACCTTAGACAACGTCCAAACGATCTCCATACCAATTCCCCTAAGCTTGAGATATCATTAGACTCGTATTCTCGTTCTTATTCTCTTTTCTTTTTTTATATAGATCACGCTTGGTTTCTAGGACGTCAAAGTCGAAGAGGGATGGCTTTCTACTTAGATCCAGGCTGCATATGGTACACTCATAAGGTCTTGTAACCTTAGTGGAGTGAAGAGGTACATCATTGAAGAACATTTTTTTTACCCAAGATTACGCATCAACTCTAACCCTTAGGACATAGAATAGCGCCTCAACCCACCCTTAGACCCGAACCATCGATCTCGATGTACTCATGTCAATGTAAACCTAAAATAGTTAGAAACTTATCCAAGGTGACAGCGGAGTATAAGCGTGTTGAATCTAATAATCCATGAACGGTAAAATATATCAAACAAAGCAAGGGATAAACGGTATACACGGAGATATGGATACTTGGTACTGAAACCTAGGAGGTGAATGCAACTATAGATCATGGTTTCAAGCCCAACTAATCGACTAATCAGTATCCAAAAGACTTCTTAGCAAACCTAGACTATTGTTCACGATTCGACAAAGTCGCAAAATAATGACTAAAGTTCGAAAATTCGTACTAGGTGTCCATCCGTTTATCCCTAAATAAAATCAACATCTAATCCTAATCATCTAATCCTAATCACATGCATGTTACTCGACGAGTACTTCCCCAGACTTGAATGAAACACCGTCTCGGTTTCCAAGACCTAAGAGAATCTCGCATACCAAAACACGGGAAAATAAGGGTTAGAACGTATGCACCTTGTGTCGCTTGCTGTCCCGAGATGGTGATGCGGCTGGACGTTGTACGCGTCTCCTCCTTAAGGGATGATATCAACGTCGAAAAACCCGTGAAAAGAAATCACACAATCCCAAAAGAAAATACAACGTATTAGCTCACCGAGTACATTAATGCAAAAAGAATAAGATTAAGTCTGAAAAATGAGATGAAATGAAAAATATGCAAAAGTCGGGTTGCCTCCCGATAAGCGCTTGTTTAAGGTCTCGAGTCTGAACAAGCTCTACTCATCACACTACAAGAAAATCAGGTTTTAGAGACCGAAAAATCGGTTCCCAATCCGTCCCTAAACCAGTTTAGGGACGGATTAGAGACGACCAAAGGTAGTATCCAATTGCGCGACTCCAAATTTTTTCCGTCCCCAATCCGTTCCTAATTAGGGACGAAAATCTCAGTCCCCAATCCGTCCCTAATTAGGGACGGAAAATGTAGTCCCCAAACAGTCCCTGGATTAGGGACGGTTGATTTCGGTGTCTAAAGTTTGGAGACGGACCACAAAATCCGTCTCCAAATTTGGAGACGGGAACCAGCCGTCTCCAATTTTTTTTAAAATAAAAAAAATTAAAGTTTTTAAAAGTTCGATTACTTTAAAAGATAAATATTAGTGTACATTACATTCCGATTACATATTTTTAAAAGTTCGATTACATTTACATATAATCCTAAGCCCGATTACTCCTTGTCGGAATCACTGCTCTGAATTGCATCCCAATCGATGTTAGGCATTTGCGCTTTCATCATGCGCAGAAGCTTTTCCATTCGCCTATCTGATCGTTCGGCATGCTTTCTTGATAGTTCAGCCTCCTTTCTTAATAGTTCAGCCTCCTTTAGTGCTTGTTCAACGCGCCTATCGGATTCTTGGAACCTTTCGTCCATTTGTTGTCGGAGCTCGTAATTCACTTTTTCTTTACCTTTGGATGAAGTTGAATGTTTTGAGGACATTGCTCCAAGTCCGAAAATACGATCTTTGTATGGCATAACTTGCTGTAAAAAAAATACCGAGAATTAATAACATTTCTAAATAGTGAAATTAGATCATAGTAGAATGTCATTATTACCTCGAGATACAACTCGTTGTACTCTTCCTGACTAAGAGTAGTTTGTGAGCCGTCTTCTCTCGGGGGAATTTGCGATACTCGCTCCGATGCCATGTTTTCAATTTTATCGTGAATGCTTTTCGCCTTAGGATCCACCCACGAACCATCTGACTTCTTAACGTGCGTACGTTCCAACAATTCTATATACGATGGTTCGTATCCCTTCTCTTTCGTCTGAAAAAAATAAAAAAGACATAGTTTAATAAAATGTTAATGTTATATAAATGCATAAAGTTGAATAAAATTTACCAGATCTTCGTATACTTCCGCAAAAGAACGAGATCCTGCCGTGTTCACGCTCATCCCATATCCCGCTCTATCAGAACGTCGGGATTTACTTGCTCGCTCGCTCTTTGCCTTAAATTCTGGGGAATCCAAATGTGCGCACATCTGATCCCAAATATCTTCCGCAATCCATTTGGGTTTTCCTTTTATCTCTCGGTTTGCACATCTTCTTTCAACCACTTCAACAATTTATATTTCGTTTCATTTGACAATCTGAATATCGGGACTGGCGCTTTACCGTCATCACCTATATGTAACTCCCTTCGTGAGCAATATTCTTCTAGATCTTTGCGTGATTTAATATTGTCTTTTGTCTTCCCCGTGACATTCAGTACTGTATTGATGATGTTATCAAAAAAATTCTTCTCTATGTGCATCACATCAAGATTGTGGCGAAGTTTCAGATTTTTCCAATACGGCAAATCCCAAAATATGCTCTTCTTGTACCAGTTATGAGTAATTCCATAACCACCAATTCTCGGATGATTGTTCCCTCCGCAATCTATACTCCTCGGAATACCCAAAGCAAGAAGTCGTTCATACAAAATCTCTTCGCCGGTCAAAACTGGAGGAGGAGATTTCCGCACAACTACATTCCTTTTAAAATTTCTCTTGTTGCGCCGTAATGCATCATCAACAGGAAGAAAACGACGATGACAATCAAACCAACTCGTCTTTCTTCCATGTTTCAACTGAAAAGCATCTGTTTCCTCCATGCAATATGGACAAGCCAATCGACCATGCGTTGTCCATCCAGATAACATACTATAAGCTGGAAAATCACTTATTGTCCACATGAGAGCACCTCGTAACATAAAATTTTGTTTCCTCGAGACATCGTACGCTTGAACTCCATTCCATAATTCTTTTAATTCTTCAATAAGTGGTTGAAGAAATATATCCAAACTTCTTTTCGGATGATTAGGCCCGGGAATCATTATTGTTAAAAACAAAAATTCCCGTTTCATGCACATATCCGGTGGTAAGTTGTAAGGTGTCACTATAACTGGCCACAATGAATAATTCTTTCCAGACATCCCAAATGGATTAAAATCATCGGTACAAAGGCCTAAATAGATATTTCGACTCTCAGCCGCAAAATCAGGGTATACCTTGTTGAAGTGTTTCCACGCCTCACCATCTGAGGGGTGACACATCTCTCCTTCACGACTTGAATGCTCAGCATGCCATCTCATGTCGCTTGCGGTCTCCACAGATTGATACAATCTTTTTAATCTGTCTGTAATTGGTAAGTACCATATACGACGATATGGAACCGATTTTCCATTCTTTGTTAAATAAAACCGATCTTTTCCACAAAATAGACAATTACTCATCTCCGATGTCTCTCTCCAAAAAATCATGCAATTGTCTTGACAAACATCAATCTTTTGATATGGCAATAAACCCAAAGATCGCATCATCTTCTTTGTCTCATAATAGGAGTCTACTGCATTATTATCTTCTGGCAAATAATCTTTTACTAATTGCAATATCGAATCCATGCAATTCTCAGACAAATTATTTTCAGTCTTCAAATTCATCAAATGTGCAGACAGAGATAACTGTGATAAACCACTCCTACAACCATCATAAAGTGGATTCCTAGCACTTTCTAGCATTTCAAAAAAACTTTTTGCTTCTTCATTCGGATCTTCTTCAATATTTTTGTTTCTTTCACGGAATACATTTTGCACCATTTTCACATAAGGGTTCATTTCTACATCTTGAGAAGACTCAAATTCATCATGATGTATAGTGCCCCTACTAAAGTTTTCCACAACATTACTAGGTCGTGGTGCAAATTTTTCTCCATGACATAACCACATGAAATAATTTGGGGTAAATCGTCTTAAATAAAGATGCTTCCAAACAGTTCTCTCATTAACAAATTTTTCATTCTTGCATTTGACGCATGGACAAACCAACGTACCTGTTTCTTTGTAAACTTGTTGATTCGTCGCCATTGTCATAAACTGTGTGACGCCTTCTATAAACTCTTTCGATACGCTTTGAGATTCTGGATCAATTCTTCTGTACATCCATTGTCTAGAATCGAAAATGTTCGATCTTGATGAAGATGCCATTATATCGCAAATACTATAGAAGATATGGGGTGAAAAATATGAGAGTTGCTTATGAAAAACGGATCAATGGTTGAGGGGTTAAATAGATTATTTATACACGAATAGGAACGGATTAGGGACTAAGAGATTAATTTTCCAAAAAATCGTCCCGAAAACGTCCCTAAAACGGTTTTTGAAGTCCTAAATTTAGTGACGGTTCCAAATCCGTCTCCAAATTTGGAGACGGACGACCTGTCGTCTCCAAATTTGGAGACGGATGACATGCCCGTCTCCAAATTTGGAGACGGATGATCTATCGTCTCCAAATTTGGAGACGGATGACATGCCCGTCTCCAAATTCGGAGACGGATGACCTGCCGTGTCTAATTGGTCCGCATTTAGAAACGGATTAGGCACGACTCTTCTGTACCCAAATTTGGGGACGGATTAGTGACGGATTTCATTTTTCGTCCCTAATCCGTGTATAATCCGTTTCTAAATTTAGGGACGGAAATGTCGATCCCCAAATTCCGTCCCTAATTTTAAATTTTCTAGTAGTGTCACATCGAGGTGGGCGTCCTCGTTGTTGTCTTGCGCGAGGTGGCGTGTGCAGTCTCCTTCCCATTGGGGTCCCGAATCCTATGGCGCATACTGATGCTTCCTCAATCCTCCAATCGGGTTTATAATGTTGCTCGGATGGAGGAAAATCTGAAATCTTGTTGATAAGGAATGATACATTAGGCATAAAACTCATATTTGTCGGACTTCTTGGAAATTCAATCCGTGCGGTTGTGTTCCCCATAAGCCCGATTGTGCTGCTCTCAAAGGAGGGCCGTGCTTAGTGTACAGCTCGGTGGGGCTATTATCAGCTTTGTCATTCATCTCTTTTAACTTCATCTTAGGTGCTTTGTCAATGCTCCAATTGTGTGCTCGGCGTTTGGTGTAGCTCCTTGACATTTCGGGAGTGTTTATGCATAGGTCCTCGTCGCATGTATCTTGGGTCGCACTGGATTCTGCTTGGGTGGTGTGGAAGTCTTCGTCCAGGGGTTCCTTCTTCTTTCCTTCGTCCAGCAGCTCGTTTGTATCCTTACATAATACTTCTCTAGCTGCTGTGATGGAAGCTTCACCTTTTTGAAATGTCGAAGGAATGGGCTTATCCACCATTGGTGTGCGCTGATTTTGTGGAAATGGCAAAGGAGGTGGCCTCGGAGCTGGTTCTACGTACTTCTCCTCTTCCTCCTCGGCTTTCTCCTCAAGCTCGACAAGGGCCTCTTCCACTGCTTCTTGCGCTAATTGCACGACCTGCATCCTCAAATGTTTAAGACGATATTAAATGCCCTCCATTTGCTTCTTGACTTTGGCTAGCCCTCCCTTCACTTCCATAAGTAAATTTTTTTGCTTTTGCTGCTCTTGGATGAAGCTGGCTAACATGGCGTAATATCAGAGGTTGCATCGGGTTGAGTCAGTGGTAGCACATGTGGCTAATAACTTTGATTATGGGACTGCATGCACGGCTGAAAATTTCCTGGTAGATATTGCTCATCCAACACACCGTTAGGGTTCCTATACGAAAGTTTTTGGTGATCTCCCCATCCAATGTCGTATGTGTCTCCAACAAGCTGATTATTACCCATGTAATTGAATTCCTGATAACCCCAAACTCCTTGGTTTCATGATTGCTC
The DNA here is from genome assembly GCA_036759665.1 of Gynandropsis gynandra. Classification (NCBI taxonomy): domain Eukaryota; kingdom Viridiplantae; phylum Streptophyta; class Magnoliopsida; order Brassicales; family Cleomaceae; genus Gynandropsis; species Gynandropsis gynandra. Next base: position 22,224,977 of record CM071875.1, read on the forward strand.
CGGATAGTGCGGGAGATTTGATTCGGGTAGGAGATGTTAGAAATCTTCTAAGCGCTGCATTGCTTAGCATTTGAATTAAGGCTCAATAAAGAGAAAATAAAAATGCAGAAAAAGAACAAAGAATATGGGAATCTTAATCTAGCGAATTCCTAATCTAGGTCGTAATTAGTCCCCGACAACGGCACCAAAAACTTGATGTGCGAACTATCAAGCAATAAAAATGCCTAATATTCACTTACCGCAAGAGTACGGATCGGTGTAATACAAGGGTCAAACTCTTGGGACTAATGCAACCTAAGCTAAGAATACGACTAAACTAAGATAGGTTGAATTGATGGTGATGTGGGACAGATTCCTAAAACACTAAAATGGATAATGACAGCGATGAGGTGACGTGAAAAACTTGGAAATTAAGAACACTATTGGTTTCGGGTCACCGGGATTTGCAAGGATGCAACTAACGAAGGAAGGATCATGAACCTATTGAATTATCTCGATGACGGGGAATTCATGCTCGTAAATAAGGAATGGTTCTTTCAAATCTAAACCTCCTAACCACAACAACGTGCAATCCTTCCTTCCAGCAGTGATTAACTCGTGATTACGGTAGCGTTAAATGTGTAATCCTAATTCCTAAATCGATTAACCGACCGGTCAGATTCTCATTAATTAAGCTTAATCTACAATCAACTATTCTGGATTCATAATCTAACCTTCCAGCTAAACATAAATTCCTAGATTACTGAGCGGTCAACACAAGTATAAGACATTTACGATGTTGATTGTAAAACCGAATTTCAAGAAAGCTTCGATAAGTCTAAGCATTAACGCATAATCATAAGCATCCATTACAAATCCGGCAATCCTAACCCATAGCTAGAGGCTTAGTCACTCATGGAATCTACTGTAAAACAAGAGAAATAAATCCTAGACATGATACAGAGTAAGAAATACGATTCCTCGATCTTCCCTATCTTGATACCGAAGTCCGGATTGTTGTTTCTCTTCTTCTCAAGCTTCTCCCGAGTTTCTCCTTGTGTTTTCAGTCCCTCTCCTGGCATGTGTGTCCTCCTGCTTGCCCTAGATCACCCCCTCTCTTTCTAATTCGAGTTTGAATTCAAAACAGGTTGTGGAGAGAAAGGTGGCCCGCGCGGGCTCATGCTCTACCAGCGCGGGGTGAGTGTTTTGCTCCAGCTCGAGCGGGCTCTTCATCAGCCCAACCTGGGTAAACTTTGATGGTCAATGTGCAGCCCGCACGGGCAACTTAGCCACCCCGCGTGGGGTCGTGTTCTTCATCCAATCCGGGCGTGTTCCAAGCCTCCCCGAGTCGTGCAAACTTTGCTGGAGTTGTAGCTCGTGCGGGGCCTCTTCCAAGCCCGAGCGGGCTGAGTTATCTTCTTTTTCGTTCCTCTTTCGCTCGATGCTTGGGTGTTCC
>CM071875.1:22226566-22266423 GCA_036759665.1 Gynandropsis gynandra
TTATACGCGGTTGAATCCAAGAATCGACATTCTAAAGCTCGAATAGGCCTTGTCGCCTTAAAACCTGAAAATCAACAAAAAAAAGAGTATATAAAGAACATTCGTGTCGGATTCGTAACTTGTGCTATGCAAACTATGCGAAAATGATATAATTTCCTAGCCTAAAACTAACACACACTACGTGTTATCACAACCCATTCCTCTTCAGTGAGGTAAAGTTTACCCCCTACCCCCCGATGTGGGATCCAACGGCTCAAACCGTTCTTCTACGACCTTCAACCTCCCAATAACCTCTTCCAAGGAAAGTGTTGACAAATCCAACAAAGTTTCAATGGACAGTGCGATTTGTCCGAATCTGGGAGGGACGACTCGTATGTATTTCTCAACCATCTTGTGTGGCGATTCAGGATCTTCAAGAATGGCTAGCTAATTCACTATGTCGGAGAGACGCATGGCAAATCATCCATCGATTACCATCATAGAAAGCTATTATCTCGTACTCCTTGCGCACTTTCGGAGCGCTAGCCTTACATGGTCGATCAGAACCGACACGCATAGACTCAACCGCTTCCTAAGCCTCTTTCGCATTCTTCTTCACGGTGGCGAAGAGCTCATCTCCGAGGGCACGCCGCGTAGAATGGCTTCAAGTGCCATCTGATCTTCCTACTTGTCATCGGTGGCCTACCTCGACAGCTGCCCAAAGTCCACGTGCTCGAAGCATCACCTTCATCATTAGCGACCAATCTCCATATTTAGTCTTCGTGAGTATTGAAAATATCGAACCTCCCACCTCTTTAACCACCATATACCACGTGGTTACCATCATCCCGATGTCAACCACGACATTGAGTAGGAGAAAGAGACTGCGGACGTCGTCTTGTGTTTACAGGACTTCTTGATGCTCCAGCGTTGTGTGAGATCGAAGAAATTTCTTAATGGATCGATTACACATGCTCTCATACCAACTGTTGGAAATATCGATTCTATAAGAGAAGAATAGGAAGGATAGGAAGAAGAACATAAAAGGATTGTTGTTTGAAGTTGTGATTTTCTATTCCATTTCATCCCAATTAATAGAAGAAAAATTAAAAAGAAGTAAATTACCCATTACCCACTAACAATGGTTAATAGACCACTAACCCATTATGTTTAGTAAATGTCATACAACTAAACCACTAACAAATAAACTTGAAAAAATTAAGAAAATATAAAAATTAACCAATATATATATTGCTTCTTAGACTAAACGCAACAGTGAATTGACTAATATGCAATTCTTGCTGGCAAAAGGGAAGTGAAACAAACTGATTGCTCCATCCCGATAAAAGAACAAATGTATTGGAGCTGATAGGGCATTCCAACTCATATCCGAAGCATGGAATTTCTTGTCGCACGAGTTCAAGAAAAACACTTTTATTTCATAGAAAGAAACATATCGACTCCATGGATGTTCCAAGAACAACACAGAAAGGTTTCTGGATTCAATTCTTGTCCACCAGCATCAAAAGGACTTGATACTTTCTAGACCGTATGCACCTCTTCCAAAGTACAATATTAGTATCTGCAGAAGTATGTGAACAAGGGGCTTTCATGTAAGAACTGCCGTGAAGCATTTATCGTCGTGGAGGCTTGGCCTGCTCCTGTTAGTGCCTCTTTTCATTATCTCATGCACCAACTAATCGATATGGAGGTCATAGTTATGATGGTGTCACGTGCATGCCACCAAGTTCTACATATGCAATGGGGTTACTATCCTGGACATGGATATGATTATGTTACGAATGGGTCCAATGAATGGAACACATACTCGGGATCCTCTCCCAGGAACATGGATTGTAATGGTATGCACTAGATTTCTGATGGATATGGTTATAACTCAGCAATGGAGTTGTCTCTAGAGGAAGGAAATAGGTCAAGGAGGATTCTAATGGGACGTATTCAATGAAAAGTACGGACGCTGCACTAATGCATTCAAATTCATCTGATGGGTTTACTGATGGACCTGAGAAGAAGAGGATGGTTAGTTAGGGATTTTCTGGTTACGGATACGATGAGAACATTTCAAAATCTACTTCAGATACATACATGGAACCAGATTTCAAACTTTCCGGCCAAAGTTTTTGAAGTAGGTGATGATCGGCTGCACCGGAATTGGACACCCCTAAGTTATTGATTAACAAAGCTAGGGCTCATATTCAACAGAAAGTAGAGATGATGAGGTTGGCTTCAGAAGCAGTAACCACAGAAAATAGGATGACAAAGGTGTTATGTCCTCCAAGATTGGAGATGCTTCTACAATAGGAAATTTTGTGTCCGGGGTTAGCAATTAGTACTGAAAATAAACATGCCGATCGATGTGGTTAATCTCAAGTAATAAATATCTAGACTAACGTTTCCGCAAGAATACGAATCTCGTAGTACCAGGATCGAACATTAGGGAACCGATGCAACAATAAAGTTATTAAACTAATGAATAGTAAATCAATTGATTGGAATATAAAGTAAAGACTAAACTAACTAACAAGATAAATTCAATAAGATAAAGCATCACAGGTTTCAAGAGATGCATGATAATGTAATGAAGTCCTCACAAAGATCATGATTATAGATATTATCACGGATTCAGGGAATTTAAGCTCTACCATAGGGCATACCTCTTCCAATGCCTAATCCCACTATCTAGCATGCGTACTACCAATCTTCAAATTGCATAATTTCACACACTAAACGCATTAAGATTGCTATCCTAATTCCTGAGTTCAATCGACCGACTGAACAAGGTTCTAAATCGATTAATACCCCAAATCAAGGCTAGGTTCCAAAATCTGATTCATCTTCCGATGAAATCAAACTTTTATAATCATTCATTCAAGTGGCCAACAAGAACAAAAGCATTAAGAACAACCAATCAATCCGAAAACGATCAAATATTATAACTAAGCATTATACAGAAGCCTTTATTACATATCGGCAAAACTCTAACCTATGGCAATGAAACTACTCAAACATGGGTTAGAAAACAAAACACGAATGAAATCTATCTTAAACATAGGTACAGAACACGATTCCTCCCTATTCTAATACCGTAGTCTTCAATAGCTCCTCCGCATTCCGAGTTCATCGCCCCGTCTTTAGCCTCTTGGCGTTCTGCTCTCATCTCTCAGTGCGTGTCTCTCTCTCTCTCTCTTCTATCTAAAACCGAGTTGTCTCCCCTTGCCCCTTCGTGCTTCTTTCCTCTTCTTTTTCTTTTCCTGTTCGCTCTCTTTTTCTTTTCTTCCATGCACTTCCAATTTCTGTCCAGCGGCCAACATTTCCATTTCTTGTTCCAGCAGCCTACTTCCATTTTGCAATAGCTGTGAGTTTCCATTTATTGTAGGCCAGTTGCTGGTTTCTATTTCTTGTAGGTCAGCGGCCTCTTATTTCATTTTGTGGAAGCAGTTGTGCTTCCATTCTTGTGTACCAATCGTGCTTCCATTTTATGTGCAGTGGTTGTTTCCATTTTCGTGAACGGTGGCCATTTTTTCTATTTTGTGGGTCAATCGTGTGTTTCCGTTGCCGTTGACCGAAGAAGTCTTGGGAGTTGACCGTGTATAGCTGAACCGAAGGTGGTTTTGCTTGGTTTTACGGGATTTGCTCGTGTTTGTATCCGAATATCTTCATTTCCTGCAAAACACGAGAAAACGCTAGAAGAAGACTAAATTGTGCTTAATAGGTCGGTTAAATCCAAAATTATAATTAATTTGACTATAAAAATAGATGAAAATACTAGAATAATTTATTCATTTTCACCAATATCAATAACGGTTCCATGATTTTGATAAAAAAAAAAATAGGTTAGAGGAGTGGTTCATGCCTAAGAAAATTTGGGCAATTTATGATGAAGATGACTTGCGGTATGCCACGCTTGTACTGTGTGGTTTGGGAGGTACTCTCAGACCATTTAAAATGGACATAACCTACTTGAGCTCTAAAACCCACGCTAAGTTTGGGTCGACGAAGAGGGTACCGATATGAAATGGTTGAGATTCTTGATGACTACACACTAAGAGAGGATTACACGCTGATATGTGAATTATCAAGCAAATAAAATGTCTGATATTCACTTACTGCAAGAATGTGGATCAGTGTAGTACTAGGGTCGAACTTTAAGGACTAATGCAACCTAAGCTAAGAATATAACTAATTTAAGACTGATGAAAGTGCTGATGATATGGGGTAAAATCTGAGAATGCTAAACGAATTATGAAAGTAATAAGGACACGCGAAACACTTGTTAGTTAAGAACACTAAGGGCTTCGAATTACTGGAATTGCAAGGATGCAACCAACAAAAGATCATAAACCAATCAAATTATCTTGATAACGGGAAATTCATGTTTATAAGTAGGAAATAGTTCTCTTGAAACCTAAAACCCCTAACCACAATAACATGCAATTCTACCTCCCAACAGTGATTAACACATAATTATAGTAGCATTAAGCATGCAATCCTAATTCCTGACACTACAAACAAAATATGTCATTTCCAATGGATATATCTGTTGGAAATTGCAATATTTTCGTTGAAAACGACGATTCCCAATGGATTTCAATGGAATCGGAATTGTTGGAAGTCGATCGTTGAAAATCCGCATCCGTTACAATTTGCAACGGTCGTGCAACGGAAAATATCCGTTGATACCTTTCAATGGGGGTGTAACAGATATATCCATATGACAATAGCAATAGATGCCTGTTACAAATCTTGGAAAAGAAGATGGTCGTTGCACATTTGTAACGGATATCCGTTGCACATCTGTTGAAACGTAAAATGGCGGGAATTAAAAGCTTTCAATGGATACCCGTTGGCAAAAATGGCAGGAGCTATCAACAGATGTTCGTTGCCAAATTTTTGCATTGCAACAGATGCCCGTTGAACATTTCAAAAAGTATCAACAAATCATCTAAATTAATAGCATCGTCGTCATCCCCCTGATCGCCAACACCTTGTGAAAAAGGGGTTGCATCAGAGTCGATTATTGGGTCTTATCTCGGCGTTGTTTCCCCCGTTGGTTCTGGTGGTTGATATGCTCATCCAGTTAGCAATTCGATAATGCTCTCCATGTGACGTATCTTTGCTCGAGTTTCTCAAAGATCCGATTGCGTTACTTGAAGAGCATCTTGCGTTCCATGAAAAGCATCTTGCGTTGTTTAACGTGTGGTTTGGAGATGCTCGATACGTCGTTCATGCGTGTAACTCTCTTGAACCACATGGGGTATCGTCGTGGCATCCTCGACGTATCATTTTGGAGTGAACCGAGAACGTATATACGCGCCTTATACGGTCTAACAGACTATAAAATAAAACACGTTAAAATTAGCATTGTTAGAAAATATTTATTTAATTATACAATTATCTTATTATTTACCTCTAAGTAAATTTTGTCCTTTTGTAAAGGACTGAGATCTTCCGCCATCTATATGTGCACTGTAAAATAAAATTACAATAAATTAGTTTATAAATAAAAGTAAATAATAATTTAAAAGTTAAGTTTTATATTAAAATTATTTACGATGAATGTACACCACCATCGATGGCGATAACTTCTAGCATCACCTGCGAGGAATAGTATAGTTGATCTTGTAGCGATCCTCAGATGTTGTTGTTGTTCGTATATTTCAGAACATCATCCACTTCAAACCTGCACGTGAAAATGAAATGATTAGATAATATTTATAATTAAATACAATATGAATTATGTAATTAAAATCTTACCATAACATCCCGTGAGGATGTTCAAGGTCAATAATCGGGACGGAAGGATGCTCGTCGAAATTAGGGAGGATATGATTGATTCTGCAAGGAGCCCAACCGATCTATGTGCTACACTTGAACGGGCATCCTATGCACGCGAGACGCTATGCACACGACGAGGACGAGGAAGAGGAAGAGGACACCCACCTAATGAGTAGCGCATCTTGGTCAGGCTCATGACTTTAAACAAGCTCTTATCAGGAGGCAACCCGAGCCCCGTATCTTTTTATTCATTTTGTTTTGTTTTTCAAAACTCAACTCTCCCTCTATTCACACGCATGTGTAACTTTTTGTTAAAAATTTTCTACTTCGACATCATCCAGAACAAAGGAGAGACGGATCCAGCTACATCAACTCGGGACAGAAAGATCACACCAGGTGCACACATTCCTACCCTCTTTATTTTCCCCGAGTTTTGGCATGCGAGTTCCTTTCATAGATTTTGAATACCGGGACTGTGTTCCGTTCAAGTCTGGACCGGAAGGGATGAGGGGCGGGAAGGGGGGGGGGGGATACTCTTCGAGTTTTATAATTGTGATTAGGATTAGTTGTTGAGTTCTTCATTTTATTTTAACATTTACGTTATTGTCGTTAGGATTAGAGGAACAGATATCTATTATGAAATTTTTGAACTTTAGCCATATTTGTGCAATTTTTTCAAATCGGGAACAAAAGTCTAGACTTGCTGAAAAATACCTTTAGATATCGATTAGTCTAGTAGTTGTGCATGAATCCATAGCCTATAGTTGCATTTCGCCGCCTAGGTTTTAATCCCAAGTACTTAAATCTTCGAGTATACCATTTATTCTTTGATTTGCTTCTTTATCATTATAATTCTACGTGCTTACACACTGCAATCAATAGAATAAGTTCTTTAACTATTTCACCCCTACATTGACATGAGTGCATCGATCTTGATGGTTCAGGTCTAAATGGTGAGTCGAGGCTATTTTTCTATGTCCTAAGGGTTAGAGTTGATGCGTAATCACAATAATTTAATCAAAAGAAAAAATTGTGCAATGATGCAACATCTTCACTCCATTAAGTTTACAAGACCTTATGAGTGTGCCAATCGGCAACATGGGTCTAAGTAGAAGGTTGTCATCTTCAACTCCGACGTCCTAGAAATCGAATTTTCAAAGGAAAAAATGTGTGGCAACCGAAAAAGAAAAAAAAGAGAAACGAAGAGAAAATGATTGTCTTAAGAATGGTATCTCACGTGAACATAAGAGAATATGTTTGGAGATCGCTTGGATGTCGTCTAGGGGTTAGTAAAAAGAATTTAGATATGCGTAGGATTGCACGGTTAGTGGCTTTCGGAGGATAAAGGTCTGAACTAGGAACGCTTAGGTCGATGTTTGTGTGACGCGTTGTTGTGCATGATGGCTGATTTTTCGAATTGCTTGTGCTAATATCCGGTTGTTGTCTAACTCTCATTGCGATTAACTTTAGTTTTGCTCGAGGACGAACAAAGGTTCAAGTCTAGGGGAGTTTGATAACGTCTATTTTGTTATAGTATTTTCGTCAATTTTCATAGTTAGTTTAATCATTTATTTAGACTTTACCAAGCATTAAGCATCATTTAGCCCTCTTCTAGCGTTTTCTCGTGCATTTACAGGAAATGAAGATATCGGACACTAACACGAGAAAATTTCATAAAACTCAGCAAAACCATTCTCCTATAACCTATGCATGGTCAGCATCCAAGAATCATAAATCGAAGAAGAGAAATGGAAGCTTGTTGGCCGCTGGAGTAAAATGGAAATCTTCGGCTGGAGCAAAATGGAAACACCAGCCGCTGACCTTCAAAGAAATGGAAACTCACGACCTACACAAAATGGAAACATGGCGGGAAGAATAATAAAAATGGCCACTGCCAACATAAAAAGGAAACAATGTCCACTGCCTACAAGAAAAGGGAATAGCCGCTGGAACAAAAAGGAAACAATAGCTGCCTCCAACAAATGGAAACAAGACTGTTGGGCTGAAAAGGACGAGAAGGAGACGACTGAAAAGGAAAAAGAGGCTGCCGGCCAAGAAAAAAGGAAAAGAGAAAGAAGAGGAAGGAGCACAAAAAGGAAAAGGAAAGATGGCAAATTCAGTGCAAGGAGCTGCTGGAATTCACACACAAAAACAACTGAAGGCCGAAGGCAAAGGGAGGTGGAGCTAGACTGTTGAGAGTTGAAGAAGAAAAGGGAAGATATGCTTTTATTTTGTTTTATGTTTAGCGAGTAGTTCGGTAGCTACGGGTTAGATTTTTGTCGATATGTAATGAAGTCTTATATTTAATGTTTGGTTATGATATTTGATCGTTTACGAATTGATTGGTTGTTCTTAATGCTTTTGTTCTTGTTGGCCGCCTGAATGAATGATTATAAAACTCTGATTGCATTGGAAGATGAATTAGATTTTGGAACATAGCCATGATTTGGAGTCTTAATCGATTTAGAACCTTGACCGATTGGTCGATTGAACTCAGAAAATTAGGATAGTGGTCTTAATGCATTTAGTGTGTGAGATTACGCAATTGGAAGATTGGTAGTATGCATGCTAGATAGTGGGATTAGGCATCAAAAGAGTCATTCCATAGAAAAGAACTTGAATTCCCCGAATACGTGATGATATCTATAACCATGATATTTGTTAGCATTTCATTGCATTATCATGCATCTCTCGAAACCTGTAGTGTTTAGTTTATTGAATTTACAACCGTTTAGATTAGTTAGTCTTTACATCGTATTCAATCATTAATTTGTCAATTGTCCTATTCATTAGTTTACTAGTTTTATAGTTGAATTGATTCCCTAGTGTTTGACCTTGGTACTACACGATCCGTATTCTTACGGAAATGTTAGTATAGGTATTTATTACTTGAGATTCACCACATCAAACGGGCATCCATTGCACATTCCAACGGATGCCCGTTGAGAAACAAAACCGATGTTGTAGGCGTAATTTATCCATGATGACACTTTCCAACGTGCATCCATTATAACTTGAAACGGATACCCGTTGCAAATCCTTCAACGGGCATCCGTTGCACTAGGGCAACATGTGTCTGTTGGCGTCTACCAACGATCATTCGTTGCCCGCCTGAACAGTCTCAATGAGCATCCGTTGGCCACTTGACAACTCGCCATGGGTTTTCGTTGGGTTTTCGTTGGGTTTAATATTTCTAAGTATCGAGCAAAATTTAATATTTCAATGGGCTTTCGTTGCCATTGCCAACGGATACCCGTTGAAACTTGAATATATTAAGTTAAAAAATAATTTTAAGATAAAATTATATATTAAAATTACATAATTCACATTTCTTCTTGGGTAGATGATGTGTGTCAAGTTAACAAGTTAACCTAAGACTACCCGCAAGTGCACGGTACATGTGTAGTAGTTAAGGTGTCGATCCCACGAGGACTAATGTAACACGGTCTAAGAATCAAAAGTAGAACCAAATCTTGCTGCGAAAGAATAAGGATATGAAATGCAAATATATGATGATGATGCAATGGATAAATGAGTTCTAAACAAAGAGAGAAACGCTCTAAGAAACCGGTTTCACCACATAGCTTCCGAAACCTATTTTCGATCTATCTAATCGTGCATTCCCTATCAAGATATCTAAGATGGACGATCCTAATATAGAACCTACCCTCTCTCAAGGTATAGGAACGTGGCTAGATTGAGTCATCCCCTACTTTCGTGGTTGACACCCCAACTAAACCCTATTATGATTCATGATTGTCCGATACAACCCTCAACTATCACTACCCTACTTTCGTGACCTAGTCTCGGTTGTTCTAAGCCTGATTTTCTAGGATTAGAATTCACCTTTCAGTCTTTCTCCTAATCCCTAACACATGTATATACGTGGCAATTCATAAACACAAGACAGTAAGTTCTCAGTAAGCCTGATTTTCTAGGATTAGAATTCACCTTTCATTCCTTCTCCTAATCCCTAACACATGCATATGCGTGGCCATTCGTAAACACAAGACAACAAGTTCTCAGACAAAGAATAGATAATACGAAACGAGGAAATGCATTCATAAATGAATCAAAGACGGTTCCGGGATAACCATGGACTAATCCCTTCTCCTAGAACAAATCTACTACTCGCTCATGACTCTAAACATCACAAACAAAACAGTAGATTAAAGAGCACAGAGATATCAAACGAGCGATGATCCCGAAACAATCTCCAACTCCTTTTGTACCTCCCGTCAAGGGGACTCTATGGATGGATGGTGGTTGTGAATTGTGTTCTAGATGGTGGATTGTGGATGGTGGATCGATTCCCTCTTTTCTCTGTCCTTTACGTTTTATAAATTTGAAATTGAAGCTTCGGCCGACTCCTTTCCACCAAATTCTTCGGTAGGCCGTTTTACATAGTCATGCCTGATCGTGCTTCATGTCATGTCCGGTCGGGCATGTTTCCTCCATAATTGTAGACAATTTGTTTTGCATTGAAGCCCGACTATGTTGCCCTTGATGCCCGACCGTGCTGCCTTCATTGGTAGGATGCCCGACCGTGCTCTTAGAACGCCTGACCCGTGCACAAGCTACGGGGATGAATTTGTATGAGTTGCCCGACCGTGCACCATAAGACGCCACACCGTGCTCCATCACCAAGAGAGTGCCCGACCGTGCATGATGTGTGCCCGGGTCGTGCACATCTCTCTGGGGTGAATTGCAACAAAGGAGCCGACCATGCTCTTCACTTAGCCTAACCGTGCTGCTCCAAGGAGAAGGATGCTCGACCAAGCTGGATTGGATGTCTGGCCATGCTGCTTCACCAAAGAGGAGCCCGACCGTGCTACAATGATAGCTCGACTGTGCACAAGGCGAGAGTGGCCGTTCGGTCGTGCACTTGATCATTCTTGGCCATGACTTGTCTACGTATCGTTCCGTTCGATCTGTTGTGACCTTAACTATCCAATGATGTCCCGTGTTTGCTTCTTAACTCCAAATGAATCGAAAATGCATTAAAACCTATAAGAACACGAAAACACGAAAACACGGAAACAAGTAAAACGAATACAAAATCACACGTAAACCTCGTAGCTATGGTCATAAACATATCTAAAATCATGCGAGAATCGTGTACGAAAACGAGATGATCAAAATCCCCCAGACTTGAATGTTTGCTTGTCCCTAAGAAAACGTAAATGTGAGACACGTGGGAGATATAAAATGTGAGAATTCACCTTTCCCCTAGAAATATCGCTAAAGCAAACCTAATCGATCAACCCAACAAGTTAGAGAAAATTTTGGTCTAATAACTTTCAGCCTTCATCTTAGGTTCACCATGGCCACCTATAAGAAAGTAGATCAAAGACGAGCCAAGTGAGAAACCACAACTCTCTCTACCAAACGAGACTTCAAACAAATGCTAATCACATAATCGAAGATGATACTTGTTTTATTCTCGAGCTTCTTTATTCATTCGTTCCATTTTTTTATTTCTTTCTGATTTTGTGAACACACTAGACTTCTAGGACGTCGGATTTGAAAGGATTCAACTTCTACTTAGACCCAAGCTCCCGATGAGGGTATACTCTTGCACCTCATTGAAGAGTGCAGCGGAGTAGATGTCGTTTTTTTATGCGCCTTGCTCTTAGGACGTAGAAAGATGATCGCTAACCCACCACTTAGACCCGAACCATCGAAAATGAATCAAGGACGATGCACTCATATCGATTTTAGATCATGTCTTGAGGCATACTTCTATCGATAGCGGAGTGTTAATGTGCGCTCTTATTTTCTGCAAAACAAGCTCAACCCATGCGATCAAATCATCCTCGTGAAGAAGAAATAAAGCATCGTCAATTTCAAGTATAATCATTTGGATAGAGAGAACGAACAAGAAACTAACTTAGCAAACTCATCTTAACTTCCCATAAGTAACACCAGGATTCCCAAAGACTTATGACCCACTCGTTCCTCAACCATCTAATAAGCTCTAACATCCAAGATATCACGGAAAAGGCAAACTTCTTAAGCATCCTAGGTTCAAGGTTCATCTCAAATCGTGGCACCGGACAAGTTCCTGGGACAACTCTAACTAAAAAAACAACTAAACTAATAAAAAAACTACAAAAACAAATGAAAATGAAACGAGATCACCTGAAAAATGTGAGCTACTCCCCCCTGACTTAAATTGAATGGCGTCCTCGATGTGTAGCTCCGATGGAGGATAGGAAGGTAAAGTCACGGTTGTAGGTGTTCTTTTTTTTTTTTAGTTTTTATGTTTTCAAAATAAACCAAGTCCAAAATACGAATAAAAAGAAAACAAATGTTGGGTTGCCTCCCAGAAAAGCGCTTGTTTAACGTTGTTAAGCTTGACGTCTCCATGCTTCATGTGTGCGCGATGAGCGGATCGAATAGGGATATGGATTGGAAATTGGGTTCTTCCTGCTTTCAGGAAAGTGAGGCATATTTTTATGTTAAAGTTATCCCATCGGTGTCCGCTCTGATCGTCCTAAACTCTGACGCTAAAGCCCTTAATAGGTTCTTCTCCAAAACTCGGAGGTTCTCAGGCCTCAGACGTACTTTCCATTGGAGAGGAAGTGAGTTAGCAAGTTAAAGAATGAGAATCCAAGTTTTTCATTCTTGGTAGAGGAGCGAGAGTAAGCCTACAACTAGGCAGCCGATAGCTAGGACCGACAGTAGCAGTAAGACTTCCAACCATTAGCATGGCAAGTTAACTTGAAGCAAGAACTCTTAGGGAAGGAGGGGCATAGCCTCTTTCGAGATTTGAAGAATGTCATATAGAGTAGTCAGAGGCAATTCGCTAATATGGAGCTGTTTATATCGATTTTCATGCTGGACGATCGGTTGAGCGGATAGATATAGCTTTAAACGCTGCCCGTTTGCCTTGAATCTCTCGCTCAACTCGCTCCATAGTTCTACTTCTCCATTTGTGAAGACTTCTCGTACCTGAAATGGACCATCCCAATGGGAATATAATCTGCCCGTGAAAGAACTAAAACGAGAATCACAAAGTAGAACAATATCACCTGGCCAAAGTCGTGAGGTATGGTCTTTGTATCGTGAAATCTTTCAGCTCGGTTGCCTTTCTTATTGCGCATTGCCTTCGATTCTCCTTTCTCTTCTAAACATTGGTGCAGCCTTCTTTGATCGTCGATGGAGAGGTCACGGCTGTCCTCCTTAGGCATCCAGCGCATACATGTTAAAGGGCTCACTCTCCTACGCTTCTTGAGACGAATTGGTGGCTTTCGCGTCTCATGCCGAATAGAGGAAGGAAGAGGTTCAAATTGCAGCTTAGACGCCTTTTCTACCACAAAATCAGTCAATATTTCATGCGGTGTCTTCTCATGTGGAGCGTCTTTCAGTGCCTCAATGGCACTTACGAATTTCGTGTAGACCTTGGCCCCTTCACCGGTAAATCCTGCAGCATTGCAAACTTTCGTAGACATCTCGCTAACAGATCAGAAATACTTACTCGATTAAACGTGTCATTCGCCGACTTGTCCAACACATCAACTATATGGCATGACTCCTTAGGGCTAGACAAATGGAATTCAAATCTCTTATCACCGACACGTAGAGAGAGCTTCCCTTGTTGTAGATCTATCTTCGCACCTACAATCGCTAAGAATGGTCTTCCAAGAATAATAGGTACGTTAGCATCTTCCTCGATATCGAGTACAATAAAATTAATGGGAATTCAAATACTATCTACCTTGGTTGGAATGTTTTCAACAATTCCCACCGGATATCTTACCGAACGATCAGCTAGCCGTAAACACATCTTCATAGGTTTGAGAATCCCAAAGTTCACCCGCTTATAGACCGAATGCGGAATTATGCTCACGCTTGCTCCCAAATCGCACAAGCTTTGTCGATGTCAATGTCTCCTATGGTGCATAGGATGGAGAAGCTTCCAGGGTTCTTCAACTTTGGTGGCAGCTTGTTTTGGAGAATGTCGTTGCATTCCTCGATGAGTGCTAATGTCTCACTCTCTTTGATGCGCTTCTACTTGGAAAGAACTTCTTTAAGGTAATTTGCTCGCTTAGGCATCTTTTGGAGGGCTTCCATGAACGTCAAAACATTACTTCTCTTTTCAAACACATATCGGGAGGTAAATTATACGGAGACAAAATCACCGGAAACAAAGATATTGACTTCCAGATTGTCCATATGGACTAAAACCATCGGTGCACAGGCAAAGATAAATATTTCTTGTTTCATACGCGAACTCAGGAAATATTTCATTGAAATCTTTCCAAACCTTACCATCTGATGGATGTTGCATTATTCTTTTACCCGTTGAGTGTTTTGCGTGCCATCTCATTGCCGCAACAATTTTTTCGATTCAAATAAACTTCTCAACCTGTTTGCTATATGCATATAAAACATTTTTGTACGGTACATATTTACGTGAAGATGGCTTCTTTGAACGAAATCTGCTTGCACCGCAAAATTTATATTCCAACAAGTCTTTATCATTTCTCCAAAACAATATGCAACTGTTTTTACAAACATCAATTTTCTCATGTGACATTCCCAAATCTTTTAAAACATTCTTTGTTTCGTAGTATATCTCGGGAGTTTGATTATTTTCCGGTAAATATTCACGCATGGTTTTGCAAAATGAATCCATACAATTTTCAGCAATATTGTACTCTGTTTTTATACTCATCAATCTTAAGGACAAAGATAAACAAGACTGACCTTCACGACAACCTTCATATAGGTTGTTTCGCCGAATCCAATAGGTTGAAAAATCGGCGTGCCTCATTGTTCGGTATCTCTTCATGCATTTGTTCAACAAATCCAGGAAAAACATCTGACACCATATCCACATATGAATTGGTCGTCGATGCTTAATAAACAACTTCTTTATTTCTTTCTATTTCTTGTGCTTCTTGCACAATATCTCTATGAAACCCACCTTTTAAAGATATTTGCAAACAATTTCTTGACTTCGATACTTCATGCTTTTGCATCTTTTACAGGGACATAACATTGGTCCGCGTTCTTGACACAAAGGTTGATCAACGCAAAACTCATGAACTGCTTCAATCCGTCTAAGAATGCTTGAATAACTTCCTCGGTTACGGGATTTTTTCTTCTATACATCCACTCTGTTGATATATATATATATTTGAATAAGACGACATTCTTTTGAAAATATATTTGTTGTTGATGGATTGACGGTAGAAGCCTTGATTTCGATCAATAAATAGTGATTTTTTCAGCGGACATCCGTTGGAACCCTCAACGGATGCCCGTTGAAATGTCACTTTGAAATATTCCAACGGAAACCTCAATATTACAATTTCAACGGTCATTTGTTGCTACGGAAAATGGAAATCCGTTGACCAATTTTTTTGTTTTCTAACAACGTTTCAACAGATCTTAGCAACGGATAGTGTTTGTTGCTTGTCCGTTGACAATTGCAACGGATATATGACAGTTGAACATTCTCGGGCATCCATTGCAATCCATTGGAAACTCTTATCTGCAGACAGATTCGTTAATCGATCCGTTGATATTACCGTGTTTTTTTCTGTAGTGTGAATCGATTAACCGACCGATCAGATTCTCATCAATCGAACTCAATCAACGACCAATGGTTTCGGATTCATAATCTAACGTCCCAATTAAACATGAAATCCTAAATTACTGAGCGGACAACACAAGTATAGAACATTCATTGCATTGGTTGTAGAATCAAAATACAAAAAAAAACTTTGAAAGATCTAATCATTAACGCATTACAAAATTGGTGTCTCTAACCCATAGCTGCAGACTTACTCACTCCTAGGTTCTGATACAAAACAAGAGAAAACAATACTAGACATGACAAAAAGTAAGGAATACGATGCCTCGGACTTCCCTATCTCGTCACCGGTGTTTCGATGTTGTCTCTTTCATTCTCCACCTTCTCCTGAGCTTCCTCTGTGCATTTTCGTCCTCCTAGGGTTCTGTGTAGTTGTCTCTATTGATTGGGGCATCTTTTTGAGTGTTTTCATTCGTTTGAACTCATCTAGGGTTTCTGTTACGGCACCCGACCTGCACGGGCTAAGTAGTTAACCCGCATGGGCTCTTCGTCATCAAGGCAACTCGAGCGGGTTTGATGACTCACCGAGGTGGGAAAATCCTCTAAGGGTGTAGCCCGCACGGGCTAGTACGACAGCACGCGCGGGTTCATGGCTTCGCACGCAGCACGATCGGGGTAAGAGGCACCTCGAGTCAGGCTGAATCTTCTGAGGGGTACAACCCGAGCAGGGCCTTCTACGAGCACGATCGGGCTGGATTAACTTCGTGTTTTTCAGCTCTCACTCGATGCTCGGGCATTCCATGTGGTTCTTTGGTCTGAATCTGCTCCGAATGGGTTGTAGCTCCAAGTATGCGTAGTTGACTCCGGTAATCAACACCATTCAGCTTGATTAGGCCTTGTCGCCTTAAAACTTCAAAAGCAACAAAAAGATTGAATAGAAGACTAACTCGTACCGGTTTTGCAACTCGTGCTATGAAAATTATGCATAAATGATCTAAACCCGTAGTCTAAAACTAACCTATACTACGTGTTATCAATACCGATATGAAATGGTTGAGATTCTTGATGACTACACACTGAGAGAGGACAACAAGAGATGGATCCCGAGGAAGGAGATGTTGGGGTTTTCACATCAAGTACCCTCTTGGTTTCTCATAAAAGAGACTAGTGGTTTGCCCGGAAACTGTTGGGACTTGGAGCAGTTGCTTCATACAAGAGCCTGAACCGATTAAGACAGAAGAGTGATATTCAGATTCGAGTAACAACACATCACCGGAGCTTTTGTATTATTATTTTTTTACTTCATCTCGTTTGTTCCTTCTTCGATATCTTGTTACCCCTGGTGATTAACAAGTTTTACTCGTTATAAATGTTGCAAAACATGCCAATTTCTTCATGTTTGTGGCATATCCTTTCAATCAACGTATAAGCCAAGTTGATTCTCACATATATCCAAAGTTATAGAGAATCAGAAACTAGACTTATTTTGCATTGCAAATGCTATGAATCGGTATTTCACTTCTTAAATATATTTGAAAACCGAATTTTTGTTATAACTACATGAATCCACAATCTAAAAATGCTAAATAGTTTGTCAATCCTTAGATTGACATGATCTAGACTATATAATTATAGATTGTAAAAATAAATTCGAACTATAGAATAAAAATGAACTCACGAGTTGAATTAGAATTTTTGGTGATTTCTATGGATCAATCCATTTAGGTTAAAATTTTTGAAAAATAGATTTTTTAAAATTTATTTTATTTTATGTAGTTATACTGGGAAATTAGTAATAATACTATTTTTAAAAATTTATGTAATGTTTTATATTTTTTAATTTCTAATTATATTTATATTATTTAAATGTTATTTGAAAAAATAATGTTTTAAAAAAAATTTCAAAAGAAAAATTATAATCAGTAGATTGCAAATTTTGATAGATTTAACCAATATTTTTTAGTACATATAAAATATGAATTCAGTTAGGTTGTGTTCTAATAAGATAACCCTTCTCTGAATACATCAAAGCCTCAACAATAAATAATACACGTACAGGCCTTAGTCCTCACCACTGACATAACACATACGATTCTCCATTTTTCAAAATCATGCATCCCTTTCTATATGAAGCAAGCTCTCATGATCATACTCTGATATATTCTTTTCTTTCCATAATCTCCAAACCATCCATGAAAACAATACTTAAATATCTCTTGAGGCCATCAGACAAAAAGAAAACAAATGGGTTTTAGGATCATAAGTTTTTAATTCATATCAATGATTAATCTTTTTTTTAGATTGTAAGAAAATGTTTAAATTTTTACCGTATAGTATATCTCTTTTTGACTTATTTCCTATTTAATTTTAATACTCTTCAAGATTAGAATTCCTCCATAGAATTGGAGAGACATTTTATATCTTATTCATCGGTTAAACTCACTCATATTGGTTTTTTAAATATATATTTTAATAAAAATAAATTAAGAGTTCTTCAACAAATTAAATTAATTCCACCAACTGCTTGATTGAATTTAGGTCCAGAATGAGGTGTGCATGTTTAAGTTATAATTTATTTTATGTCTAACGAAAGGGTTATCAATTTTAGTTTGATATTATTTTTAAATTGTGTTTCAAGTGGTTTGCATGTTCTTAAAGTGACTTTGACAACAAAAGGCATTTGATCAAATAAGATATGCTTCACTCATAGTAATAGGCCCCATTTTGATTTTTTTTTTTCTTTTTGCAAGAATTTTGTGGATTTTATTTCATTTAAGATATAAAAAATATTAAAAAGGATTAGTTTAAAAGACTAACTAAATCAATCAATAGTTAAAGAGAGTTATAAACCAAAATTGTAGACCTATGCAATTGTTTAAATTTTTTATATAGAGGGAATATGAGTATAAATAAATAAATAATGTAATTTGTAAAAAATAAATTTAATTTTATTAACAAATGTTTTCCAGATTTTGCAGACGGCAATCACCCCTCATTTTCTCTTCCCATTGTATATGTATATTTTTACATTCTCAACAAGCTCTACGTCTTATATATTTTTCCCCTCGCAAATTGTAAGAAAAAAACAATTAAAAAAGATAAAAATAAAAATACCAATATGACCCTCAGAAACTTGTAATTTATTGATCTTGAACCCTATACTTTTGTTTGTTGCATGCTGCCCCCTAAAAGTGGAAGCTAAAGCATTACATCTCTCTCTTTTGTTGTGTCTCTCTCATTCTCTGTGGTGTTATTGCTAAGCAACCCTACAGTCTCCAAGCGATCCATCAAACACTCTAAAACTTGATTGAAAAAACCCGAAAGAAGAGCTAAATTAACAAACCATTCGACGAACCGAATGATTGATTAGAACTTTGTAGGATTCAGTTTGGTCTTTTTCTCTAATCTTTATCCTCCTATCCTTCTTTGATCTCCTTTCTGTCTGATTAGTATTTCTCTATGTAACCGTCGAAATCTCCGTCCCCGATAGGGACGAAAACGGGCTTTCGGGAAGGTTCAGACCTTGGCTGCAACATCACAGTGAAGAAAAATGAATCACAATAAAAATGAATCAGAATCATATCTTTTGTTGCAAGCCAAGGACTCGATATTGTTAATGTTAAGTTGAGTCTCGAATTCGAAAGACTCGAAGTTGGTATCTTGAATTTGAAATGATCACAAAAGACTCAATCTTTGTCTGGTTAAGGATCAAGAATAAGAATGCATACCTATCAGTGTTAGTGTTTACATTCACGACGTTGTCTTCAATCACGGGATCAGAGTTCAGAACATCCAGCAGATAGCTAAACCGCTCTGCGTGTTCTGCATGTGCCGCTAAAGTCACGTGATTAACCACGTTAAAAACAACGAGTTGTGCGTAAATATTGATCAAGTTGAAGAACTCGTGACGACGAGAAAAGAGGTAAAAGTTAAGTTTACCATCTGTTGTTAGCTCCGATTCGTGAGAATTGTATCCGAAATAAGAGTAACTATGTGGCACGGACTTAGATGTCGAGTGTTCTTGTTCCTCCAGAACCCGCCTTCTCAGTAATCTCGAGCTCTCGATGGCCCTTGGTGGCACTGAAAAAGAACAACATCAGAATCAATGGATACAATCGATTAATAATAGAGGTCGAGATCATCTTTCTTACATGAGTTCATCTCTGTGTCTCTGTCCATGAACTGAGAACCATAATGCATACCATGCAACGCCTTGTCGACGTATTTCCTGCAGGCGATTTCATGAGAAACTTGACTAACTGATGATAAAACGTGTACTGTACACAGAAGTTGTGTGGCAATGCAGTGGAACCTGTCGATAGAACGTGACTTTTCTCTGTAAGGTTTGACCAGAACACGAGCCCCGCAGATAAAATGAGGGTTTCCCTTGGCGAGAATGTTTTTGACAGTCTCAGAGTAAATGAATGTAACAAATCCGAACATCCTCTTCTGCTGGCACGGGATCCTTACGTCTTGAACCGGCCCAAATTTACTGCTCAACGAAAGGGTTTTATGGATGAAGACCAAGAAAACGGGCGATGAAGAATTCAGCAGGTGATTTTCGGTCTTACCAGAAGTAGTTGGAAACATCTTGCTCTGTGAAAGTACTCTCCGCAGGGAAAGTGAGGTAAATCTGCCGTGAGCCGGCCACGATGCCACCATGTTCATTTCTCTCTCCCAAGTATTCCGAAAATTTAGGACCATCTTCTGCCAAAATCACTGAATGCTGTCCATGAGGCCTGCAAATTCGAGACGTTAATGTGGCCTCTTAATTCAGACAATCGTTACAACATTAGAGAGCTAATTTGGTTATTATTGCTTAACCTGTCGATGACTCGGATGCTGTTCTTCAACCGGGCAAGAAGCTTGGTGAGGCTATAACCGGCCTTCCCGTGCCTCTGGCTCTCAGTAAGATACCCTTCAGCTTGAAGGGTCTTACCGTACTTCTCATAATACATCATCGGCAACGAAGCAATCGAAATGGGAGACCCCCTTCTCGATTTCAGTAGCTCAATGATCTCGCCCTCGAGCTTTTCCAGTGATCCAGGGGAGAAAACATGTTCCTCGTCGTTTAGGTTGTTGTTAAGATTAAACATCTGAGAAAAACTCTCTCGCTCAGGCACGATCTGTCCATGGAAGTACCTGCAGTTCATGCCGTGTTTACAGAACCCTTTGTTGTAGTAATGGCATACCTTAACCGGGAACTCGGGCAAGCTCGGGGACCTCCTACTTCCCCTCGCGGGCAAAGCCTGATCTTGACAGAAGAAGCTCCCTGAGAAATCGGGGCTGCTCACCGAATGAGTGTTCACAGAATCATCAAGATTCAAGAACTGAATACCGTTCTGTATCAAATCCATATCATTCCCCTTCTGGTGATTCTCCCAGAACCCATTTCTCATCGGCATTGGAGGAGAAACCGAAACAGCCTGAGTGGATGAGGCAGTGAAGGGAGCAAACTGATGAATAGGGATGTGATCCGATGGGACATGGCTCAAGAACAAGGGTTTCCTGGTCAACCCTAGTTCGGATTTCGCCTTGTTGATCAAGGAGTGGATCGTGGCGTCTGGGCAGAAGGCGAGACGGATCATCTCTCGCTCGCCGTGCTCCTGAAGCAACAAGTAACCAATGATCTTCGCCACATGCTCTGGTTCGAGATGTTGGATTCTGTTGAACACAACCTTTGTTGATTCTGAATAATCCATTTCTACTTGTCAAACTCCTGCCCAACCATGAAAAGAATACCCGAAACTGTCATTCAAAACAGAGAAGAAGAAGAGTATCAAATCCAAATTTCTTACCAGCAGACAAATTGCCGAATAATGTAAACCCTAAATGCATAAGGAGTAAGACACACTCAGACATGCACATGTGTGGTTGTATGTATGTACAATGAAGGCTTTGAAGAGTAAAAACAGATTCGAGAGACAGATTTCGATAGACAAAGATCGAAACCCAGAAAACATCCACCATGTCCGAAGATTTACACGAGACGAAATTGAACAGAAATCATTTTCTAATCAGAGAATCCAAAATCAAAGTATAATCACAAACATAAACATTGTTATCATAAGGGGAAATCTCAGGAGATTCACCTATAATTGAAAAAAGGGTATCTGAAAATCGAAAGGGAGAGAAAGTGTTTGGATACAGGGGATGAAACAGAAACAATCAAATGAACCTATCGAAACCCAAAAACTCTCCCATGGCGGTTGTAGATTTGTTCTTCTGTAAATGTAAAATCCCTTCTTTGAAAACCACAAAAATAGGTTTTATCTCCTGAAGATTTCTTTTTCTTCTTCTTCTTCTAGTTGTTCTCTGTTTCGCTGTTACTGTTCTAAAACTCCATTTCAGGACAAGCAGAACAGAACACAACAAACATTCTTAAAAAAGACAAAAACTGTGACAAGAATGGATTTGGCTTTTATGGCCGTCTCTTGTTCACCTCACTTTAGCCCCTTCCCCCCTTCTCTTACACCAAGACGTATATCTATCTGTTCATCTATACACACACATTTATATATACACACACATTATAAATATTTATACTAAAAAATAATTATTAATAAAACCCAAATAATAACTTAATCTTGTTTATTATTATTATTTTATCAATTTTAATTTCATAAATTTTCTTTCTTTTCCTCTTTTAAATTTTTAAATTTATTTTTCCTTCGTTTTTACTTTGTGGTTACAGGTATTAGGAAAAAATAAAAATAATAATAATAATCGCTAAGTTACGTAAATACCCACACGACGGTGAAGAGTCTGACGTGTACAGGCTTTTAGACTAACGTAACCGCGAGATTAGTAGACTTTTTGAGTCGTTTGACTTTTGTTAATCTCTTGATTAATTGGACGGTTGATATTCATTTTACCAATCTATCGGTTAGATTGAGCGACACGTGTCAATTTCATGGGATTTCTAGATGAGGATAATGCAGACAACCGCCACCGCTAGTATTATATCTTGTTTAAAAAACTGTAGGGTCCACGATATCTGGTCGGATATCCTACGTGGCAATGTGAATCGGTAGTATTAGTTTTTAATAAATGCTAATAAAAGGAATTTTTTAAAATAGATACGGGTGACCGATTCTACCGGTTACCGTACATGACTCGTGCGTACGAACAGATCTAATCTGAGATTTAACTGAATCATATTTTCCAGGAAAATATATATTAAAATTTGAAACAGATTCGATTTTTCAGTGAGAGAAAGTAAATATACTTGACTTTTTTTTCTATAATTAGGACATTATATAGAATTTTTACGTCGGAATAATGGGAAAAAATAAAGGAAAATTAAGAGAGACGTTACGGCTTATTCCGTCCGTACCGAAAATTGGTAAATTGCCACGTGGCGGTCAAAGGTTTAATTTAATTACCGAAAAAAATTCTACCCCATAAATAGGAGAAAAACCTAAAATACCGTGTATGTAAATATTTTCTTATAAAATCATTTATTATTTAAGTATCAATTAAATATATAAATTTAAATTATAATCAAACAATAATATTAATTTAACATTCTGTTCATATGTTTATATCTGAATAATATATTTTAGTTTATAGTACTTAACAAATTTTTAACAGTTAAAGAATTTAATGCCAAAATAAAAATATTAGAAAGATTTCAAGATACGTAGATAAAATTTCTATGGATAATGTTTATATTCGATTTTATAGATTTTATGAAAACTGAAATTGTATATTTAGGTTTGTTTATAACAAAAGAAATTATTATGAAATTTTAGACATAGTTTCATACCAAACTATTAACCGAATGAATAATTAGATAACATTTAAATAATTATTTTCATTTGAATTCAACGTACCATGTTTTATACGAATGTTATTGCACATATAATTTATTTTACACTCTATTTTAAAATACTTGTAAACCATGGTTCATATTAATTGTTATTATTATTAAGGGAATAATATTAGTTTAAATATTAATATTAATTTTGATGTTAAATATGTTGTAATTACTAAACAAAAAATACAAACTAAAATTACAAGTAAACTAACATGTTATATTTTTTATTTTTAGTTATATGAAATATTAATTGATTTTTAAATTATAAAATATAATACTTTTAAACACATTACAATAAAAAAATTTTGAGTTATTCATATGTAAAATCTTGGCTCTAAATGATGTAATATTAAAAGAGCAATTAATACATAGTTTCAATAATATAATATTTGTTAGATGCACATGTTCTGGCCAGATTTATATATATATATATTAAAGGGTAAGATAGTAATTTAATTGGTTGTGTGGTTGATTAGTATAGAGATTATGTATCCGAAAAAGGGTCAACCGCATTGAATTTGAAAAAAAAAAGAATAAATTTTCTAAAAATAATTAAAATTAAAATTTTAATTTTTTAAGAAATTAAAATTTTAAGAAATTTTGTAACAACGTTTCCTAATGATAATAAAATTTTTAAAAATTATACTTTTAAAATAAATTTAATCAAGTAAAAATTTGAAACATTTTTAAGAAAATCGTGTATAAAGTTTTTTTTTGTTCATTTAATGTTTTATCATTACTGAATTAATTCAATTTAAACAAATAAAGTAATTAATTTTAAAAAATCGATTAAACTATTACTAAACAAAATATTCGGAGTATTCGTATTTGAACCGAAAATTCAAAAATCGGTTGACACAAATACGAATACAAATATTAGAAATAAAAAAATTTGACATTAAAAATACGAAATCAAATATTCGACGAATTCAAATACAAATAATAAACTCAATTATTCGAACTATTCGTATCCGTAAGTATTAAATAGAAAATTTAATTAATATATATACTTTTATAACAAATT
Source organism: Gynandropsis gynandra (assembly GCA_036759665.1). Lineage (NCBI taxonomy): Eukaryota > Viridiplantae > Streptophyta > Magnoliopsida > Brassicales > Cleomaceae > Gynandropsis > Gynandropsis gynandra. The sequence continues at coordinate 22,250,729 of CM071875.1, forward strand.
GATTTTAATGATTAAATTGGAAATAAAAAAATTATTAATCTTATTTAAATATTTATTATATAAATATATATAGATAAAAATGCAATATATTTATGATTGGAGGAATAAAATATCAAATATTTTAAAATAACTAATATTATTGAAGATTTAACTTAAACTTAAGATTGGTTCTAATCCAAATGGGTTGGATAATGTTATAGAGACATTACAATATATAAAAAATACAGAACTCACTGAATATATAACTTTTTTGTGAAATTTATTTTAGTGTATAATCTAACAATTTGTTTCATTGTTTTAGTTGAATTGACGATATTCGTAGAATTATCCACAAAACTAAATTTAAATTACTGATATGAAGATGATGTGAAGATTTGGTGTTTTATTTTATTTATATTATGCATCTTTGTTTTTTTGTGCAATTTGAATTTTAGTTTTAGATTATATTTGATGATTATTGGTTTTTTATTAAAGTTCTTTTATATATATTTTATACGTTAAAAAATTTAGATTCAGATACAAATATCCGTATATCCGATAAATATTCGTATTTACAAATAAAAATACAAACAATAAATTTAAATATTCGTCGAATACAAATACAAATAAAAATAGTCGGATATTCGCAAATATTCGCTATTTGTCCAACCCTAGATTAAACAATATTAGAATACAAATTTAGATATAAAAAAAAACAATGACAATTTCTATAAATATTTAAATTAGTACAGATTAGATAAAAAGGTAAAAATGGGAAAAAACTAATTAAAATTAAGCGTATATATATCTATATATTATAAGTTCAAATATTAATAAATAAATACCAATTATTAATATAAACTAATACATTTTAATATAAATATATGTTTACGTCATAATTCACAAAATTACTAAAAACAACTATTTTATAAATTTTCTTATATAAATTTGAACAAAATTTCGACTTTTTAACATCATTCATTTAATAATTTAATTATACACTTTGCATATAAAAATATAAAAATTAATTAATTTAATTTTTTTCAGCGCGGATGGTAATCTATATATGATTATAATGCGTGGTCAACTCAAAGGAAGTGTGGTGTGGCCATGTATTGTCTTATACATAAAATATAAGACATAGATTAATAATTTAAATAATGTATTCAAAAACTTATTTAGTTTAAAAACACTTGATCTATGTTAATTTAAGAAAAATATCATAACTTTATATGGTTTTATTTTATAACTTGTTACATGTATCATTGATTAACATGGTGATTTAGAATTTTTAATAACCAAAATATTGTTTTACTTTTAATTTTTAATACAAATAATAATAATAACAACAACAACTGTGTTATAAGACTTTAGTAACTCTATTTATTCAAATCAAATGATTTATTTAACCATAAAAGTATACAAAAATGTTATACAAATATCTATTAAATAGTAAATTTATTATTGGGTAAACACGGGATAATATAATATTCAACTTATTCAGTCATTAATTAATAAAACAGGTGGCGTATATATATATATACATACATATATATATATAATATGTAATCGTAGCGACTTGTGAGCACGTTAAACCATATTATATTTGTGATTAAGATAACACGACATGAAATTTAATAAATTAATCTTACTATAATTATCACCAAGATATTTGCGGAACATAAAAATGAATATGTTTACTATTAACTAGATATTTATTAATGACTATACTTTAAGAGTCCCAACATTAAACATATTGTATATATATATATATATTAATGGGTCTATATGTTGGTTTTAAATGAATAAAAACAATTAGAGATTAATATTTGTAAAATTAATATAAATGTTTTAAGTAAAATAATTATGAATATATATTTGGAGATTTAGGTAGTGGAGTCATAGTCGTCCGTAGATGGTGATTGAGTTTTCTGGCGATTGTGGAAGACATTAAAATCGACTGGTGGAGTAATTGGTGGAAACGCACCGTTTGTGTTTGCGTTTGGTGGCGTTTCTGTCAGTAATTGGCAGCATTTTGTTTCATTTTGTCTGACTGGTGGAATCGCTACATTTGCGGACAACTGCGACTAGAAACGAATGGTAGAAAACTATTGTGGTTGCGTTTTAAGCAAAAATACCAAATAGACAATTATTAATAAAAGAATTTATTTAAATTTTGTTGTCTAATGTATACTTTTTTAATTATAATTCAAATATTTTAAATAAATTTAAAAATTATCAGAATATTTAATATACAATATATATTTATGATTAATATAAATTATAATAGATACTTAAAATAATTTGATCAAAACATAATCAATTATTTTCATACACCTATATATATATACACAAATTTATATATATATATTTACGATAAATATGAACTATAATAAATGACTGAAACTACCAAGATTTTCATCAATGTACATTTTTTAAGATTCCAATATGTGATCTTGTCTTTGCCACTAGCGAGTACCGGAATATGAGTTCCGTCCAATATGTGTTACGTTTGCATTTTGGTGCGTTTTTAATAAAAATACGAAAATACCCTTTTCTTTTTTAGATATTATATATGTTTTATGCTTTATATGTATTTCAAACTTTGTTTCAGTGATTTATTATAGTTTATATTTATCGTAAATATATATCAATGTGTAAATATATATGGGCGTATGAAAATATTTGATTATGTTTTGATAAAATTATTTTAAGTTTCTATTATAATTTATATTAATCGTAAATATATATATATATACACATATATATATATATATATATGTATCTGTATTGTATATTTAAATATTTTAATAATTTTTAAATTTATTTCAAGTATGTGATAATTATAATAAAAAAGTATACACTAAAAAATGCAATTACAACAGTTTTCTGTCATTCGCTTCTAGTCGCAGTTACCTGCAAACGCAACGTTTCCACCATTCAGACAAAATGAAACAAAACGCCGCCAATCGTTGACTGAAATGCCGTTAAACGCAAACGCAAACACAATGTTTCCACCAGTCAAACCCTTAGAATTTTGTATATGGTAGTTCTCAAATTGTGGGCGACACTAAATGGAATCTTACATGAGAAGAAAAATGTATTTATTTTTTATTTGAATATTTTATTTTAGACATACTATATTTTGGATAAGAAATAATTTGATTTAAATCCTTTTTTCACATTGTATTAAAAGATTTAATGAATTACTGTGATTTGGATGAGTTTAAAAAATGGTTTAAGGATTTGATTGGTGGAAACATTGCATTTGCGAATGGTGGCGCTTCTGACAGCCGTTTACAGTGCTTTGTTTCATTTTGTATGAATGGTGGGATTGCTGCGTTTGGTAACAATTACGATTAGAATTGAATGATAGAAAACTATTGCGATTGCATTTTGAACAAAAAAAAAAAATAGACAATTATTAATAAAATTATTTATTTAATTTTTCGTTTAGTGTATCCTTTTTAATTATAAATTTTAAATATTTGAAATAAATTTAAACATTAAAAAAGTATTAAAATATTTGCATATACCATAAATTATGAGATTTTGCTAGTTGTTTTCCTCTAGGTGGCTCACGGGAATGCTCACTGCTACGGGAGCTCTGCATTCCTTCGAGATATATTTACAATTAATATAAGTTATCATAGAGGAGATAAAAAGAGATCAGACAGAGAGGAGAGAAAGAGAGACTGAAGGTTTTTTTAGTAATTTTCATTAAATTTGAAGGTTATTTTCGTAATTTTAACCAAAATGCACCAAAACGCAATCGTAACGCAATATTATTCTAGCTTTTTAAATTCTGCATTTCGCGGCGATTATGGACGATTGCGACTCCACCAGTCGATTTTAATCTTGCTCGTAATCGCTAAAAAAACGTAATCATTGTGTTTGCGGACGACTGCGACTCTATCAGTTATCATCTAATATAGTTAAAAAAAGGTGTGTTTGATGTGTTAATAAATATGAATTTATAAAACTAATCTATAATGCACGATTTGAACTGGTAATTTTGGTACCAATTTGAATATATTTAATCTGTTTTTCCTTTGTGGCGGGTGTTTTTTATTAAAAGAATAATTTGTTTAATTCTTATCTATTTGTTTTGATCAATTTTTTAGTTATTTTACTGATTATATAAAATTGAGTATTTGATTGGGCATAATATCAAATATATCATCGTAGGGCTAAAATGCTTCACGTCTACCCTCGTGAAAATAATTGTTAAATAGAAAAAAACTAAAGAAAAAATAAATTTTCCCTTAATTTTCGGACGTGAAAAAAATACACGTTATGCAGTTTTTCGACGTGAAAACCTGTTTTAAAGTTTAGAGCAAGGAATCCGAAGTGATTTTGAATTTGAGAGGGATGGATTCCAAGTTGGCAATAAGGAACATTCAAGTTGAGACCAAGGAAATGGCTAGAATCAGTAGTGTACAAGAGAGCACGAGTCAATCTTCAATGACGTCAATAAGTGTAAGTAGATCGATTTCTAGGGTTTTGCAGGTTGTCGAGTCGCAAAATTGTTTATTGATTTGAAATTGTATGAGTGTCAGTGAGTCGGTTGAGTCTTAGTGAGTTGGTTGAGTCGCAAGGGTCACAGGAGTTGCATGACCATCTTCGACTCAAGCGACTCATTGGGTCTCAATGGTCGCAATGGTCGCTTGAATGTCATTGAGTCGCAAACGTTTGAGTCGCATAGGTCACTTGTGTCATTGATTCGCAGGGGTTGTTTGAGTCGAATGGGTCGCTTGAGTCGCATGGGTTGCTTGAGATTCATGGGTCAGTCGCAAGGGTCGGTTGAGTCGCATGGGTCGCTTGTGTCATTGATTCGCAGGGGTTGTTTGAGTCGAATGGGTCGCTTGAGTCGCATGGGTTGCTTGAGATTCATGGGTTAGTCTCAAGGGTCGGTTGAGTCGCATGGGTCGCTTGAGTTGGTAGAAGTCTAATGTATTCTTAATTGGTCATTTTGCAGGTGCCACCAAAGCCAAAGTTTGTGTATGAATTCAAGCACATGGACAGAATGCCAAAGATCACCACCAAATGTTATCTTCAAGAGACAATAACAAAACTGAGAGGAATCTTAGATGAATATGAGTTGCATTACTGCGAGAAGGAGTCATAATTTAGGCGTTTATTCCATTTCCAATGTGAGTCCATATTGAGGACGGTTCAAATGTCTATCCTACTAAATCACTCCGTAATTATACGGGACAAGAAGAAGTTGTGGTTCGTCTTAAACGATGTTCCCATACAGTACTCTATAATGGAGCACACACTAACTTCCGAATTGAAATGCGGACCATATCCCAAAGGATGGGAGTCCAAAAGGGTTGATACATTCAGGCCGAAGAATATCGGTCGTAGAAAGGTGACCCCCGCACAAGTCAGTGAAAAGCTTGTGAAGGCGAAGAATTCCGACGATCAGACGAAGTTGGTAACTTTGATGTTGTTGGCGCAAGTTATGGCTCACAAGCCTTCATCAGACAACTTTATTAGCCATGATCTCATTGATATGGTTGATGACTTGAAATTTTGTGAAGACTTTCCATGGGGGCCTTACACATTTGAGAAGATTGTGGATACTTGCCGCAAGCACGTTAACAGAGAATCACCGAAACCAAAATGGTATTATGGCGGTTTCATGATCCCACTAAAGGTAAATTGTATATATTATTCGAATAACTTGAATGTTTTCGTACTTTTTTGCATTCTTACATTTTGTTTTAATTTTTTAGTTACTTCCATTTGAAAATATCCTTAGTTTGGGCGAAAAGGGATGGTATATTGATGTTATGGATGCAGATCCATCATGTCCAAGAATGTGCAAAAAGATGGTTAAATCCAGTTTTAACCCGAAGCATGTAGACATGATAAGGCAGATCAAAGATTCTAAGGTAACAATTACACAAAGTTCACGAGGTAACAAGGGTCACAAAGGGTCATAATGGTTATTTTTTTGTTTTTGCAAGATATTAGAAGTATTCTTCGTGCTGAACACGAACAGGAAGCTTTACTTTTTGATCTAGAGGATTACGAGGGATGCCACGATCCCGATGCTCAGGTATGGATGGAACATCTTCCTAGAAATCCAAAAGGTATTTGTTGGGAGGACATCTATAAGCAAGAACTATTGATGCGAAAAGTAGCTCTTGGTGATCAAAAGAAGGGGAAACAAAAGGGGACTAAGAGGAAGAAGAGCGTGGGTGAAAACAATAGAGGTTGTAGATGTTCCATCCATATCTGAAGATGATGGAGACGAAGATGGGTAGGTGTTTTTTTGCTGAAGCTGATGAAGAAAGAAAAGGTGATGCTGAAGCTGAAGCTGAAAGAGAAGGTGATGATGAAGCTGAAGTTGAAGGATAAGAAACTGTAGTCCCTCTGACATTGGATCATAAATTAATAAAGAAATAAATAAGTCGGAGGAAAGAATCATCAACGTCGTAAGAGACCTTCTAAGGGAAGTCGAGTTTCATTTGCCTAATCCAAAATCAAAGGCGGCAAATCCCAAAGGTGTTGAAAAGGTAAAATCAAAGTCTATTGAGAAAGATACGAGCAAAGGAAACCAATCTTCCGACACTGTGAGAGTTGATGATTTTTATTGAGAAGATAAGCAAAACTATCCCCAAGATTCTCATTCTGAGAAGGTTTCCTTCTTTGGCTTCTAGAGAGGATGAATGAAAGTACGAGTATTATGAAGATCTGTCACAGAACAAAAGCTTGTGTGACTATAATGTTTACGCTTTCAAATTCTTAGAAGCCACTATAATGAATAGACGTCAGACTTTTTCCTATTCATTTGAGATGACAATATTGTTTTCATGCATGAGAAGATGGCTACTGATATATTTGGGAATGGAAGATGTATCCCTTCACCCCGAGACTAACTTGATACATTATTATTTTTTTCTAGAAATGAAAGATGTAAATAACTTGATACATTATTTTTTTAAAATTTATTCATATTATTTGTAAATAATTTGATTTGAGTCTTAATAAATTATTATTTTTTATAACCTTATGTGCAGTCACAATTGCGTGACGGCATGAATACTTATCCACATCAAACATTTTATAGTCGCACGTTCTTTTTTGAAAACTCACTTCAAATCTTCTACCCATCTCATTTCTCACCTCATCCTCATCACTAAGTCTGTTCAATTCAATAACCTCATACATGGAAGCCTGTCCAAACCGTTCATGTAATGTTTTCTCAACATAAGGTGTTAACTTTTAAGAATCATCATCGATAGCTACTTTCAACCTATACATATTGAACCATTCCACTGTCTTAACCAAACAAATATCTAAAAGCCCTAGGATCGAAAACTTTTTTGACTTCTTCGACGTTGAATTTATTGACTCGGCCCCATTGGTGGTTAATAAGTTGTACCTTTCGCGTTTAAATTTGTATCTTGCCCACTTAACGGGATCAAGTTCCTCTTTTTCCAAATACCTTGCAACATTAGGATACTGCGCAAAGGTCACAGAGGTCAAAATGGTCACAAAGGTTACAACAGTCACAAGGGTCACAGAGGGGTCAAAGGTTCGTAGAGGGACAAGGGTCGCAAAGGTACAAGGATCGTAGGGGTACAAGGGTCGTAGAGGTACAAGGGTCGCAAAGGGATCAAAGGGTCACAGAGGTACAAGGGTCACATGGGTACATGGGTCACAAAGGGGTCAAAGAGTCACAGAGGTACAAGGGTCGCAAGAGTACAAGGGTTGCAGAGGTCAAAATGGTCACAAAGATCACAACAGTCACAAAAGTCATATTTGTACATAGCATTCAAATAATTTAATAGCACTTCAAATTCGTTCATTGTGTATGCTGTTGCACATTTGAGGAACATTTCTGCCACAATATCACCCTTGAAGTCTTTCTACCATGACTTTTATTGACGTAGTTCTTTATACTTTGCGATATATGACGCGCACAAAAACCATGATCAACTTGTTTATACACTTGTTTGACTGTTTTGATCAAACTTTTATGCGATCATATATCACAATGACATCACGTTCATCCGGTATCACCTCTTTCAACCTTAACTTAAACCACGTCAATGATTCGTCCTTCTCTCTGTCGACTATTCCCCATGCAATAGGATATTGGTGATGTTCACCATCTTGCGCAGTCATAATCAATGCTCTCTAGTACACTCTTGTCAGAAATGTTGCATCCATAACAACCACTTTACGTATGTATTTCCATCCTCTTATAGCCACTCCGACAGCCATAAAAAGGTATTTGAAGCTTTTCCCATCACTATCCAGCTGAAGATTTGGACAGATCCGAGATTTCTTTCTGTAAATATGTGCAACCACCCTGGAAGCCTCCTATAATGTTCAAAGTCTTCACTAAGAATCTCATTTTGAGCACTGCATTTGCCTCTTAATGCCATCAAATACGATACATTAGCACCGTACTTTACTTTTACACGAGCCATCAATTCTTTTGCTAGAGGTGTTTCATATTTCCTGGCATATTCCTCATTCAAACAATCCTTAACCAATTGCGTTGTACTCTTTGTAGCTTCTTTCGATTTAGATACATGTGAACAGTTATAAATGGGATAATGTGTCTCACACTAAACCGTTTGGAATTTGGGATTGCTCCAACACGTAATTTCCATTTACAACCACTTCCGGTAAACTTGCATCGTACTTCCTACAACTTCGAATCAGATCTCAATATTCTATATCTAAAAAAAGCTTCAATTGAACCCTTCTTTACAAATGCCTGTACATCTTTCTTACTATCAAACTCTTGCCCAATTTTAAGATGCAATCCATCTTGAAACTCGAAGATATTATTTTCAGTGTCTGTCTTCTCATGAACTATCATGTCCAAGTTGTTCTCACCATCACCATCCTTATGCTCTGTTGGCACATCAGAATCAACTTTATTACTGCCACAAACAACTTCATCAACTACCACATTAATGACACATCCACCATCTTCTCTTAAACCGCTTGTATGTTCACTATCAAAATTATCCAAATCTAAAATATTTATTGTTTTTGTCGGATTACTTCCAACTCTACTTTTGTTATTTGGACCTAAAATAACACAGTCATCATAATCTACAACATCTCCATCCTCATCTTCTCTCGCAATGCTTCCAAAAGCAGGAATTAGAGGTTCAACATCCCTCTCAATTTCGATTTCACACTTCACACTTGCCGATTCTATCTCTACATATAGCAGCGGTCGAATTCCTCTTATGCGATCAAACATATAACAAATAAGATGTTTGTCATTTATTATATATGTCGACTTCCTATTTTCACAAATAATGGGCAAATAGCTTAACTTCAACTTCGCTGTATTTTTTCCCACCATAATCTCTGTGCATAACTCATCAATAGGTTACCGGTATGTCAGACTAACCAAAGGACAATACAAAAATACTCTTCGGTTTTCCTGAACTCTACCAACCCATTCAGATTCTCGATTTAGGTTTTTTTTTCTATTTACCATCATACAAAAATAAATCAGTGTGATTTTCTCACCCAACGAATCCATTACACCTGTAACAAAAACATAAAAGAGGATAAATTTTGTGACCCAGTGTGACTGTCCGACTCAATGAGACTTTGTGACCCAGTGCGATTGATGTGTGGAAACACAAGTTATAATTAACGTAGTCCACTTCACCGCAAGTATACGGATCTTGTAGTACCAGGGTCGATCTCAGGGACTAAAACAGCTAAACTAAGAACGAGACTAAACTAAGACGAAAGATGATAGAGTGGGATATGATCCTAATAAACCTAAAACTATCCTAATGGTGACAACGAAACTAGGGTAAGGATGAGACTAGATATGGTGAATACTACGGGTGTACGGGATACCGGGAATTGCATAGATGAACGACTAAGGATCATAGATCTATAACATCCTCTTGACTACGGGAAATTCATGCTCTACGATGAGGAGTGATTCTTCCGAGCCTAAACCTCCTAACCATGGATACATGCAACCCTACCTTCCAACAGCGATTAACATATACCATGACAGCGTTACGATCGCAATCACTATCCCTAAGATGACTAACCGACCGGTCAGATTCTCATTAGCCAAAGCTTAATCTACAACTTAGCGGACCGGATTCGTTCCTTAACCTTCCAGCAAGGTTCGAGATCCTATGTTGTTGAGCGGTCAGCACTAACGTATGATTGATATTGCTAAGCGTAGAACCGTAAATCAAGAGTAAAAATCATAAAACTAAGCATTAATGTAAAACATCGTTCATACATACATATCCGATATCCCTAAGGAATTTGATGCCTCGACCTTCCCTATTGTGTTACTGGTGTACGGATTGGTGCTTCTCTTCTTCTCCGATGCTTCCTGAGCCTTCCCAGATGTTTTTCCAGTCCTCTCTTGCCCTGTTCGTCGCCCCCCCTTTTTGCCCTAGATCCATTAAGTTCTTTTTATCCGCTCGTTTGAAATTGGGATCTAGGTTGTTGCGGATTACGCGGCCCGCTCGGGCACAGGTGTTACCCAGTCGGGTATAGGCAGCCCGACCGTGTTGATTCGTGGACCCGATCGGGTGAATGTCACCCGATCGCGTGACTAAGCGGACCCGAGTCGCGTAAACTCACGGGTGTTCAGATTTCGCCCGATCGGGTGGTGATCACCCGATCCTCTTTGCTCATGTGCCCGAGTCGTGTCAAATGCGTGGATAAACCCCGTAGGTTCTACCCGAGCGGGTGAAGGAATAGTGCCCGATCGGGCACCCTTGTATCCTTGAAATCTCTCTTTTCCGCTCGTTGCTCGGGTGTTCCTTTGGGTTCTGGAGCTCTGAGTAGATATGTCTTCAAATCTTGTGGTTTTTGCAGGGAATCCTTCATATTGAGCTCATTTAGGCCTTGTCACCTAAAAACCTGAAAACCAAGAAAACGAGGATGTAAAACTCGAAACCGTATCGGATAAGTATGACTCGATGTAAGATACATGCGAAAATGGTGTAAAAACCTATCCTAATATTGATACACTTTCAGTGTTATCAGCGATCGTGAGACTTGATGAGACTCTGTGATCCACTGGGATCGTGTTGATGAGACTCTGTGACCCAGGGTGACCATGCGACTTGATGAAACTTTGTGACCCACTGCGACCGTGCGACTCGATGAGACTCTGTGATCCAGTACAACCGTGCGACTAGATGAGACTCGGCGACCTAGTGTGACCGTGCGATCCTTTGACCCCTCTACGACCCTTGTACCCCTGTAACCCTTTGACCCCTTTACTACCCTTGTACCCCTGCGACCCTTTGACCCCTTTGCGACCCTTGTACCCGTGCAATCCTTTGACCCCTTTGCGACCCTTGTGCCTCTACGACCTTTGTACCCCTTGTACCTTTATGACCCTTGTATCCCTGTGACCCTTGTACCCCTGCGAACCGTTGACCCTTTTGCGGCCCTTTTACCTCTGCGAACTTTGTACCCCTGCGACCCTTGGACCTTTGATTCATTTGACCCCTCGATGAGACTCTGTGAACCAGTGCGACCGTGCGACCCGATGAGACTCTGTGACCCAATGCGAACGTGCAACTCAATAAGACCATGTGATCCAATGCGCCCGTGCGACTCTGTGATTCACTGCGACCATGTGTTTCAATATCACTCTGTGACCCAGAGCGACGTGCGACTCGAAGAGACCGTCACTCGTTGCGATCATTTGACATTTCAATAAATATGACTCATTTAAACTACATTAATAAAAGACTCATTTTGAAAAAGGGAGAATCGAATCTATGCATATTACTTACTATTCACTCGGATTATCCAATTCATAAAAGAAACACGAAAAACACACCAGAACGAAAAACTCACTACACATGCCTATTTTTTTTTTTGCGGAATGTGCTTAATTGCAAGCTTCTTTGTTGACAACAAACGATTTCAACCTATTCGCGGGGAATCTGATGCCGATTTCAAGCTACCTGCGACAATTTTGATACCGATTTCAAGCTACTCGCGGCCGGATATTAATTTTCGCGCTACACTAGAGAAAGAAATCGAGGTGTTCTGGAGAAGAGAGAGAAATTATCGACTAATTAATGGACAAAAATAATATGGGATTATCAATATTTTAAAGGTAAATTTGAAGTTGAAACTCTTTTTTTAAGAAAAGATAGGCTTGAAGTCAAAATAACATTTAAAGCATATTTTTAAAGTAACCGATTGACTGCCAATATAATATTTGTAATCAAGTGATTGTTTGAAAATTATATTCTATCAAAATTTGTTGCCGTTGTCTCCTAAAGCAAAATTAATCTAAATATATTTTAATTAAAATAAAGTAAAAAATATTTTAAAATTACTCTGTTCCAAAATAAACTCATAAAATTTTCCAAATGAATTGTCTATTTATTTAATTATACATATGAAATATATATATCTATATAGCTCCTAATATAATTAATTTTATTCTATTCTCATATTATATATATATATATATATTCGTATGTATATATATAACGATCAATACGTAGTTATATATTAATGTTTAATTTAATATCGAATTTTTTAAAAAGATTATTGCGAAGAATACTTCATATAATAAAAATAATTTTAAAAAAAAGTATTTTAACTATTTTTTCTTTAACCACGTAATATTATATTGAAAAAACATAATAATAAATTTATTGCGATTATAAAAATTCCTCTAATATATTTATTATTTCTATTTATACCAAAAGAAGTTTTAATTTTTTTTTTAAAATATTCATACATTTTTTAGATAATTTATGTATAACACACATATAAGATAATATAATATAATAGTAAATTATGGTTGGGTAGAATATCAGAAATGTCTTTCTAGGGCTAAAACACTTCAAAACTATCCTTTTAAATCTGATGAAAAAAAAATGGAGAAAAAAATATGTGCCCTTAATGAAAAACACATACAAAGGAGGGAAAGACAAATATGAGAGGAGGGAAAACAAAAATTGAGAGGAGGGAAACAAAGTAGAGAGCTATTTCCTTTCATTTTCGAGTGTTTCCCTTCTATTTTCGAACGATTTCCTTTCATTTTTGAGTGATTTCTTTCCATTCTCGAGTGATTTCCTTCCATTTTGAGCGTTTTGCAGCAATTTTCGAGTGATTTCCAACAATGTTTCAGCCATTTTCAGTGATTTCCAGCAATTTCCAGCGCTTTTAGCGATTTTCCGGTGATTTTTGACGATTTCCAGCGATTTGTAGGTGAGTTTCAGCGATTTCGACCGTTTTTCGACGATTTCTGGCATTTTCCGGCGATTTCTGGTAATTTCCGGCGATTTCTAGTAGTTTCCAGCGATTTCTGGCAGTTTCCAGCGGTCGCATTGGGTCACAGGGTCGAACTGGGTCGTAGGGTCGGACAGGGTCGCTGGGACGTAGGGTCGGACTGGGTCACAGGGTCGGACTGGGTCGCAGGGTCGGACAGGGTCGCTGGGTCGCAGGGTCGGACTGGGTCGCTGGGTCGGACTGGGTCGCTGGGTCGCAGAGTCACAGGGTCGCACTGGGTCACTGGGTCGCAGGGTCAAACTGGGTAGAAGGGTCGCAAGGGGTATTTTGAGAATTTTAACATTTATAAGGGTATTTTTGAAGCGAATTTTTTTTCGGAAAAGGGTATTTTTGAAGTTTTTTAGTCATAAGAGAGTATTTTTGAAGTTAGCTGATAACACTGAAAGTGTATCAATATTAGGATAGGCTTTAGAGTCATTTTCGCTTATATTCTATGTGTACATTTACTTATCCGATATGATTTCGAGCTTCACACACCCGTTTTGTTGGTTTTCAGGTTTTTAGGCGACAAGGTCTAAATGAGCATGAAATGACAGATTCCTGACCAAAACCACCTGAATTGAAGAAATATCTACTCGGAGCCAAGATCGAGCTTCAGAACCCAAAGGAACACCCGAGCAAAGAGCGGAAAAGAGAAATTTCAGGTGAGAAGGTCGCCCGGTCGGGTGAATATCTGTGCGGCCCGATCGGGGTGCTAGCCCTGCCCGATCGGGTGGGATCGCGATTTCGTGACCTGCAGTTCGCGAAATGCGACGAAATCGACCGAATTTCTCTAGATCATCCTATTCAGACCTAGATCTAACCCATTCTAGTCCTAATTTCAACAGAGTTTACGAATTTACCTGGATTTCGAGAATTGGTTGAGGGAATTTTCAGAATTTGGAGAGAAAGGGGAAAGTTTCTCGAGTAACCGAGTTCTTCACCGGTGGTGGCTAACAACGGCGGTATCCAAGCGGCTCCGGTGACTGAAATCGACGTGGGAGAGTCGCCAACTGAGAGAGCACGATCGGGTGTTCTTTTTGTGATGATAGTGGCCGCTCGGGTTACTCGAGTTTTTAACCTATCTGGTGAAAAGTCCGATGCCCGATCGGGTGTTCTGAAGATGCCCGATCGGGTGCCCTTAATGCGACCTACCCGGTCGGGTGGATGTACGAGATCGCACGACCGGGTTCTCCGTGTTCTGAACCTGCCCGATCGGGTGGCAAAACCGTGCCCGATCGGGTATTGCTGCATGACCTAATAAAATTAGACGTGGAAAACAATATAGCAATAACCATAATTATCTAACTTCCTAATTCCTAGTAAATTGTCCAATCCTAAAATAAATGAAAAGAAGTCCAAGAATATAGAAATAAAACAAAAGAGATGACTAAAAAGGATATGCTCGGGTTGCCTCCCGAGAAGCGCTTGTTTAAGGTCACGAGCCTGACCATGGTACGCTACTTATCAAGTGGACGCCCTCGACGTCGTCGTGTCCGTAGCGTTTCGCGTGCAATATGTGCTCGATGTGGTGTGGCACGCAAAATTGCCGAATTCCTCGCACGATCGGTGTTGTCATCCCTAATATCGGTCATGATACTTTCTATGTTCGGGGCTGGATCGTGCTGTCCAAACATTCTGGTAGAGCTGCTCCTAGATCTGGTTAGGCATTTGTCATTTATTTCCTTCAGCTTTTCCAGAAATGTTGTACATGTAAGCCCTTCGGGTGAAGGCTTCATCTTTACCTTTGGAGCTTTGTCGATGTCCCAATTATGAATTGGACGTTTGTTACTGCATATCGGCATCTTGAGATTATTCGTGTACTGATTTGCCGCTCCACATTTAGCTAGGGTTGTGTGGAAGTCATGGCTGGAGGATTCCTCTTTCCTTTCGTTGTTGAGCGACTCGGTTGGTACCTTGTAGCTACCTTCCTCAACCGCTACGTGATTCAAATCTAAGGAATCCTTTGCACACTAAGAAGCCTGTGCAAGAAAAGAAGGGTCGGAATAGTTGATTCCGAATCCGAGGTAGAGAGAGCGAGCTACCACGAGCAACATGCCTCTGAGGAGGAAGATACGCATAGTGCAAGCAGCGGAGAGAACGCGAGTATTCCGATATGGCTGCTGCCGACGAGACTTATGGAGCATACACCGCTCCTAAACACACGCAATTACTTTCGTGCATGGCCCGCACGATTGATACATGATCATCTCGTTTTCATACGTATTTCTTGCACGATTTAGGAGACGTTTTTGATACATATGTGATGTTTTACGTATGATTCCGTATCCGTTTTACTTGCTTTCGTGCTTTTCATGTTCTTACAGGTTTTTACGCGTATTTGGACTATTTTGGAGCTAAAGGAACATGCACGGAGCTAAGGAGCAACTTTGAGGATCATCACGGGACAAACGGGACGAGATTGAGCATGGAGAAGC
>CM071875.1:22286096-22298674 GCA_036759665.1 Gynandropsis gynandra
CAACGAGCGGAAAAGAGAAATTTCAAGGAGACAAGGGTGCCCGGTCGGGCACTATCCATCCACCCGCTCGGGTAAAACCTACGGGGTTTTATCCGCACATCCAGCACGACCCGGGCACAAAGGCAACGAGATCGAGTAGCCTTACCCGATCGGGCGCAAGAAGAATACCCGCTCTGGCGTTGATCATCCAGTTTGCCCCGAAAGTTTGCACGACTCGGGCCGCTCAACCATGCGATCGGGTGATGTCCACCCGATCAGGCACCAGACAGTTACACGACCGGGTGAGCCTCTGCACCACCGGGCAACACCTGTGCCCGAGCGGGCCGTGTAATCCGCAACAACCTAGATCTAACTTTCAAACGAGCGGATAAGGAACAAAATAGATCTAGGGCAAAGGGGGCGACGAACAGGGCAAGGAAAGGCTGGAAAAACATCTGGGAAGGCTCGAGAGGCATCGGAGAAGAAGAGAAGCATAAATCCTTACACCGGTAACACAATAGGGAAGGTCGAGGCATCGAATTCCTTAGAGTTTATCATGTATAGGACTTTGTTATCTTCCTCTTTTGTTTCTTCCATGAGTGAGTAGAGTCCCTACTGCGGGTAAGGATATCGGATTTGTGTGTATGAACAATGAATTGCGTTAATGCTTAGTTTTATCAATTTATTCTTGATTTACGGTTCTACAATTAGTATTATCATTCTTACGCTAGTGCTGACCGCTCAGCGACATAGGATTTCGAACCTTGCTGGAAGGTTAAGGAACGAATTCCCGGTATCCCGTACACCCGTAGTGCTTACCATATCTAGTTTTATCCCCAACCTAGTTTCGTTGTCACCATTAGGATTAGTTTTAGGAATTTAGGATCACTTCCCCTACTATCTTTTCCTATCTTAGTTTATTTTTGTTCTTAGTTTAGCTGCTTTAGTCCCTAGAGATTGACCCTGGTACTACACGATCCGTATACTTGCGGTGAAGTGGTCTAGGAAAAATATCACTCGTGTTAAACCCACACCAAGTTTTTGGCGCCGTTTCCGGGGACTAAAAACGGCCTAGACTAGGAATTAACTAGATTAAGATCTAGTCCTTTCCGGAGTCTTTGTTTGTTTGTTTGTTTGTTTGTTTGTTTTTTGTGTTTGTTTGTTTTTCTTTCATCGAGTCTTTTCTTATCTACCGCGGATTTACGCTAGGTGTTTTGTTTCTTGTTGTGCAGGAAATTTGCATGAGAAGCTCTACCCAGAAACTTCTCATCTACGATCCCTAAAATAATTAATAAATAGAAAAAAACTGAAGAAAAGATAAATTTGCCTTTAATTTTCGAACCTAAAAAACACACGTTCTGTAGTTTTTCGATGTGAAAAACTGTAAAACCGTGTCAAAAGCAAGAAAGACGAACAATTTTTCGATGTGAAAACATGTTTCAAAGTTTAGACCAAGAAAGAATAAGTGATTTCGAACTTGATAGGGATCGATTTGAAGTTGGAAAGAAGAAAATGGCTAGAATCAGCAACAGTAGTGAAGAAGAGAGCACGAGTCAATCATCAATGGCGTCAATAAGTGTAAGTAAATCGATTTCTAGGGTTTTTCAAGCTGTCGAGTCGCAAAATGGTTTATTGATTTGAAATGGGTGTGAGTGTCAGTGAGTCGATTGAGTCGCAAGGGTCGCATGAGTTGCATGACCATCTTTGACTCAGTGAGTCGGTTGTCAGAGTGAGTCGGTTGGGTCGCAATGGTCTTTTGAGCGTCGCAGGCGGTCCAAGGTTCGTTTGAGTCGCATGGGTTGCTTATGTCATTGAGTTGCAAGGGTCGTTTGCGTCGCATGGGTCGCTTATGTCATTGAGTCGCAAGGGTCGCTTGAATTACATGGGTCGCTTGATATTATGCCCCGTGGGTCGCTTGATATGATGCCCCATGGGTCGCTTGAGTCGCATGGGTCGCTTGAGTCTCAGTGAGTCGGTTGAGTGCCGCAGAGGGTCTGAGGGTCATTTGAGTTGCATGGGTCGCACGGGTCGGTTGAGTCGCATGGGTCGCACGGGTCAGTTGAGTCGCATGGGTCGCTTAAGTCGGTAGAAGTAATCGGTCATTTTTCAGGTGGCGCCAAAACCGAAGTTTGTGTATGAATTCAAGCACATGGATAGAATACCAAAGATCACCACCAAGTGTTATCCTCACGAGACAATAACGACGCTGGAAGGAATCTTAGATGAATACGAGTTGCATTACTTCGATAAGGAGTCACAATTTAGACATTTATTCCATTTCCAATGTGACTTCACATTGATGAAGGTTCAAATGTCTATCCTACTAAATCACTATACAGGACAAGAAGGAGTTGTTGTTCGTCTTAAACGATATTCCCATCCGGTACTCTATAGTGGAGCTCGCACTAATTTCCGGATTGAAATGCGAACCATATTCCAAAGGATGGGAGTCCAAAAGGGGTGACACATTCAGGCTGAAGAATTTCGGTCGTGGAAAGGTGACCCCCGCACAAGTCATTGAAAAGCTTGTGAAGGCAAAGAATTTTGACGACCGGAAGAGGTTGGCAACTTTGATGTTGTTGCGCAAGTTATGGCTCACAAGCCTTCAGCAGAAAACTCTACCAGCCATGATTTCATTGACATGGTTGATGACTTGGGGATTTTGTGAAGGCTTTCCATGGGGGCGTTACACATTCGAGAAGATTGTGGATACTTTCCGCAAGCACGTTAGCGGGGAATCACCAAAACCAGAATGGTATTGTTGCGGTTTCATGATCCCACTAATGGTAAGTTTTATATATTATTCGAATAACTTGACTGTTTTTGTACTTTTTGCATTCTGATAATTTTGTTTTGATGTTTTAGTTACTTCCATTCGAAACCATCTTTAGTTTGGACGGAAAGGGATGGTATGTTGATGTTGTGGATGCGTATCCATCATGCCCAAGAATGTGCAACAAGATAGTTAAATCCAGTTTTAACCCGAAGTATGTAGATGTGATAAGGAATATCGAACGAAGATTCTAAGGTAACAATTACAAAAGGGTCACAAAGGAAACAAGGGTCACATAGGGTAATAATGGTTATTTTTTTCAGGATTTTCGAAGTATTTTTCGTGTTGAACATGAAGAAGAAGCTTTACTTTCTGATCTGGAGGATTACGAGAGATTTGACGATCCCAATGTTAAGATATGGATGGAACATCTTCGTAGAAATCAGAAGGGTATTTGTTGGGAGGATATCCATAAGCAAGAACTGTTGACATGAAAAGCAACTCTTGGTGATCAAAAGAAGGGGAAAGAAAAGGGGACTAAGAGGAAGGAGAGCATGAGTGAAAAATAATAGAGGTTAAAGATGACGACGGCGAAGGATGAATAGGTGTTTCTGATGCTGATGCTGCAGTCCCTCTGACACTGGAGTAGAAATTAATAGAGGAAATAAAGAAGTCGAAGAAAAGAATCATCAAAGCCGTAATCCAAAATTAAAGGCTGCCGAGAAAGATGCGAGCATCGGGAACCAATCTTCTAGCACTGTTAGTGATTATGATTTTGAATTCCTTCGACGTCCAAATCCTGTGTCATGAAAAGAGCCAAGCAAAGAGTTGGTTGACTTTGGAGATAGCTCACAAGAGGATTTGACAAACATTGCTCATGATGAAGTTCCACCAAGTAAGTAATATTTAGTGAAAAAGGTCTTTTGAGAGTTAATTTCCATCGAGAGTCGGCATGGGTCGCAAGAGTCGGATTGGTTGCAGGGACACATAAGTCGTAGGGTCGCATAAGTCGCTGGGTCGCTAGAGTCGCATGGGTTTCATAGGTTGCATATGTCCCATGGGTCACTGGGTCGCTAAAGTCGCATGGGTCGCATGTGTTACATAATCAATGTAACGAATGATGAGGCTAATGAATGAAGTAATTTTACGCAGATGCTCCAGTGGGTCTTGTAAAAGAGGTCCACACTAAAGATACTTTAGTGGGTCCTGTCGATGACGTCACCGACGAGGTTCCTGCTAAGGATACTCTAGCAGTGGGTCTTGTCCAAGAGGTTGCCGCTATTGTTAAAGTACCACCAAGTAAGTACGATCATTTGAGTCACAAAGGTCGCATTGGTCGCATGGGTCACAAAAGGTCGTATTAGTCGCATAGGTCGAATGGTCGCATAGTTTGCATTGGTCGCCATATGTTTAATGAAGTAAACTTTATGGAGGTGTTGGACCTTTATCGAAGGAGTATGTGCCATATGTTAAACCTCCATCGGCGAAAAGAGCAAGAACATTGCGAGGGAGAGGGTGGGGGAAAGATGTTGATGGAGAACCCGCAGAAAATGTAGTTCAAGAACCCGCAGAAAATGTAGTTCAAGAACCCGTAAAGAAAGTGGTTTAAGAACCTGTAGACCAAGTGTAATTGGAGTTTGTGTGGAAACCCAAGGGATTAGTAAAGGGCGAGATAACCCGATTTCCTTCGTTTGTTGACCCTAGAGGTGAAAAGTTGACTAATCTATATGTGTTCGTAAAGACATCTCGACATGAGCGGTGGTGGAAATCTAAGCTAGATATTCTAGGGGAGCCAAAGTTGTGCGAGACTATATTAATGCCCAACGTATGGCTTGAAGATGATGTAAGTTTTTTAAACCCTTAGTCACAGAGTTTTGTGTCATATGTATTCATGTGTGTTATTTTTTTTGCAGCAATTGGATGATGCGTTGATGGTGTTGTCTTTTCGCTCAGCAGTTATTACCGCTGTGTATCAGAATTATAATGTTTTTCTTGTTGTTTTCATGCAGACGCTCTCGCTGTGGATGTACGAGGATATGGAAACTTTTTCGGAAATTCTTAGTGATTTTTGGAATGCCAAGTATCCATTCAAAAGTACGAAGACACCAATGAGTGATTTCGAAGGCTTTGCCTCGGTTCTAAACATTCCATCGCCCGAAAGTCGATGGGTAGGATGTCATTGGGTAGCCATCAAAGCGGATTTCGCGACCCGATTCATCACGGTATACGACTGCCAGAGCAGCATGAAGAAAACGCATATCGATCCGGTGATTCAGAAGGTAAGAAACGATGTCCCCAAGATGCCCATTCTCGGAGGATTTCCTTCTTTGGCTTCTGGAGAAGATGAATGAAATTATGAGTATTATGAAGGTCTGTCACAGAAAAAAAGCGCGAATGACTGTGTTGTTTTCGCCTACAAATTCATAGAAGCTTCGTTAATGAGAAGGAGGAATACTTTTCACTTCATTTGCGATGACAATGTTACTTCCATGGGTGAGAATATGGCGGCTGATATATTTAGTAATGGAAAATGTATCTCTCCACCCCGAGATACATTTTCCATGTGTGTTAATTTAGTAATGGAAAATAATAAATTATTTTTACTATTATTCAATATTAAGTATTATTGTTAGTATCGCTGTTTTTGTAGATTTAGTATTACTGTAACAAGAGTCGCAGAGGGACAAGGGTCGCAGGGGTCCAAGGGTCGCAGAGGGACAAGGGTCACAGGGGTCTAAGGGTCGAAGAGGTACAAGGGTCGCAAGGGTCCAAGGGTCGAAGAGGTCCCACTGTGACACTTGTACCTCTCCGACCCTTTAACCCCTGCGACCATTTTACCTCTTCGACCCTTGGACCCCTACGACCCTTTTACCCTACGATCCTATCCTATACCCTGCGACCCTTTTATCCCTCGACTCTTGTACCCCTGTGACCCTTTGACCCCTTTGCGATCCCTTTACCCCTACGACCCTTGGACCCCTAAGACTTTGTGACCCAGTGCAACAGTTTTTCTAGGGAGCATGCTTAATTGCAAGCTTCTTTGTTGACAACAAACGATTTCAACCTATTGGCAGCGAATTTGATGCCGATTCGAAGCTACTCTCGTCGAATATGTTGTGGTGTGGGAGAAAAGTTATTTTCGTGCCACAGTAGAGAGAAAAATCGAGATGCTCTAGAGGAGAGAGAAAAATTGCCGACAAGGTAATATGGGATTATCAATGTTTTAAGGGTAGATTTGAAATTGAAACTTTTTTTTTCAGGGAAGGGTATTTTTGAAGGACTTTACTACGAGGGTATTTTTGAAGTTTCCCCGTATAAATATATGTTTAATAATAATATTAAAATCATTCACTATTATTAAACGTTAATGAACTCAAAATCCCAATGAAGTTCTTGTTAAACATCTTGGATACAGTGATCCTCGCGAACCCGTTTCAAATAGAAATCTCGGGAACAAAACCATAAAATCCAAATTTCTAAAAACCAGAAGGCTATATCTAATCGCATCGATCATACAAATTCACAAATTCCACGTGCTTAAGCTCATCATCAATTTAAGGAAGCAATCTAGATATCAGAAACATATTAAAATTTTTTCAAAAACCTAAACATTAAAAGAAGAAGTAGACTTCATAGCAAACATCCCGATACCATGAACCGCTAACTCTCCTGCCATCTCCTCGAAAGCATTGTGGAGCCAAATTTCCTTTGTAGAATTGACTCTGGCGTCGTCTTATTCGTACCACCACCAGAAAGAGGAAAACGAAGAAACACAAGAGACAGTGGAGAAATGTGTGTTGGCTCTGCGAAATTTTGTTGTCTTTAGACTGTTCATCATCTTTAGATATTATTTACTGAATATGTGATAAACCATTAATCGTCAAGGCTTAAGTTTAATGCAATTTTCTTAAGTTAAATTTCCGCACCACCTCTAAATGCTTCGAGGTTCTCAGACACGGTGAACTACTAGGATACAACGCCTCGCGTATTCGAAAGAGCTTTCTCGAATACGTCTTGAATTTTTCGAGAAATTGACCAACGATTAAATTCTCTATTTTTCACTTTTTTTATAAAAAAATGACAAATTATTTTTTTCTCTTTGGTTGTTTGTAAA
Organism: Gynandropsis gynandra; assembly: GCA_036759665.1. Taxonomy (NCBI): domain Eukaryota; kingdom Viridiplantae; phylum Streptophyta; class Magnoliopsida; order Brassicales; family Cleomaceae; genus Gynandropsis; species Gynandropsis gynandra. Next base: position 22,292,963 of record CM071875.1, read on the forward strand.
ACGATGAACACTTTGGTTTATTTATACTACAAAGATAAGTCTACGTGAAAGATTGCATTGCCTATTCAAAAGCCTAAAAAATGCTATATTTACCAACTCTTTTGGATAGGAGAATATCAGATATACCCTCGTAGGACTAAAGTGCTTCAAAAATACACTCGTGAAAATAATTATTAAATAGGAAAAAAACAAGAGAAAAGCCTTTAATTTTCGAATGTGAAAAACACACGTCGACAGTTTTTCGACGTGAAAATTGTCAAACCGTGTCAAAATAAAGAAAGAAGAAGTGATTTCGAACTTGAGAGGGATCGATTTAAAGTTGGCAAGAAGGAAATGGCTAGAATAAGTAGCAACGAAGAAGAGAGCACAAGTAAATCTTCAATGGCGTCAATAAGTGTAAGTAGATCGGTTTCTAGGGTTTTGTAGGCTGTCGAGTCGCAAAATGGTTTATTGATTTTAAATGGGTGTGAGTGTCAGTGAGTCGGTTGAGTCTCAGTGAGTCGGCTTGGGTCGCATTGGTCGCTTCAGCGTCGCAAGGACTGTTTGAGTCGCATGGGTCGCTTGATATTATGCCCCATGGGTCGCTTGAGTGGGTTGAGTCTTAGTGAGTCGGTTGAGTGTCGTAGACGGTCCGAGGGTCGTTTGAGTTGCATGGGTCGCTTGAGTCGGTAGAAGTATAATGTGTTCTTAATTAATTGGTCATTTTGCAAGTGGCACCAAAGCCGAAGTTTGTGTATGAATTCAAGCACATGGACAGAATGCCAAAGATCACCACTAAGTGTTATCCTCACGAGACAATAACACGCTGAGAGGTATCTTAGATGAATACGAGTTGCGTTACTTCGAGAAGGAGTCACAATTTAGGCAATTATTCCATTTCCAATGTAACTCCACATTCACGAAGGTTCAAATGTCTATCCTACTAAATCACTCCATGATTGTATGGGACAAGAAGGAATTCTAGTTCGTCTTAAACGGTGTTCCCATCCGGTACTCTATAGTGGAGCACGCACTAATTTCCGGATTGAAATGCGGACCATATCCCATAGGATGGGAGTCCAAAAGGGGTGGTACATTCAGGCGGGATAATTTCGATCGTGGAAAGGTGACCCCCGCACAAATCATTGAAAAGCATGTGAAGGCGAAGAATTCCGACGACCGGACGAGGTCGGCAACTTTGATGTTGTTGGCGCAAGTTATGGCTCACAAGCCTTCATCAGACAACTATATCAGCCATGATCTCATTGACATGGTTCATAACTTAGAATTTTGTGAAGGCTTTCCATGGGGGCGTTACACATTGGAGAAGATTGTGGATACTTGCCGCAAGCACGTTAGCGGGGAATCACCAAAACCAAAATGGTATTGTGGCGGTTTCATGATCCCACTAATGGTAAGTTGTATATATTATTCGAATAACTTGAATGTTTTCGTACTTTTTGCATTCTTATCATTTTGCTTTAATGTTTCAGTTACTTCCATTCGAAACCATCATTAGTTTGGGCGAAAAAGGATGGTATGTTGTGTTATGGATGCGGATCCATCATGCCCAAGAATGTGCAAGAAGATGGTTAAATCGAGTATTAACCTGAAGTATGTAGATGTGAAAAGGCTGATGGGAGATTCTAAGGTTACAATTACATAAGGGTCACAAGGGTAACAATTACACAGAGGGTAATCATGATTATTTTTTGTTTTTAGGATATTCGAAGTATTCTTCTTGCTGAAGACGAAGAGGAAGCTTTACTTTTTGATCTGGACGATTAGGAGGGATGCGACGATCCCGATGTTCAGATTTCGATGGAACATCTTCGTAGAAATCCGAAGGGTATTTGTTGGGAGGACATCTGTAAGAAAGAACTGCTGACGTGAAAAGTAGGTCTTGGTGATCAAAAGAAGGGGAAAGGGAAGGGGAAACGGAAGGGGACTAAGAGGAAGAAGAGCGTGGGCGTAATAGAGGTTGAAGATGATGAAGACAAAGGAAGGGTGGGTGTTGCTGAAGCTGATGAAGAAAGAGAAGGTGATACTGAAGGTGATGCTGAAGCTAAAGCTGAAAGAGAAGGTGAAGATGAAGCTGAAGGAGAAGAAGCTGCAGTACCTCTGACACCGGAGAAGAAATTAATGAAGGAAATAAAGAAGTGGGAGAAAAGAATCATCAACACCATAAGACATCTTCTAAGGGATGTCGGGTTTCATTTGCCTAATCCAAAATCAAAGGCGACAAATCCCAAAGGTGCTGAAAAGGCAATATCAAAATCTACCGAGAAAGATGCAAGCACCGCAAACCAATCTTCCGGCACTGTTAGAGATGATGTTTTTGAATTCCTTCGACGTCTATATCCAGTGTCAAGAAATGAGCCGTTGAGTCAGAGGCTAGAAATGACTCTGGAGATGGCTCAAAAGAGGATTTGGCAAACATTTCGAGATTAGTTGAAAATCTCACATCTGCCACCACCATTCCTCTAACTGAATACATTTCCGGAGAGGTTACTGCAGTCGTTGCTCCTGATGAAGTTCCACCAAGTAAGTAATATTTAGTGAAAAGTTCATTTGAGTCAATTTCCAACGAGAGTCGGCATGGATCGCAAGAGTCGCATGGGTCACAAGAGACACATAAGTTGTACGGTCGTATAACTCACAAAAGGTCGTATAAGTCGTAGGGTCACATAAGTCGCTGGGTCGTTAGAGTCGCATGGGTCGCATATGTCCCATGGGTTGCATCAAGTAACAAACGATGAGTCTAATGAATGAAGTAATTTTATGCGGATGCTCCAGTGGGTACTGTCAATGAAGTCACCGACGAGGAAGTTCCTGACGAGGACCCCGCTAAGGACGTTCCTGCGGAGTATACACCAGTGGGTTCTGTGGAAGACGTCCCCGCTAAGGACGTTCCTGTGGATTATACTCCAGCGGATCTTATCCAATACATCCCTGACGAAAAGGTTCCAGCCGAGGAAACTACAGTGGATCCTGTACCACCAAGTAAGTACGGTCTTTTGAGACACAAAGGTCGCATTGGTCGTATGGGTCAAATGGGTCACAAAAGGTCGCATATCCGCATAGGTCACAGAGATACAAGGGTCATCATCTCGTTTTCATACATATTTCTTGCACGATTTTAGAGATATTTACGATATAGATGTGATGACTACGTATGATTTTGTATCCGTTTTACTCGTTTTCGTGTTTTCGTGTTCTTACAGGTTTTAATGCGTATTCGGTTCATTTTGGAGCTAAAAGACGTATACGAGACAAAGTACCAACATTGAGGATCATCACGGAACAAACAGGACAAGAATCGGCAAGGAACAAGCTCAGCCCGTGTGGGGTACACCCTTGCCCGCGCGGGGCATTTGGTTCGGCGTTTGGTCCAGCAACTTGAGCACAAGACGGGCAAGTACTACACACGGTCGGGGCATCAGCTTGAGTGGGGCACATCTCAGCTCGACTGGGGCACGCATCAGCCCGAGCGGGCACTCCCCAGCCCGCGCGGGTCGCCTTGTTTTCCATCGCGATCATGCACGATCATGCGCGCCGCGCCCGCGCGGGTCACACACTCAGTCCGTGCGGGTCGCATCCGTCACCTGCAACTTACAGATAAGTTAATTTGTCTTAAAACGGAAAGGAACTTGTTGGTGACTTATACAATAAGGAAAACGATTTTAGAGAAGAGGAATAAGTGATATTTTTCTGGAGAAAGTAATGGTAACGTTGCCCAACTTAATCAGGAATGGAAAACTCATGAAAAGGCAAAATCGGTGGCTGCTGCAACAAAAGGAAAAGAACGAACGACCGGAAGGAAAAAGGAGGAGAAAAGGAAAGAAAAGAAGAAGTAAAAGGAAGAACAGGAGCTAGGGGTCGAAGGGAGCTTTAGTTAGAGAGGGAGTTTGGAGAATTCACACGAAGGGAGAGAGTAGAGAGAAGAAGGAGATTCTTGCGAAGGAGACGTACAAGGAGCTTCCCGCTGGTTCAATCACGACTTGGGACCAGCTCTGCACATTGATGTTATCACGCTTCTTTCCTCCGAGTAAGACGATTCAGATGAGGGGGGAAATCACAACGTTTAGATGCAGAGATGGAGAAACTTTGTTTGAAGCATGGGGCAGATTTAAGGATCTTCTACAGATGTGTCCACACCATGGTGTCGAGCAGTGGTACGTTATCCAAACCTTTTAGAACGGAATTTCAGATGAACACCGAACGACGTTGGATAACGCTGCTAGAGGATTATTTATGGATCTGAGCATCGAGGAGGCATACGAGCTGATCGATAATCTCGCCATGAACCACACCATGTGGTCAACACCGAGAGGTATGCCTAACAACACTCGTCGCCTATATGAGCCAAATCAGAACAGAGCAACGGGAACTACAACGAACGCCATGTACTGTGTAAATTGCGGATATACGGAGCATGTAGCGTATCAATGCACGGTACATGAGGACTTCGAACAGATGAATTATGCCCAGCAGCAAGGAAACACTCAATTCGGGAACACATACAACCCGAATTGGAGGAATCACCCGAATCATTCGTATCGAACGATTCAATCGGTAAAGTATTCTGGATTTCAGCAAAGACAACAAACATTTCAGCAAAACAATCAGCAATTCCAGCAAGCTCAGCAATTTCGGCAAGCTCTTCAACCTCCTCAAGCCTCTTCGTCAAACCTTGAGGGAGCGTTCCTCGAATTTATTAAGGAGCAAAGGCAGCAACAATCGACTCAAACCAAATTCAACGCGGATGTGGGGACAACGATTAGTGAGCTTAAAACTCATATGGAATCCTAGACCACACATCTGAAGATGTTAGAAAATTCCATAGCACAACAGGCTGCCTCATCCTCTCGGAATTCCCGGTAAACCCGATCTTAATCCGAGAGAGCACGTGAATGCCATCACCTTCCGCAGCGGCAATGTGATCGAGAATCCGACCCCGAAAGAGCAAGAGAGAGCTGCTGGAAAATATGTGGATAAAGGAAAGTCATTGTGTATGAGGAAAGAGCTGAATCAGAATTTGGCGAAACCGTACGTTGTTCCACCGGCGTACAAACCTCTAATATCGTTTCCTCAACGGTTGGTGAGCAGCAAGAACAAGGTAAGGTATGGACGGTTTGTAGAGATTCTCAAGAAGCTTCACATCAACATATCATTCATAGATGCCCTCCGACAAATGCCCACGTACTTCTTATTTCTCAAAGAAATTCTGTCCAACAAACCGAAGAGAGGCCCTTCAACAAATGCCCACGTACGCCAAATTTCTCAAAGAAATTCTGTCCAACAAACGGCGTACCGAAGAGAGTGAGACGGTGGCACTCACCGAGAAATGCAGCGCCATTCTTCAAAACAAGCTGCCCCCGAAGTTGAAGGACCCTGGAAGCTTCTCCATTCCATGCACAATAGGTAATATTGATATTGATAAAGCTTTGTGTGATTTAGGAGCAAGCGTGAGCCTCATGCCATATTCGGTCTTCAAGCGGATGAACTTCGGCGACCTCAAACCTACCAAGATGTCTCTCCAACTCGCTGATCATTCGGTAAGATATCCGGTGGGGATTGTTGAAAACATTCCCACCTAGGTAGGTAATCTTTGTATACCCACGGACTTTGTTGTACTTGATATTGAAGAGGATGCTAGGATACCTATTATTCTTGGTAGACCATTCTTAGCTACTGCAGGTGCGATGATAGACGTACAACAAGGAAAACTTT
>CM071875.1:22314313-22331190 GCA_036759665.1 Gynandropsis gynandra
ATGCTCAATCTCGTCCCGTTTGTCCCGTGATGATCCCCGAAGTTGCTCCTTAGCTCCGTGCATGTTCCTTTAGCTACAAAATGATCCAAATACGCGTAAAGACCTGTAAGAACATGAAAAGCACGAAAACAAGTAAAACGGATACGGAATCATACGTAAAGCATCACATATATATCGAAATCGTCTCTTAAATCATGCATGAAATATGTATGAAAACGAGATGATCAGTGACCCTTGTCTCCCTTCGACCCTTGTCCCTCTACGACTCTTGTTACAATAATAGTAAATCCACAAAAATAACGATACTAACAATAATACTTACTATTGAATAATTGTAAAAAACAAACAAATACGAACATGAAGTTCAGGTTCAAAGGAATGTTCTTGTTCATAGGAGGTTAAGAGCAATAAAAATACAACTGAAATCACTCTGTTATTGTTAGTCCCTGGTTGAGGGAAAAACTGAAGCAGTGGTGTTGCTCCATCCGAATGCAGTTTGACTTCGAGGGTACAACCCTGGGTCAGTACATGGTCGTGACAAAACTTTCTCCAACCCCTTCTGATGGTAGCGCCACCACGTGCCACGGGCCTTAGATATGTCTCCCACGACAGTCCATTCCCCATCATCAGATATATCTTACATCGTCTATGGCAAAGACCACTCGACCTCGCAAACCCTATCAGAAGTGTCTGCGACATTCGTAGAAAGGAATAAATGTCGTGAAAATCCTTACCCAAGTCGTGACATCACCTAAGTTACATCACCCAAGTCCGTATTAAGGTCACATACCAATGCATCTATGACCAGATTTGAACGAGTGACTGGTACCACCATGACAATCCTCTGAGCAGGAGTGGCGACGATGACGTGAAAGACCATGTCACATTCGTGACGGAAAAGAGAGTAATCCCCAATACGTAAGTTTAGGTCGTTGGAGAAATCTTTCCACCCATCAGTGAATCTAGAGCCATCCAACTTGACTTCCCATGTTCTGTTAGACGCATTCGATTTAAGCGTCACCGTGTTGTTATCCCTCGTTTTACCATCAATATAATCATCAAAGGAGATCCTCGGGATGTCCTGTAACAAAAAACGGAAAACAAAGTCAAATCTGTATATTCTCTATATGTAACATACCGATAGAGAGACAAATGAAGAAGATTGCAATGTAGTTCTCCAGATAGCGTGGAAAAATCTCTCTGAAGAAAGAAAGTAAATGTGGCATCTTCGGAAAAAATTGATGGAAGATGATGAGAGTTAGAGATGGAGAGTGTGTCGGAAAGACATGAACCTGATATCGAATCACCATCAATTGGAATTTAAAAAGACATGACTGCAAAAGTACAAGGGTCGCATATGTTATGTTTCTTCAAATTTTTTCAAATTTGATGAAAAGTTTGGCGGGAATTTTGGTGAAAATGATAAAATGTCAAAAACCAATCAAAATTGAGGGTGGCATGGGTCGCATGGGTCGCATATATGGATCAATAGAATGGGTCGCATAAATTGAGGGTGGCATGGGTCGCATATATGCGAACTTGACGAATTTAAGGGTTAACAATGATAAAATGTAAAAGACAAATCAAAACAATACATTTACAACGTCAAACTAATTAATGTCGAATGAGGATCGCATGGGTCGCATGGCTGCATATAAGGATCAATACATGCAAACTCGAAGAATTCATATATATGGCCACATCATCGCATATATGTGGTCGCATGAGGTCGCATGGATCGACTCAGTCGCACAAGGGGTCATATTGGGTCGCATGAGTCGGATGGATTCCCGTTTAAACTTGATTCTAATTTAATCCAATTCAGGGTTGCATGGGTCAAATTATAATAAAGAATTTATCGAATTATAATGATGAAAGTTACAAAAGGTTTAATCAAAATAATACAAATAATAATATTACACACTAACTAACAAAACTTTCTTTTTTTTGAAGTCAGTGTTGTCTCGGTTGTCACGTTCCAAACACTGTCAGTGATGTTGGCTTTTGAAGATGGGGTTTTTCTCGACGAAGAAGTCGAGGGGTTGTCTCGACGAAGAAGTCTAGGGTTTTCTCGATGAAGAAGATGGGGGTTGTCTCGATGAAGATGGGGTTTGTCTCGACGAAGAAGATGGGGTTTGTCTCGACGAAGAAGATGGGGTTTGTCTCGACGAAGATGGGGTACTTCTCCGAGCCTCACCGGGTCCAGGATAATGATTCTCTTTAGGCCTCGCACTTTTCCTTTTCTCAGCCAACATAGGAGGTAGAACCGTAACTTTAGTATATTGAGGATGAATGTCCCATTCACTACAATCGGAAACTGGATACTCGCTTTTTTTGGTAAGTCAAACGCATGTCTCCCGAAGGTAGTATGTTGAACATAGATCTGGTATCTTGTGACCTTTACCAACCTTATGTGCTGCCGCAATTGCATGACTGCATGGATATGTATCCACATCAAACATTTTGCAGTTACACGTTCTTTTTTGAAGAATCACTACAAATCTTCGACCCATCTCATTTCTCACCTCATACTCATCACACAGACTGTTCAATTCAATAACATCATACTTGGATGCCTGTCCAAACCGTTAATGTAATGCTTTCTCAACGTAAGGTGTTAACTTTTGAGAATCATCACCGATAGCTGCTTCTAACCTATACCTATTGAACCATTCCACTGTCTTTCCCAAACAAATATCTAAAATCCCTAGGATCGTAAATTTTTTTTGACTTCTTCAACATTGAATTTATTGACTCGATGCCACTAGTGGTTAATAAGTTATACCTTTCCCCTTAAATTTGCATCTTGCCCACTTAACAGGATCAAGTTCCTCTTCTCCAAATACTTTGCAACATTAGGATACCTACGCAAAGGTCACAAAGATAAAAAAAATGGCCACAAAGGTCACAACAGTCACAAGGGTTGGCAGAGGTACAAGGGTCGCAGGGGGTCAAAGGTTCAAAGGGTTACAATGGTCGCAGGGGTACAAGGGTCATAGGGGTAAAGGCCATATATACATCCTCACGTGGGCGACCTTGCAGAAAGCATTATTGACATCTAATTGGTCCCAATCATGAGAGGTAGCAAGGCTCAGGACAAGATGGATTGTTGCAGGTTTAATGATCGGACTGAACATATCATGAAAATCTACTCTAGGGCATTGACGAAAACCTTTAGCCACCAAGCGAGCCTTATACCGATCAGTAGAGCCATCAGGTCTCTTCTTGATTATAAACACCCACTTGCAGCTAACTATATTTGAAGCAATATCTGGGGATATTAGGTCCCATGTTTCATTTCGAATGAGGGCATTGAATTCTTTGCTCATGGCTTGATGCCACATCGAGCTTTCAAGAGCCTGAGTTGTTGTGGAAGGTTCAGTCTCCACTGTTTTACCTGAGCAAACAATAGCAAATTTGGGGTTAGGTTTACGAATATTATCCTTGGATCGAGTGACCATAGGATGAATATTTCGTGGATACGGCTCGATTTCTAAGACCGTAGTTGGTGGTGACGCTTCAGAGATAAAGTAGGCTCCATATTCTCGACTGGTGAAGGATGTACCCAAAGGGTGGCTGAGAAAACGAGTCAATGTGTGGCGGTTGAAATGAGTGAACATGAGATATGAGTGAAACATTAAAAGGAAGATAGTCAGACCTATCAGTGATAGGAGAAAAAAATTTGGATAGTGAGGCGAATGGAAAGATGGACTTATGGAATATTACATGTCTAGAGATATAGATTCGATGTTTAGAAGGATCGAGACATATGTAAGCACTTTGAGATGATGAGTATCCAAGAAAAACACATGGAGTGGAGCGCGAGTCAAGTTTGTAAGATGTGTAAAGACAAAGCCACGGGTAGCACATGCATCAAAAACTTTGAGTTTATCAAAATTTGGTGGTGTCTGAAAAAGGGACTCGAAAGGCGAGGACATGGAGAGAATAGGGGTTGGCATAAGGTTGATAAGATAAACTGCAATCGAGAAGACATAAGATCAATATGTGACAGGAATGGTGGCGTGCATGAGAAGTGAGAGGCTAGTTTCTACGATGTTACGGTGGCGACGCTCAGAAATACCATTGTGTTCAGGTGTATTGGGTGGAGTAGTGTCATGGGAGATGCCATTAGATGATAGAAAGGAGGTGAGAGCAACATACTCGCCTCCATTGTCTGTGTAGAGATTTGTGATTTTAGCATTAAATTTTGCTTCAACAAGAGTTGTAATGAATGTGTCTCGAACTTAGGATTTTTGTTTAAGTGGGTAAAGCCAAGAGTATCGTGTGAAGTGATCAACAAAGAGGATATAATATTTGAAACTATCAACTGAAACAACGGGGGAAGTCCTCAAATCCGAAAAGATGAATTCCAACGGACGAGAGGAAACAATGGCAAAGGAATGAAAAGGGAGTTTATGACTTTTGTTGCTAAGACATGAATTGTAAGGAGAAGTCATGGAAGTGTGAGACACTAGAAGCTTAAATTTAAATAAAGTGTGTTTAAGGATGGGAAGAGAAAGGTGACCTAGTTGAGAGTGCCACGTGGAAATGATCGATTTTAGACTTAAGAACGCAACACATGTGAGAGACGTAATTGAGGAAGTTGGCCACACATAGACATCATCTTTAATATTGCTTTGAATTACTGGCACCCCCATGAGTAGATACTTCACCTGAAACATATGTGAGAAAAATTTCACAGAAACTCTATACTTTTGCATAATTGATGAACGAAAACAAGGTTCTTGTGCTAGATGGAACACATAGAACATCATCAAGGGTAAGAGCTCGAATGGGAAATGAGAGGGAGAGGAAACTCGTGTGTGTTATTGGTTGTCCGGATCCATCACTTTTGCTCCTCCTCAGTATGGGCGGTGAAGAGTAAGATTCTGTGGATTCGAAACAATATGATGCGAGGCACCACTACCAAGGAGCCCATTGGGTGTTAGAACAGAGGATGCATTGTGTGATTGGCACTATGACTCCAAGGCCGAGGAACATGATTCCATCGAGGCATAGATTAATAGGGATAGTCAATTTGAGGATACTAATACAATTCGAAATCGATGGCATTGCTTCACTCCAATGTTCAAGAAATCGGCCTAGGCGGCCGTCTAGGCGCTAGGTGGTTGCCAGGTGCCCCGATTAATGATAAAATTGGGCTTCTGAGCGTTTTGGCCTCCTGGGCGGCCGATTAGTCACTCGGCAACTGTCTAGGCGGCCTTTAATTTTTTTCAGTAAGTTCACCAAAACGGCATCGTTTTGGTCATAGAAAATTCGTTGAGTTCACCAAAGCGACGTCGTTTTGGTCATAAAATTTTTTTTCGCTAAGTTCACCAAAACAACGTCATTTTGGTCTTTACCAAAACGACGTCGTTTTGGTTTGTTTTCTACATTTAATTTATCCATTTCATTCTTGTAAATCATATATAATATTTTAACTTTATTTTTTACATTGTAGTCGATTGGTGGGATGTTTACGGAACGAGCACACCTCATTTGAGAAGAATGCCGATGCATATTCTTTCTTTAACAACTAGTTCATCAGGATGTGAACGAAATTGGAGTACTTTTGAAAGAGTAAGTGATTAACATAAATCTTTTTTTTTATTTTTCGTTATAGTTTTATAAATAATCATTTATGGTCTTGTGTAGGTACATACGAAAAAACGAAACGACTTGATACCAAAAGGTTGAATAATCTTGTTTATGTTCAATTTAGTGCAAGGTTGATTGTTCAAATGAAAAAACAAATGAACAAGGCCTTGGATGTGCTTCTATCTAATGACTCGTATCATGTCCAAGATTGGATTGTTGATAGTGAAAAACAGGGAGACGAATCAAGGGAAGCAAATGAAGAATCAAACCAAGAAGATGAGATGATGTGTAAGGGTTCAAGAGATCAAGTGGATGATTTGCTTGTTGTTAGAGAGCTTGATGAATCTGATTTTGATTTTGAAGAAGAAGAAGTTAACATAGAGTTTGAATCCGAAAAAGAACAATTCAATGAAGAATATGGAGAAGTGGAATTAGATGTTTAAGTGTGTTACTTATTTGATTTTGTTATTTGTTTCAAACTTAATTGTGTGTGGTTTTAAACAATTAAACATTTGCAAATGTTTGAAATTAAAAATTTCAATTATATTATTTACACACACATATATATATATATACATATTTCCGTCTAGTCCGCCTAGGCGCTCTAGGTGTTGGATGTCCGCCCGCCTAGCGCCTAACACTTTCTTGAACCTTGCTTCACACTATGGCCAAGGATTCCACAAACTTGGCATCGAACTTTATAACCACCGATTGTCCATGATTGTTTCGAATCCAATGTATGGCAGAGGAATGGGGCGCAATATTACAGAACGATAAAGTTTTCGAGATGTCGACATAATTATGAACTTGAATGATGTAGTTTCTCCCAGTTCCCTAATCCGCCCGCATTTTTTCTCTCCTCCCCTTACACGTTTTCTTTTTTCTTCTTCTTTTTTCTTTCTTTTCTTCTCTCCTTTTTTTCTCTTTTTTTCTCTCTTCTATCTTTTCTTCTTCACTGGATCCTTCGTCCTTCATCGGTTTCTCGGTGGTGAGGACACAGATATGGTGGTGCAGACGCAGATCTCATCGGCTGAAATAGAGGACAGCGGCGGGTATGCATGTACGACTTGAGTGGTGTTGCGTCTAGTTGCGGCAGATCTGGACGGATGGAGGTTTGGCAGGTCGGGTCGAGCTGCATCTCGGATGGAAGTTGAAAACTTGTAGATAGACAACTTAATCAACCAATATTTCCAAAAGACCAAAATGCACAAAACAATACTAGCTTTATTTGCCAATCAATCTTTTAAGTACACTTGTTTTCCTTTACAATGCACTAAAGATTTCCACAGATAACTCCTCCTGAGTTAGATGTAAACAAACGCTAATTGTCTCTCACACTCTTTTTCATGGTATCGCTCTAAGTACACGTGCAACTCTGTTATCTGCTTTCACTTCGTCTATCGTACTTCTTCAATCCTCACTTCAATAAATTAACTACGCTTTTATGTCAAATTAACCTATCATTTCTTCACGTGTGTCCAGGTAAACCCACCGGTTTTCCAGCCGCACACTCTTGCTCTTTTTCTTCATGTCTTGACTCCTTTTGATCCTCTTTAGACTCCTTTTTCTTTTCCTCATTCTTGTCTTTGACTCCTTTATCTTCTCCTCATTCTTCTCTTGAAACTTTCTGCTCCTTATATTTCTCAACAACCTGATTTTCAAAATATATTCTATATTCCTAAATTATTGCATTAACAATCTACTTCTTTGAATTCTTATCACATAAACACAGATTAGACAACACATAGAATTCAAACATAATGCAATAAGCCATTCAGCATAAAGGAGTTCAAACGATTACGTAATTAAGTACACTCAAATATAATAAGTTCAGAAGTGCACTTAAAAAAACATATGTCAGCACATAGGAACACATTAGTTCCTTGATTTTTTTCCTGTAGCTTTGCTCGTCGATGGTTCCCTCTATTCAGCATCTTCTTCTCCCCCTGCTTTTGTGATAAAAAATTCAAAGAATGTATATAGAATCATATCAGAAAAACAAAATATAAGTTAAAAAACTTCATTATTTTACTCTTATTGTTCTTTAGAAGGACCGTCAATTCCCTTTGGACACTCTCCAAATAAAATATGATTGTAGCTACCCTCTTTTATAGATGAATGATGCTTTGCACCATGTCATTCCCATGATTTCATGCATCTTTAGAGGATGGCATCTTGGCCATATAGCACTTTTCTAGAATGATCCAAGGAGGAATGTTCTCTCTTAGTTCGCCCTGCTCTACAATGTCCAGTATTTTTTGAATCAGTATATTCTGAATCAAGTAAGGGAATGGCAAGATAAACTTTGTTGAGTTGAACAACCCAAGATCGATTATGGGGTCCAAAAACACCTTGCCAAAGTTGATGGGGACATTGTTCTTAATGCAGTAGAGTAGAATGGCGGTGTCTTGTCCCCATCCGTTTTCTTGTTTGGGACCCAGTTGGTACAACTCATCTTATTCAATAATGCATATTCCCAATTCAACTAGGAATTTGTCCTGGTCATTTGATCAGAGCTTCATCACTAAGCTCTTTGGTAACATCATCCATATCCAAATCCACTTGCAGTTCCTTAGCTCTTGTAATGTCAACATGAGGTGTTCCAAGGAAATTGTTAATCGTCTCTGCATCAAACTGAACAATCCTACCTCTAATGTAGGTTTTCCCAAAGAGTCCAACATCATCAATTTCCGGGTTTAAATTTGCATAAAACTCATAAATCAGTTCTTTACACACAAAAACAACCGATGTAACTATGTGAGTAAGTTTTCTGTCAACCAACATCTTCCATATGGACAGATGTTTGAACTAATTTACACTTAACCCTCGCTCAAAAAAGATCTCTCGTTCCTTAGGAGTCTTAAACCTCGATGCATATGCCTCCTTGCAAAAGTTTTGAGAAAAATCTTTCGAAGGAGATATAGGAGTACCTCTCCTTGGGGACGAAATGTGGGGTATGGCAGATCTCTCTTGATTTGGCACATTTTCTCAGATATTTCTCTGTGATGAGGAACTAGAGGATCCTTGTTGAGGATCAGGGATAAAATGTGTTTCTACTGGAACCACAGGGGGTGTGGTTGGATGCTGATTCTGCTTTTTCTTAGGAGCAAGTTTCTTCGATGCCATTGTTTTGTACCTTTTCTCGTTTATCCTTGGAGGATCCTCTATAATAACGAGATCTCCTATCGTACTGGTACGTTGTTATACAAGAGGGTAGCATCATCCCCCAGAGCACGGACTCCAGATCGTCTGGTGTTCATGATTCCTCTGTTTGTTTAAAATCTGCACAGAAATTTGCACTCCTTTCTCTCACAAGAAGCATTTAGGGTTTTCGAAAATTTACTCTGCATATGAAGAATATCAATTCAAAAATTGCATAGAAGGTTTCAAAAATGAGAATAATTGCACCAATCACGTCAGCCACCAACATATCAAATCACAAAAACATTTTTTCAGAGAAAACCGCCATGTTTTTAAAAAAATCACTCGATTATTTACTATAATTTTAAAAAAAATGATATAAAAGATTAATAATAAATAATTAGACCGTGAAGATCAAGTCAAATAATTCACAAGACTGATTATTTAAGTACACTTACACAAGCTTTTATTTCACTCAAAACAGACTTTAGTCACATTTTTTTCTTTTTTTTATTATTAAAAATCATCAGCTTCTAGGACGTTGTTTAAAAATCCTTTTATTCATATAACAAACTCCTTGATTACCTTTTTAGGTATACTCTTATGTAAAGGAATTTAACATAGAGGAGTATTTAAGCTCAACTTAGCTTTGTATCATAGGACGTTATAACTGAAACTCAATACATGTCAACTTAGACCCAAACTTATACTCATAACAAGTTTTTCTTAATTCTGCATAGAAATAAGCACAAAAACTGTTAGAGGAGTAAGTGATTCAATTAAGTGCACTTAAGTAACCTGAGAGGAAACTTAAAAAAACATGAGCATTTATTCAATAGGATGAGTGATGTGCGGAAACTCAAGCAATATAATTCCTAGACCACTTCACCACAAGTATACGGATCGTGTAGTACCAGGGTCGATCTCTAGGGACTGAAGCAGCCAAAAACTAAGAATATCACTAAACTAAGACAAAGGGAAGTAGATGGAGGCATGGTGCAAAGTACCTAAAAGACTAAGCTAAGTGGTGACAACGATAGTAGGTTGGGATAAACTTGGATATGACGAACACTACGGGTGTCGGGATACCGGGAATCGTATGGATGTAACAACTAAAGATCATAAACCTATCGAATTATCTTGATAACGGGAAATTAATGCTCTAAGGTGAGGAGTGATTCTTCCGAGCCTAAACCTCCTAACCATGAATACGTGTAACCCTACCTTCCAGCAGTGATTAACCTGCACTATGGCAGCTTTACGAACGCAATCCTAATTCCTAACTCAATTAACCAACCGGTCAGATTCTCATTAATCGAACTTAACCTACAACTCAACAGTTCCGGATTCATCCTTTAACCTTCAAGCAACGTCTGAATCCCTATGTTACTGAGCGGGCAACACTAGTTTAAGAGTGATAATGTTGATTGTAGAACCGAATATCAAGATAAACGCAATAGATCTAAGCATTAACGCATAAAATCGTACATCCCTTACAATCCGATATCCATAACCCATAGTTGGGACTCTACTCACTCATGGAGTTTACTATCAAAGAAGATAACATAACCCTAAACATGATAAAACCCTAGGAAACCCGATTCCTCGGCCTTCCCTATTGTGTTACCGATGGGTGGATTGATGCTTCTCTCCTTCTCCAGCGTCTCCTGATCCTTTCCTGATGTTTTCCAAGGTTCTCCTTGCCCTGTACGTTGCCCCCTTTGCTCTAGATCCCTTCTGGTCTATAATTTAGCTCGTTTGAATGCAAGATCTAGTTGGTTGCGAGAAACGCGGCCCGCTCGGGTAGTGGTTTTACCCGGTCGTGCAGAGTCGCGCCCGGTCGTGTACTACGTCTTGCCCGATCGGACATCAGCACCCGATCGTGTGGTTGAACGGCGAGTTGTATATAAACTCTCGGGGATTTTTGGGACGAATTAACGCCCGAGCGGGTACCTTGTATGCGCCCAATCGGGTATGGCTACCCGATCATGTTGCCTTCGTGCCCGGGTCGTGCAAGGCGTGCAAATAAACCCCGTAGGTTTTACCCGAGCGGGTAGACCTCAGTGCCCGAGCGGGTAGACCTCAGTGCCCGAGCGGGCACTCTTGAAATCTTGATTTTTCTCTTTTCCGCTCGTTGCTCGGGTGTTCCGTTGAGTTCAGAGGCTTGATTTTGGCTCCGAGTGAATTTATCTTCAAAATGCGTTGTTTTGCTCAGGAATTCGTCTATTTAGAACTTCGCTGCATCATCGTGCATCTCTCGAAACCCGTGGTGTTTAGTCATTGAGTTTACCTCGTTATTAGCTTAGTTAGTTGCATTCACATTCACATCACTCATCGATTTCACACGTCTTATCCATTAGTTTACTAGCTTTAGAGTTGCATCAATTCCTCCTGTTCGACCCTGGTACTATATGATCCGTATTCTTGCGGAAGCGTTAGTCTAGGTAAATTATTACTTGAGATTAACCAACATCAATTTTTTGGCGCCGTTGCCGGGGAATTGATTACGGCTTTAGAGTTAGGATAATTTTGAACTAGGATATAGTCCTTTCTGGAGTCTTTATTTGATTTTCGTATTTTTTTTCTTTTGTTTTCTTTCTTATTGGGTCAAATTTTTTTTACCTCTCGGAGCTTAATCGAATTTTTTGTTCTTTATTTTGCGACAAGGCCTAAACGAGCATAAAAAGACGAATTCCTGAGTAAAACCACACATTTTGAAGATAAATTCACTCTGAGCCAAAATCAAGCCTCTGAAAACTCAACGGAACACCCGAGCAACAAGCGGAAAAGAGCAAAATCAAGGAATCAAGAGTGCCCGCTTGGGCACTATGGTTTACCCGCTCGGGAAAAACCTACTGGGTTTATTTACGACACCTTGCACGACCCGGGCACGAAGGAAACATGATCGGGTAGTCATACCCAATCGGGCGCAGACTAGGTACCTGCTCGGGCGTTAATTCGTCCTAAAAATCCCCGAGAGTTTACACGACTCGGGCTGTTCAACCACGCGATCGGGTGCTGATGCCGGATCGGGCAAGACGGAGTACACGACCGGGCGAGGCGCTACACGATCGAGTAAAAGGTGTACCCGAGCGGGCCGCCTTTCTCGCATCAAACTAGATCTTGCATTCAAACGAGCTAATTAATAGACCAGAACGGTTCTAGATGAAAGGGGCGACGCCTAGGGCAAGAAAAGGCTTGGAAAACATCAGGAAAGGCTCGGGAGACGCGGGATAAGGAGAGAAGCATCAATCCACACATCGGTAACACAATAAGGAAGATCGAGGCATCGAGTTTCCTAGGGTTTATCATGTTTAGGGGTGTGTTATTTCCTTTGTCTGTAATCTCCATGAGTGAGTAGGTTCCCAACTATGGGTTAGGGACATCGGATTGTAACGGATGTACAAACTTATGCGTTAATGCTTAGATCTATTGCTTTTATCTTGATATTCGGTTCTACAATCAACACCGTAAACGTCTATACGAGTGCTGCCCGCTCAGTAACATAGGAATTCATATTTTGCTGGAAGGTTAAAGTGTGAATCAGGAACTGTTGAGTTGTAGGTTAAGGTCGATTAATGAGAATCTGACCGGTCGGTTAATCGACTTAGGAATTAGGATTGCGTTCGTAAAGCTGCCATAGTACGGGTTAATCACTGCTAGAAGGTAGGGTTGCACGTACTCATGGTTAGGAGGTCTAGGCTCGACAGAATCATTCCTCACCGTAGAGCATGAATTTCCCATTATCAAGATAATTCGATAGGTTTATGATCTTTAGTTGTTACATCCATACGATTCCCGATATCCCGACACCCGTAGTGTTCGTTATTGTCAAGTCTTCTGAACCCCATTGTCGTTTCCATCATTAGTTTAGTTCTTTAGATATTTCGCACCACGCCTTCATCTACTTCCCTTCGTCTTAGTTTAGTGATATTCTTAGGATAAGGCTGCATTAGTCCCTAGAGTTCGACCCTGGTACTACACGATCCGTATACTTGCGGTGAAGTGGTCTAGGAAATATATTGCTTGAAATTTCCACTCATCAAGTTTTTTGGCGCCGTTGCCGGGGACTAATAACGGCCTAGACTAGGAATAAGCTAGATTAAGATCTAGTCCTTTCCGGAGTCTTCTTTTGTTTTTCGTATTTTTTGTTTTTGCTTTTGTTTCTTTTTAATGGAGTCAATAATTTCTTTACCTCACAGAGCTTAATCGAGTTTGATGTCCTTTATCTTGCGAGGTAACATGGACAACTTCAACTCTTCGGATGTCGACATAGCTGAACTGAGGCATCAACTTTCCGAGATTCGTCATATGATCTCTGACTTATACCATCCGCAATACTCAGAGCAATCATGGGAACCAAACGCCTCGGGTATGAAGAAGAGATCTACGACAGCTACACTCAGCCTTACGGGAATACGTACAATCACGAATGGAGCGATCACACATACGTCCCGTATAGGAACACCGAGAATATGGTGAATGCACAGCAATCGTTTGGGAATTTCCAGCCATGGACGAAACCCCAAACCCAGAGCTATCATTCATATGTGCCTTAGCCATACTCAACCCAATCCGTAGCAGCCCCCGATTATTCTACCATGTACAACTACCTCCTTGAACTGTTTGAGAATCGAAACAACTTGGTTATGGGAGAGAGAGCGGAACAAGAAGGCGCCAATGAGCATATAGGCAACTTATTTGGACAATTGGACGCGCAAGCTTCAGAGCTTGCACAAAGGGCATTGCAACCACAAGAGATTGCATCAGAAAGTTTAGAAATAAATCCTCGTGAATATGCCAGCGAAATCTACCTAAGGGATTTTGAGACGGTAGATCAGCCAAGTCCATCCTTGATTGAAAAAGAACATGAATCTAACACGGAAATGGATGAGACTACGGACATTGATGATCACAGGAAGAAACCCGAGGTAGAAGAAGAATTCAGTTTAGTGGACACGACTGAGCAACCATGCCCTATCGACTTCGTGTTCCCCGAAGGCATCTTTGAAGATTTAGCCGAGGAAGGTTGTGAAGAATTTCAGACTAAGGATTCCTTACATATGGATCTCATAGCAGCCGTTGAAGGAAACTACAAGGCATCAAATGAGATGTTAATCAACGAAAGGAAAGAGGAATCCCTCGACCGAGACTTCCACACAACCCGAGCTAATTGCGGTGCAAGATAGTACACAAATGACCCCGAGATGCCGAGATGCCACACCAAACGTCCAGCTCATAATTGGGACATCGATAAAGCACCCAAGGTAAAGATGAAGCATTCACTCGAAAGGCTCACACACACAACATCTCTGGAAAAGCTGAAGGAAACGAACGACAAACGCCTAACCGGTTACATGGAGTACTCAACCGGACTTATCGACAGCTCAACCAGAATGTTTGGACAGCACGGTCTAGCACCCAACATAGAGAGCATCATGACCGATCTTAGGGACGAGAATACCGATCGTGCAAGGAATTCGACAAATTCGCGTGCCGCACCTTATCGAGCACATATTGCACGCGAAACGCTACGGACAAGACGACGTCGAGGACGTCCACCCGATGAGTAGCACACTTTGGTCAGGCTCGCGACCTTAAACAAGCGCTTCTCGGGAGGCAACCCGAGCCCTATATCCTTTTTTGTCGTTTACGTTTTATTTCTATGTTTTTGAACTCCTTTTCATTTTTTTAGGTTTGGAAAATTTTTCTAGGATTTAGGAATTCTTAGTGGTCTATCGATTTTTGCTGCATGGTTTTCCTGTTATGAATTTTTCTGTTTTGCAGCAGTACCCGGTCGGGCAGATACCTCCACCCGAGCGGGTAACGTCTAATTCAGGAGAACCCGATCGGGCATCATCAGAGGACCCGAGTGGGTAGGTCAACACGAGAGACGCCCGATCGGGCGACACAGGGTACCCGATCGGGCACCGTAAAATCTGCAAGGTAAGTTATATTTCGAGTAACCCGAGCGGCCACCCTCACTTAAAAAATCCAACCCGAGCATGCTCTCAGAAATTTCGAACCCTCACGCCGCAATCTCTTCCACTGGAGTCACTCGTACGCCGCTGCCGTTCACCACCACCACCGTCACCGTTACTCGAAATAACTTTCTTCCTCCCCTCTCTCGAAAAACCTGAAAAATCCCCCAATTTTCTCTTGAATCCCAAGTATATTCATGAACTAT
The DNA here is from genome assembly GCA_036759665.1 of Gynandropsis gynandra. Lineage (NCBI taxonomy): Eukaryota > Viridiplantae > Streptophyta > Magnoliopsida > Brassicales > Cleomaceae > Gynandropsis > Gynandropsis gynandra. Next base: position 22,329,240 of record CM071875.1, read on the forward strand.
TTTGTGATTTGGACTGCCATGGGTTAGATCTAGGTCTGTTTAGGAAAGATTTAGGGCAAATCTGTCGATTGAATCATGAAACGCGAACTGCAGGTCGCGATTTCGTTATTCAACCCGACCGGGCTAGGTTTAGTACCCGATCGGGCATCCTGGATATGTATCCGATCTGGCAGTTGGTTCGCCCGAGTCGGGCAGTGCCTATAGGGGTGATTTGACGAATTTGTACCCGATCGGGCAACACCTCCTACCCGATCGGGCATCATGCAAAACTGTGCATATCGCTTATTTTTGTTCTTCGTCTGTTTTGCACATGGCCCTGAAGATATTTCAGAGCTCAAAGAAACGTCGATCTGACGCATATGACCCAGAACACGGATGACCAGCAAGGTCGGATGCAGTCACGGAATTGTCACCGTACATGCCGATAACAACATCCCACCAGCAATACAACTACCGGACGACAAATTTCTTGTCCGGTCAGAAGTCGAGATTCACTGAGCTTCAGCCGCGGATTTTCTCATCCCGCTTCTTATCCTCCGAAGCGATGAGTGCTCTCCACATCGAGGAGCACATAGACGCCATCTTCAACACTTTGGGATGGACATGACTGAGGGACACGCAGGAGTACACCTACCACAACCTCATGGCGGAGTTCTTCGCGTCGTACGCAGTATTCTTTCCCGAGTCCAGAGATCGAGAGAGAGCCTTCATGGAGTTCCGTCTGCTAGGACAGAACTACCGGCTCAGTGCGAGACAGCTCGCAATCATCCTTGACGCTCCACATTGCAACTTCACGAAGATGCTTGAGCACAACCGGAGCCGTCAAGCACAATTCTGGGCTCAGATTGCGTATGGTGATTACTCGACGAGGTCGAACGCCAGCCATATACGCCACCCCGCCCTAAGGTACTTTCACTACTTCCTAGTCTCTTCAATACTAGGAAAAGGAGCACAAGGTGGAGTCAACCACATGGAGTTGGCATACCTTAGGCGGGTGGTGCAGTCAGGCTTTGCGCCAGACGAGTGGGACATTCTAGACGTCGACTTAGCATCGCTAGTTATGCGGCACTTCCACGACATCGCCACCGAGAGGTGTAGCACGGATACGAAGATCATGTGCGGTGCCATTGTCACGATGATTGCACGGAGAGTCGGGATCAACCTTGGCATCCTAACTGAGGACAAGATCGATGAGGAGCCCGAGCTGAACCTCCAGAACCTACGCAACCGAAGGGCGATTACGATAGAGAGGTACAACGTCATCTGGAGCTACAAGGACGAGCACGGTCGCAACTTGGAAGTCGACCTACGTGAGATTCAGATGCCGGGTCTAGACGAGGAGGCCTCCCGATTCAGGATTGACCCAGCCATCGGACACATCGGCCCGAGGCTAGGTGAGGTAGATCCACCTCCAGCCACTACACCAGGACCATCCATGTCTAGGCAGCGTAGCCGACGCGCCACACACTCTCGCGCCCGCCCAGAGTATCCTCACCACCGCTCTGACTATCCTTCCATCTAAGGAGTCTCGGACGTCCTCAGGTATGTCGCAGAGGAGACTAGGTATCAGTCGTTTATGACAGAGCAGAGGTACGACCTGGAGGCGGCGAGGCACGACAACGAGGCTGCGAGGTATGCGGAGCAGCAGCAGTTCCAAGAGCATCGATCCAGCATACGTATTACCTCACGGAGTCCGTCCGTAGGTTCCAGCAGCTCAGTATGCAGCACTACTAGGAGTCATACGTGCCGATCCCTCAGGACTATCATACTGGCGCCATCCCGTACCGCCCGCACATCCCCTACGATCTGTAGTCTTTCTACTTCCCACCTGGGGAAGGGGCACCAGCGGAGCCAGCAGACCCTCCGGCCACCCGCGGTGGAGAAGATGAGGATTAGACCACTCTTCCCTTTTTCCTTTTTTCTTTCTTTTTCTTTTTCATCTTTTATGGAC
>CM071875.1:22331599-22392802 GCA_036759665.1 Gynandropsis gynandra
TACTCCGCTGTCATCTAGGATAAGTTTATGACTATTCCGAGTTAGGATTGACATGAGTACATCAATGATCGATGGTTCGGGGGGTAAGTGGTGGGTAGAGACGTTGTTCTACGTCCTAAGGGTTAGATTGTTGCGTAATCTAGAAAAATAAAATAAAATAAAATAAAATAAAAAGCGAAAAAAATAAGATCTTCGATAACGCACCTCTTCACTCCGCTAAGGTCACGCGACCTTATGAGTGTGCCATAGGCAGCCTGGGTCTAAGTAGAAAGCCATCCCTCTTCGACTTCGACGTCCTAGGAACAAAGCGTGGATCTAAGTAAAGAAAGAAAAAAATGAATAAGAATGAGAAAAACAAGTTTAATGATATCAAAAGCTTAGGGAAATTGGTATGGAGATTGCTTGGACGTTTTGTAGGGTTGTGAAGTAGACTTAGATTTTTGGTAGTATTTCATGGCTCAGCACTTTCGGTAGATATAAGGCTATACTCGGTACGTTTAGGCCTTTGTTCATGTGACGCGTTGATTTGCAGAATGACAAACTCTTCGATATTTTTATGCTAGTATCCATCGTTATTAGATTCTTCTTATGCTTGGCTTTAGTTGTTGTTTGAGGACAAACAAAGGTTCAGGTCTTGGGGAGTTTGATAACACGTAAAGTGTATCAAATTTAGGCTAGGTTTTAGTATCATTTTCGCATACATTTCTTGGTTAGAGTTACATTCCCGATACGATTATTCTTTACATACGCCCGTTTTGTTGGTTTTCAGGTTTTAAGGCGACAAGGCCTAAACGAGCATAAAAAGACGAATTCCTGAGTAAAACCACACATTTTGAAGATAAATTCACTCGGAGCCAAAATCAAGCCTTTGAACTCAACGGAACACCCGAGCAACGAGCGGAAAAGAGCACAATCAAGGAATCAAGAGTGCCCGCTTGGGCACTGCGGTTTACCCGCTCGGGCAAAACTACGGGATTTATTTACGACACCTTGCACGACCCGGGCACGAACACAACATGATCGGGTAGTCATACCCGATCGGGCGTAAACAAGGTACCTGCTCGGGCGTTAATTCGTCCTAAAACTCCCCGAGAGTTTACATGACTCAGGCTGTTCAATCACACGATCGGGTGCTGATGCCCGATCGGGCAGGACGGAGTACACGACCGGGTGCGCCTCTGCACGACCGGGCAAAAGGTGTACCCGAGCGGGCCGCCTTTCTCGCAACAACCTTGATCTTGAATTCAAACGAGCTAATTAATAGACCAGAACAGATCCAGACGCAAGGGGGCGACGCCTAGGGCAAGGAAAATCTTGGAAATCATCAGGAAAGGCTCGGGAGACGCGGGAGAAGGAGAGAAGCATCAATCCACACATCGGTAACACAATAGGGAAGATCGAGGCATCGAGTTTCCTAGGGTTTATCATGTTTAGGGTTATGTCATCTTCTTTGTCTGTAATCTCCATGAGTAGGTTCGTTCCTAACTATGGGTTAGGGATATCGGATTGTAACGGATGTACAAACTTATGCTTTAATGCTTAGATCTATTGCTTTTATCTTGATATTCGGTTCTACAATAAACACCGTAAACGTCTACACTAGTGATGCCCGCTCAGTAACATAGGAATTCATATTTTGCTGGAAGGTTAAAATATGAATCCGGAACCGTTGAGTTGTAGGTTAAGTTCGATTAATGAGAATCTGACCGGTCGGTTAATCGACTTAGGAATTAGGATTGCGTTCGTAAAGCTGCCATAGTACGGGTTAATCACTGCTAGAAGGTAGGGTTGCATGTACTCATGGTTAGGAGGTCTAGGCTCGACAGAATCATTCCTCACCGTAGAGCATGAATTTCCCATTATCAAGATAATTCGGTAGGTTTATGATCTTTAGTTGTTACATCCATACGATTCCCGGTATCCCGACACCCGTAGTGTTCGTCATTGTCAAGTCCTCCACATCCCTCTATCATTGCCACCATTAGTTTAGTCATTTAGATATTTTGCACCACAGCATCATCTACTTCTCTTCGTCTTAGTTTAGTGAGATTCTTAGGATTGGTTGCCTTAGTCCCTAGAGTTCAACCCTGGTACTACACGAACCATACACTTGCGTGAAGTGGTCTAGGAAATATATTTAGCTTGATATTTCCGACATCAGGAGCGATCACCCAAACTTCATGTATAGGAACTCCGATGGTATGCTGAATGCACAACATCTATTGGGGAACTTTCAGCCATGGACGCAGCCCCAAACTCAGAACTATTAGCCATATGCGCCTTAGCCACAGCCAAACCAACCCGAAGCAGCCCCCGACGTTATCGCCATGTTCGGCCGCTTCCTTGAAGTACTAGAAAATCAAAACAACTTGTTCATGGGAGTGAAAGCGGAACAAGAAAGCACCAATAAGCAGATGGATGGCTTCCTTAGACAATTGGACATGCAAGCTGCACAACTTGCACAAGGGGCACCACGACCACAAGAGGTTCTATCGGGAAGTTCAGAAACAAATCCTCGTGAGCATGTCAATGAAATTTGCCTAAGGAATTGTAAGATGGTGGATCAGCCTACTTCAATGTCTGAAAGGGGTGAAGCATCTATCACAGTAGCGGAAACGGCTGTCAACAAGCTTAAGGAGAAGCTCGAGGAGGAAGAGGAGCCAAAGTACGTAAAACCAGATCCGAGACCACCTCCATTACCAATCCAACAACGTAAACACATGAAGACGGTGGATCAGCCAAATCTCTCGATATTTGAAAAAGGATAAGAATCTAACACCGCGGCGGATAAGGCTACGGACATTGATAAGCATAAGAAGAAACCCGAGATGGAAGTAGAGTTCAGCTTAATTGACACACTTGAGCAGCCGTGCGCTATCGATTTCGTGTTTCCTGACGGCATCTTTGAGAATTTAGCCGAGGAAGTTTGTGAGGAATTTCAGAATACGGATTCCCTATATATGAATCTCATAGCAGCTGGAGAAGGATTATACAAGGTACCAAACCAGCTGCTTGACAACAAAAAGAAGAAGGAACCCCCCGACCGGGACTTCCGCACAACCCGATCTAAATGTGGTGCAAATCAGTACATAAAAAACCCCGAGATGCAGAGAAGCTACACCAAACATCCAGCATACAATTGGAGCATTGACAAGGCACCCAAGGTGAAGATGAAGCCTTCACCACAAAGACTCACGCACCAAAAATCTCTGGAGACGCTGAAGGAAACAAGCGACGAATGCCACCGGTTTCATGGAGTACACAACCGGACTTATGGATAGCTCGACCAGAATTTTTGGACAGCACAATCTAGCCCCCAACTTAGAGAACATCATGACCAATCTTAGGGAAGACATGACTGATCGTGCAAGGAACTCGACCGATCCGCGTGCTACGCCCTATCGAGCACACTATGCACGCGAGACGCTACGCACACGACGACATCAAGGACGTCCACCTAATGAGTAGCACGTTTTGGTCAGGCTCGTAACCTTAAACAAGTGCTTATCGGGAGGCAACCCGACTTTTGCATTTTCATTTCATTTTTTGGACCTATTTTTTTTTCTTTTCACATTGATGTACTTGGTGGGTTAGTATTCCTTCTTTTGGATTGTGTGATTCTTTTTCACAGGTTTTTCGACGTCGATATCATCCTTGAGGCGGAGACGCATACAACGTCTAACCGCATCACCAACTCGGGACAACAAGATACACAAGGTGCACACGTTCTAACCCTTATTTTCCCGTAGTTTGGTATGCGAGATTCTCTTAGGTCTTGAACACCGGGACGGTGTTTCATTCAAGTCTGGGGGAGTACTCGTCGAGTATCATGCATGTGATTAGGATTAGATGTTGATTTTTTGTTATTTTTAGGAATAAACGGATGGATACCTAGCATGAAATTTCGAGATTTAGTCATTATTTTGCGACTTTGTCGAATCGTGAACAATAGTCTAGGTTTGCTTAGAAGTCTTTTGAATACCGATTAGTCGAGTAGTTGTGCTTGAAACCATGATCTATAGTTGCATTCACCTCCTAGGTTTCAGTACAAAGTATCCATATCTCCGTGTATACCGATTGATCTTTTCTTTGTTTGATATATTTTACCGTTCATGGATCATTAGATTCCACACGCTTATACTCCGTTGTCATCTTGGAAAAGTTTTTTTTATTATTTCAGGTTTATATTGACACGCGTACTACCAATCTCCCAATTGTGTAATCTCACCCACTAGATGCATTAAGATCGCTATCCTAATTCCTAAGTTCAATCAACCGACCGGCCAAGGTTCTAAATCAATTGAGACTTCATAACATGGCTACGTTCCAAAATCAAATTCATCTCCCAATGCAATTAGATTTTTATAATCATTCATTCAAGCTACCAACAAGAATAAAAGCATTACGAACAACCAATCAATCCGAAACGAACAAATATTATAACAAAGCATTAAGAACAAATATTATAACAAAGCATTAAGAATTGTAATGAAACGAACAAATATTATAACAAAGCATTAAGAACAAATATTATAACAAAGCATTAAGAATTGTAATGAAGTTTTGTTCTTAATGCTTGGTTATAATATTTGATCGTTTCGGATTGATTGGTTGTCCGTAATTCTTTTGTTCTTGTTGGCCACTTGAATGAATGTCTATAAAAATCTAATTGCATTGGGAGTTGAATTGGATTTTGGAACGTAGCCATGATATGAAGTTTCAATTGATTTAGAACCTTGGTCAGTCGGTTGATTGAACTTAGGAATTAGGATAGCGATCTTAATGCATCTAGTAGGTGAGATTACTCAATTGGGAGATTGGTATTACACATGCTAGATAGTGGGTTTAGGCATCGGGAGAGTCATTCCCTACAAAAGAGTTTGAATTTCCCGAATACGTAATGATATCTATAACCATGATCTTGTTAGAACTTTGTTGCATCATCGTGCATCTCTCGAAACCCGTGGTGTTTAGTCATTGAGTTTATCTCGTAAATTAGCTTAGTTAGTTGCATTCGCATTCACATCACTTATAGATTTCACACGTCTTATCCATTAGTTTACTAGCTTTAGAGTTGCATCAATTCCTCGTGTTCGACCCTGGTACTATACGATCCGTATTCTTGCGGAAGCGTTAGCCTAGGTAAATTATTACTTGAGATTAACCAACATCAAAGCCTTTTCGTTGTTCAACATACACTTCCTTTTGCAGAATACCATTTAAGAAGGCACTTTTGACATCCATCTGAAATAATTTAAAACTAAAGAAACACGTTGATCGTTTCTTTTTCATACGTATTTCTTGCACAATTTTAGAGATTCATAAAACCAAAGAAACACGCTGATTGTTCCATTTTACGTCCTAAGGGCATGGCACAATAAGAACGCCGCCTACTCCGCTGCACTCTTGAACGAGATGCATGAGTATACCGTCATCGGTAGTCTAGGTCTAAGTAGAGGCTGGATCCCTTCAAATCCGATGTCCTAGAAGCCTAGTGTGTCTGAATAATATAAAAAAAACATAAAAAGAAGAAGAAAGAAAAAAACAAAAGAAAAGAAGAAGAAAAAAAGAATAAAGAAAGAAAGAAACTCGGAAAAGAAACAAATATCATCAATTGTTCTACGTTTAGCATTTGTCTGAAGTCTTGTTTGGTGGAGAGGGTTACAATGGCTTGTTTAGTTTGCCTTCAATTTACTTTCTCGTAGGTAGCCTTGGTGAACCTAGGATGAAGACTGAAAATTTAATTAGGTCGAATTTGCTCTCGACTTGCTAGTTGATCGGTTACGTTCGCTCTAGCGGTATTTCTAGGAGAAAGGGGAATTCTCTGTTTTTGTATACCCAAGTGTTCTAAATTTACATTTTCTTAGGAAAAATCAAACATTCAAGTCTGGGGGATTTTGATCGTTTCATTGTCATACGTATTTCTTGCACAACTTTAGAGATGTTAAATATATGGATGTGATGTTTACGTATGAATTTGTATCTGTTTTACACATTTTCGTGTTTTTGTGTTCTTACATGTTTTAATGTGTATTCAGTTCATTTTGGAGCTAAAGGACGTACACAGGACAAATTACTAATATCAAGGATCATAACGAAGCAAACAGGATGAGTCTCGGCGAGGACTAACACAGCCCACGCGAGGCATTCACCTAGCCCGCACGGGCTACAACCTCCAGCAAACTGAGCACGGGTCAGGGCACTCCTCAGCACGCATGGGTCTTCAAGGCAGTCCTCAGCCCGCGCGGGGCACACCTCAGCTCGTGCGGGGCACTTGTTCCAGCAGACATAGCACAACTCAAGCTATGCATCAGCCTAAGCGGATCTAGCACCAGCAAGGGAGCCCACGCGGGGCACACACTCCAGTCCGCACGGGTCGCGTTCGTCACCTATAGAAACAAGAAAAGGAAACTTGCGGGAAAGAGGAAAAGAAAGTGGTTAGTTGCTACACAAAAAGGAAAAATTGTTAGAGAAGAGGAATGAGAGTTATATGGCTGGAAAATAGAATGGAAACGTACTCAAGAATAGAAATCAATACAAAGAAGAATGGAAAACTCATAAAAACATCAAGCTGCATCAAAGAGGAAAGAAGATGCAAGGAAGTGAACGGCCAAATAGGAAAAACAGGACAAAAGGAAAGAAAGAAAATAGGAAAGACAAGGAGGAGAGCTAGGGTTCGTTCACTTAAAATTAGGAGAGAACAAGATAGCCGTTAGAGGGAGAGAGTTGCAGAAAGAGTTGCAGAAAGAGAGTGAGGGAGGGCGGAAAGAGAGTTGCAGAGAGAGGGTTGTAGAAAGAGGGTAAAGAGGAGAGTTGTTTGTGAGTTCTTGCGGAGGAGACCTTCAAGGGGCATTGGAGATCAATTCAAGACTTTGGTTTAAGTTTGGTTTTTATGTTATCTAGACTTTCTACTTCGATTATATTGTTTGCTTTTGAATGCATGAGCTAGTAGTCGTTTTGTTCTAGGAGAAGGGATTAGCCCTTGGCTATCCCGGAACCATTTTGATTTATCTTTGAATGCAATTTCCCGTTTTCGTTTACCTATTCTTTGTCTGAGTGCTTGAATGACTTGTATTTACGAAGGCCAAATAGATGCATGTGTTAGGGAATAGGAGAAAGACCGAAAGGAGAATTCTAGTCCTAGAAGATCAGGTTTAGAACAACCGAGGTTAGGCCACGAAAGTAGGGTAGCAGCAGTTGATGGTAAAACGGATGAATCACAGAACTTATGGGTTTATCTTAAGGTGTCAGCCAGGAAAGTAGGGGATAACTTGACTAGATCACGTGTCTATTCCTTGAGAGAGGATAGATATCATATTAGGATCGTCTGCCTTAGATAACTTGATCATGATTGCATGATTAGATAGGTTGATTGTTGGTTTCGGTAGTCTTGTGGTGAAACCAGATTCCTAGAACGTTTGTCTCACTGTTAAGAACTCGTTAGTTTATTCGTTTTTCGTATTTCATTCTCAAAACCCATATTTTATTCGTTTGTAAGTTTGATTCATAGTATGAGTTTAGGTTGTGTTGCATAGTCCCTATGGGATCGACACCTAGAGTACTATACACGTGTCGTGCACTTGAGGGTAGTTTAGGTTAATATTTGTTTAACTTTGAATCACATCACATGTAACTCCAAGCAGCAATCTAACTGATTCCAGTCTGGCAACAAGTGCAAAAGTGTCATCAAAATCAACACCTTCGACTTGTGTATAACCCTATGCAACTAACCTTGCCTTATTCCTGACAATTCCACCTTGTTCGTTAGTTTTATTTTTGAATATCCTATTTGTGCCGATAACATTCATATCCACAGGACAAGGAACCGATGTCCAAACATCATTTCTAACGAATTGTTCTAGTTCTTCATGCATAGCCTTGATCCAGGATTCGTCATCTAAAGCATCACAAACACACTTGGTTTCTATTTGAGACGTAAAGCATGCAAATTTAACCATATCATGATAATTCACCCTTGGTTTATTTCGAGTTTTTCTACCATCTCCAATGTTACCTATGATATCATCAATTGAATGATTCCTATGCACTATCGTCTGTTCCAAGTCATTTTTATGATTGTCGCACTCTGTATGATCACCTTCCATTCTACACTCAGTACCAGTTTGCTCAACAGGTAGACTTGAATGTTCATTAAGTGTTTCTGTCTGTTCTTGCACTATATCTTTTCAAAGTTCATAAAGAGTTTTCGACATACCTGGTCAAATATACACACGGTTAATGATATAACAAGCGGTATTTATAGCTTCTGCCCAAAATCTAATGGAGATAGATTTTCCATGTAACATAGCACGAGCCATCTCTTGCAAAGTTCTATTCTTTCTTTCAACGACACCATTTTGTTATGGTGTTTTGGGTGCAGAGAAATCATGAATAATACCGATTTTTTACAAAAATTTTGAAATACATCATTCTCAAACTCCTTCCCATGATCACTCCTAATTCTTGCAACACTGCCTTTTGTGTTTTTCAGTTGAAGAAACAAGTAATGAAATAGTTCAAATGTGTCAGATTTTTCTCTTAAAAATTTTACCCATATGTACCTTGAAAAATCGTCAATAACCACAAAGATATATCTCTTCCCACCAAAGCTTTCAGTCCTCATTGGACCCATGAGATCCATATGTACCAATTCCAGAATTTTATCTGTCTTCACGTCGGGCATTTTCTTGTGATGTACCTTTACCTTTTTTCCCAATTGACAAGGTTTACACACTTCAGTTCTATCAAGATTCGGTTTAGGGATGCCTCTGACTGCAGTTGAACTTGATAATTTCACAAGAGAACGATAGTTAACATGTCCTAGTCTTTGATGCCACAAGGATAGAGTATCGTCTATTGCCTTGAGACAAATCTTTTCTTCACTCCAAACATAGCAGTTGTTTGAAGAACTTGCACCTGTAAGAATATATTCATTATAAGAATTCATTACTTGACATTATTTTTTATTAAACTGAGTTGTTGTCACACAGTTGACTGATTCTAATTAGATTAGCTGTCAATCCTGCTACATATTACACATTTTTCAGAAGAGGTTGTCCAGGAGAATTTATGTCTCCTCTTCCAAGAATCTTTCCTTTGTTCCCATCTCCAAAAATGATACTCCATGCATTCTTGATTTCTGTGAAATTTGATAGAAGTTCTTTTGAACCTATCATATGTCTGGAACATCCACTATCAAAGTATTAGATATTAGATTTATCTTTTTGCGCAAATATATAGGCAACATTGCAATACATGTCACTTTTCTTGATCCAAATTTGTTTTAATTTAGGAGACATGTACTTACCTGAGTCATACCTGAGTTTTCTATGGCATGTGATATGTATGTGTCCTCTAAATCCACAGAAATAGCATTTCATTTTATTCTTCTTGTGATTCACAGCATTGAGTCTGATACTGTCTTCCCGAATTGTATCCATGAAAATGAGATTTCCCATTATGTTTTCTGTTTTCATTGAATATTCTGAGATTCTATTCCTTTTTGAATATGTTGCTCGATTATGATTTTTTCTGCCTCACAGTTTCTAGTAAATTTCCTCTAGAAACAAACTTATTCTCTGTATCACCTAAATTTCCTGTATAATCAATTCCATGGTTATCTCTTTTTCGTTTTCCTATTGAGAGTAGGTATCGAGTTTATTAGTGTCATTTGAGAGCATTTTCAGTTGTTTATTTATTTCTTCAAGTTGGCTTTTGACGTAGCACACTTCTTCTTCTTTCAACGCTATCTCCTATTTCATTTCTGCAGTTTGAGCTTCCAACCTTTCATTTGTTTGACTAGTTGAACGTTAAGCTTGCTCATTTTTAACCACTCGTTGTATATGGTTTTCACATCTACTTCATCTTCCTCTTCTTCAATTTCGGTTTCATCTGCTTTGTTGCTTTCCTTATCAATTTCATCAATTATTCCAATGAATTCAACAAAACTTGATAATTCTTTTTCATTGTCATCTTTAGATTCTGAACTTGATTCACTAAACATGATTAATGATTTTTCCTTGACCATATTTTCGTCGGCACATTCATTCTTTGTATGTCCAAATCTTTTACATTTGTAGCATTGTGTTTCTCGTAGTCCATTCAAAACACTCTCTTTTTTAGATACTTGGACAATCGGATTTAAAGTGTTTGAATCCTTTACATTCATAACATTGCAACTCTGGATTTGTTATCCTTCTTATTTCCTTGTTCATCTGTAGTTGATCTTCTCACTCTTGAGCGTTTTTTCATGAACTTCCCAAAATTTCTTGTCAGTAGAACAATATTTTCTTCAAGATTATCCAGTCTGGAGTTTTCATTGGTGACCTGAAGAACCACACATTTACTTCCTTCTTTTGCTGATTCGCCTTGTTCGAGTTGAAGTTCCAATTCATAGGCCGCCAAAATCCCAACAAATTCTTTAAAACTTGTAGTATCCGTGTTTAGTGACATGTTCATCGCAACTTTTTGAGCATGAAATCTCTTTAATAGACATCTTAGTAGCTTTTTGACGAGCTTCTTAGTATCAAATTTTTGTCCAAGTACACTTACTTCATTAGCAATTTCATTCATTCGCCTACTGAATTCCTTGACGCTTTCATATTCGCCCATTTCCAATTTTTCAAACTGATGTTCTAGAATGTCTAGCCGAGTTCTTTTGACACTTGTAGTTCCATAATCTATGGTCTCTAGAGTGTCCCATGCGTCTTTTGCAGATTTACATCCTTATATTTGCTTAAATTCATTTATGTCTACAGAAGAAAAAATTGTTGTTAAAGCTTTGGCATTAAACGTAGAGTTTCTTTTCTCACTGGGCGTCCATTGGTCTGAAGGTTTTTCTTTGACATTTTCATTTTCATCGATTACTGTTGGTGGATTCCACCCATTCTTTACGGCACTCCAAGCATATTCATCGATATGCTTGCTCTCATTTTAACTTTTCAATAACCATAGTTTGACGCATCAAGCATGACTGGTTTTCCGAATGAATACAGATCTCTTGGTCCTTCCATAATGTTGTCTTCTAGGATCTCGAACCTGATCTTAGAATTACTCTAAATTTAGGTTACCTGTTCAGATACCAATTGAAAACTTGTAGACAGACAACTTAATCAACCAATATTTTCAAATGACCAAAATGCACAAAACAATACTAGCTTTATTTACCAATCAATCTTTTAAGTACACTTGTTTTCCTTTACAATGCACTAAAGATTTCTGCAGATAACTCCCCCTGAGTTAGATATAAATAAACGCTAATTGTCTCTCACACTCTTTTCCAGGGTATCACTCTAAGTACACTTGCAACTCTGTGATCTGCTTTCACTTCGTCTGTCGTACTTCTTCAATCCTCACTTCAATAAGTTAACTACGCTTTTATATCAAGTTTATCTATGAATCTTCACGTGTGTGCAGGTAAACCCACCGATTTTCCAGCCGCACACCCTTACTCTTTTTCTTCATATTTTGACTCCTTTTGATCCTCTTTAGACTCCATTTTCTTCTCCTCATTCTTCTCTTTGACTCATTTATCTTCTCTTCATTCTTCTTTTGAAATTTTCTATTCCTTATATTTCTCAACAACCTAATTTTCAAAATATATTCTATATTCCTAAATTATTGCATTAACAGAAGTGCAGTGACTTGAAAGAAAGGAGCGTCGAGTTGCTTCAGCAAGTTCGACGGAGCTCGCGAAGATGGATCTTTGGCCGGTGGTCGGGTCTTGAGGCTGGAGCAAGATTTGGGGCACGACGAGCCTGAGGACGCAAAACTGTCGGCTGCTAAAGAGAACGAATGGCACGTCATCGGCTTCTCGCGTTCGGTCTTGATGGACTCAACGAAGTCCGAGGTGATGGCGTTGGGTGAAGAAGTGGTCTCAACCGAAGCTTCGTGGTGCAAGCCTAGTCGAGCCGCAGAATGAAGCGACGAGCCTGAGGACTGCTGGACCAGCGGTCGTGTAGTGACTCCGGCAAGATGAGCCAGTGGCGAGGCTGTAGGAGAAGAGGAAGCTGGCAACGAAGGACCTCCGTATGTTTAGATCAGTGATGGTGGATAGGGTTTACCAGTGACGGTGATGTGTTTAGACCTGTGACGGTGGCTAGAGTTTAGCCTAGTGATTAGTGTTAGCGTTGGCTAAGTTTATTAACCAGGATACCATATAGGACGATATAACTTGGATTTATATTAATGTCAATCACAATACATATATATACATAAGGGAATTTGTCTTTGTCTTTTATAAGGAAATCAAACAGAGAAGAGTGAGAGAACTTAGGGAGAAATGCAATGAAGTAGAAAGTGATTTGGTTGAAGATGATGAGACAAAAAATTTGTCGGTATGGTTATAGAAATGGAAATTAGGAATGCATGTAAAAACGTATTTTGATTTATCACAGAAGCAACTGACGTGAAGGATGTTCTGTGTATTGCCAAGAGATCAAAGTACAATATATATATACATAGTCGTCACAACAAACCCTAGCTACTAACAAGGAAATCTCACAATATCAGGAAATAGAAACTATCCTTTCCTATGGGATCTGGTTGGGATCTGTTACCCCCCTCAAGCTGGAGAATGCAAGTCTTGTGTACCCAGCTTGTTCGTAAACCACAAGAATTCCTTTTTACCAAACGCCTTGGTAAATATATCCGCCAATTGTGCTCGTGTGGAGACGTGTTCCATGGTGATGTTGTTGTGGTCGAGATGATGACGAAGAAAGTGGCAATCCACTTCGATGTGTTTTGTGCGTTCGTGATAGACGTCGTTGGACGCAATGTGTAGGGCAGCTTGATTGTCGCAAAATAACATCATGGCGCTGTGTGATCGACTCCGAGACTAGAGAAAAGACTTTTGATCCACAGTAGTTCGCACGTGGTGACACGCATGGATCTGTACTCCGATTCGGCGGTAGATAGGGACGGGATGGACTGTTTCTTCGTTTTCCACGATACCGGAGACATGCCCAATTGGATGAACCAACTGTTCAATGATTTTCGAGTGATGGGACAGCCAGCGTAGTCTGCATCACACTAGGCTCGTAACTGCAGGTCGTTGTCGGAGCGTAGCAAAATGCCTTGGCCCGGGTTGTGTTTCAAGTACCGGAGAACATGGAGTGCGGCCTCCCAATGATCATGTCTCGGTTGCTGCATAAATTGAGAGAGTATATGAACGCAATAACACAATTCGGGCCCTGTAACGGTGAGATATATGAGGCGTCCTATCAATCGGCGATACTTGGTAGGATCTTCGAGGAGAGGACTTTCGGACAGAGCGAGACGATGATTCTGGTCCAAGGGAAATGAGGCTGGGCGACAACCGATCATTCCAGCTTCAGAGATAATATCGAGAGCATACTTTCGTTGACAAACGTAAATGCCTTCTTTGCTTCGTGCCACCTCCAATCCGAGAAAATACTTCAGCGTGCCAAGATCTTTCATTCGAAAACAGGTGCTGAGATACTCCTTAAACGCGTGCAAAGCAATGCCAGAATTGCCCGAGATAATCAAATCATCGACATAGACGAGGATGCACAGCTGAACTTTTCCGTCACGCAGTGTGAACAGTGAGTGGTCGGACTGAGACTGAACAAAACCGTATTTCTTCAACGCCGCAGACAACTTTTCGAACCAGCATCAGGGGGCTTGCCGAAGACCGTACAAGGATTTACGAAGCCTGCAAACTTGTCCTTGGTCGTCAAGATCAAACCCTGGAGGGAGTTTCATGTATACCTCTTCGTGTAGATCGCCATGAAGGAACGCGTTGTGGACGTCCATTTGATGGATCTCCCAATTCCTAGCGGCCGCGACGGCAAGGAAGGTGCGCACGGTGACCATCTTTGCAACTGGAGCGAAAGTTTCTCCATAATCGACATCGGCTTCTTGTCTGTTTCCAAGGATGACGAGGCGAGCCTTGTATCGTTCGACTGTTCCATCGGAGCGATACTTTACACGAAAAATCCACTGACAACCAATAGCCTTTTTGCCGGGCGAAAGATTTGCGAGTGTCCACGTTTTGTTGTCTTCAAGAGCCGCAATCTCGGTGGCCATGGCTGCCTTCCACCGCGGGTCACGCAAAGCTTCTTTGTAGGAGCGAGGCTCAACTCCTGCAGAGATCGATGCTAGGAAGGCCGCGTGGGCTTGTGAGAACTTCGTACAAGAGACATAGTGCGCAATAGGATAGGGCGTACCTGAGGGTTGTCGTGGTTCGGGTGTTTGCGGAGACGGGCTCACAACTCGGACCGTGTTCGTGACGTGATCTCGAAGCCGGGTCGAAGGAAATTTGGCTCGTTTTCCCCGACCCAATTCTCCAGTATCAACCGCATCATCGGTAGTCAAATCTGATCCCCCCTGTCGTCAATATGCCTATCTGCCGCAACTTCAACAGGAGAAGTCACATGTTCGGGCGAGATGAACTGGTCGGTCCCCAGCGGAATGTCTTCATCGTCGAAGACATGCCACTGTGTCGTGGACAATGGTTCCGAGAGGGCGGGTCGGTCAAGAAACGGACCATCAACGAACGAAAACTGATTTTCACAGAAGACAACATCTCTGGAGACGAAGAAAATTTTTCGGTCCAAGTCGTACAAACGCCATCCTTTCTTGCCAGAGGGGTAACCGACAAAAACACAACGATTGCTTCGAGGCGCAAACTTATCTCCTTTGTGATTCTGATTGTGTGCGTAGCACAAGCACCCGACCGTGCGAATGTGAGCGTAGCTCGGTGGCTGGCCGTAGATCATTTCGAATGGTGTTTTCCCGGACAGGACTTGTGACGGTGTTCGGTTGATGAGATAACCGGCCGTTAGCACGCAATCACCCCAAAATTCAATCGGGAACTTAGCTTGAAACATAAGAGCCCGAGCGACGTTAAGAATGTGTCGATGCTTTCTTTCCACTCTTCCATTTTGTTGTGGCGTCGCAACACACGACGTCTCGTGCACAATGCCGTGGGCCGAGAACGTATCGCGCAGGCACATGAACTCCGTCCCATTGTCGGTTCGAACCGTGCATACCTTCGTCTCGAACTGTCTGTCAACCATAGCCAAGAAGTCCACAAGCTGTTGTGAAACTTGAGTTTTGTCATTTAAGAGGTACAGCCACACACCTTGAGAAAAATCATCGACTATCGTAAGGAAATACTTAGCGCCACAAAACGAAGGTACTCGGTAAGACCCCCACACATCACAATGAATCAATTGAAAAGGCTTATTCGTTTTATTACTGCTCAACGAAAAAGAATCACGAGATTGTTTTATTACATAGCCGTCACAACAAACCCTAGCTACTAACAAGGAAATCTCACAATATCAGGAAATAAAAACTATCCTTTCCTATGGGATCTAGTATGGGATCTGTTATGATTATATAAAGAAGAAAACATTAATGGTATATTTTATGAATTAATTGGGTTTTTAAGTAATTTTGTGAAATCTGTTGAAGTTTAGGCGGAGGTGACATATAATGATATTTGTATTATCTACCAAATAGTTTTTTGATAAATCATATATATTATTAACAACATACTTAATATGGAATATTCCTTTTTTTTATTTGGAATCTCATAAACGAAGTCAAAGATTTTGAAGAGAAAGAAATTACAATGAATCCAAAGATAGGACTGAAAGCGATTATAAGAAAAGACTCATTGGATAGCTTTCTCAGATTCATTCTCTGATCCATCACCAATTTACTACTTGAAAAAACCCAGCAGCTCAAATCCTCATCTATTGAGTATTTATGGGAGCAAACATGTGATCAACTTAGAAAGAATGCCCTGAAGGCTACAAAAGAAAAATCAATATCAATCTAACAAAAGAACTTTTTGTTCCACACGTGACAAAGCATATATTTTACTTTAGGGATTGCAGAAAAAGCTGAGACCAGTATGTCACATTCTGGACTCTTTTGGACTTTTATTTTCCATCAATCTCGATAAACACAAAATGTCATGGTTTCTATTAGCACAAAGGACATAAATGTAATTTATTCCATTAGGGTTTCATATTATCTTGTATATTTATATCATAACTGATGTAATTCATGATTGAAATCAATATACGAAATCCCTTTCTACATGGTATCAGAGCACTGATCCGAACCCTAACCCTAGCTATCACCACCGCCGCCGGCCACCTCTCTTCTCCTTTCTCCTCACCGCCGCCGGCCCTTAAACCCTAACCCTACCTCACCGTCGGCCAATCTCACCCTTCCCGTCGGCCCTCTCAACCCTAAACACCCTCACCGTCTCAACGTCAATGATCCTCATGCAACACTTCTCACCGTCAACATGACAAACGTGACGAAGCTCACCTCCTCCAACTATATGATCTGGAGTATTCAGATCCGTGCACTCCTTGAAGGTCATCGGTTGGAGTGTTTTCTCCAAACCGATTCACTTGTTCCCGATGCCACTATCACTGTTAATGGCATCTCAACACCGAATCCAGCGTTTGCGCCCTTCAAACAGCAAGATCGCCTCCTATTCTCGGCCATTCTAGGAGCGATCTCACCACCACTCCAACCGATGATTGCTAGGGTTTCCTCTGTGCGAGAGGCGTGGCTTCTTCTTGCTCGCACATATGGTAAGGCATCAAGGGGGCACATCCTTCAATTGAAGGAACAACTCAAACGAAGCTCCAAAGGATCTCAACCCATCGATGATTATATGCGCACCATCATCAACAAGGCGGATGAATTAGCGCTCCTCGGCAAACCTCTTGATGCGGAAGACTTGTTGCAATATATTCTTGATGGATTGCCGGAGGACTACAAACCAATTGTAGATGCTGTGAATGCCAGAGATAGCATCATTCCTATTGAGGAACTCCATGAGAAACTCCTCAATCATGAAGCAAAGCTACTTCAAGCCGCCCCTTTGCTATTCACGCCGCCCGTAAATGCGCTTGCTGTCAACACTCGTCCGAATCAATCAAATCGTAACCGACAGAATAATCAATGGAATAGAAATGCAAATAGATCGTCATCGGGATATCAAGGTCGCTGTCAACTATGTGGCGTTTTTGGGCATAGTGCTCGCAAGTGTTCACAACTTGCAACTCGGAACTCCACCACCACAACGCCACCACCGTGGGCTTCATCACCACGACCATGGCAACCACGTGCTCACAACACCACTCTCACCAACTATGAACCGGAGTCATGGCTTCTTGACAGCGGCGCCTCTCACCATATCACCTCGGATCTCCAAAATTTATCATTGCATTCCCCGTACAAAGGAGGTGAAGAAGTGGTAATTGGTGATGGATCCTCCTTGCCCATCACACATATTGGTTCACTCTCAATCCCTAACTCAATTGATGATAATTGTTTGCATCTTGATGAAGTTCTATGTGTACCTACTATGAACAAGAATCTTATTTCTATAAGTCAATTGTGTCGGACTAATGAGATTTCCGTGGAATTCTTTGATGATCATTTTCAGGTGAAGGATCTAAAAACGGGGGATCCTATAATTCACGGAAAGGCTAACCATGGTGTCTATGAGTGGCCGAAACCCAACTCCATTCAACCGTCCATTGTGGCTCTTCCCAGTGTCAAGTCCACTTTGTCCGAGTGGCATTCACGTTTAGGTCATCCCTCGCTTTCCATTTTAAAGCGTATTGTTTCTACGCATTCCTTACCATTGTCTAAGTCGAGTTTGTTGTCATTATGTAACTCTTGTTCCAGCAATAAAAGCCACAAATTACCGTTTCATGAATCTACAATCTCTACTTCATTTCCCCTTGAAATCATCTTCTCCGATGTTTGGACATCACCAATCATCTCGGTTGATGGTTTCAAGTACTATGTCATCTTTGTTGATCATTTCACTAGATATACATGGCTGTACCCTCTCAAACAAAAATCCCAAGTTCGAGAAACCTTTATCACGTTCAAAGCCCTAGTGGAAAAACAATTCCAAACCGTCATACGTACTCTCTACACCGATAATGGTGGTGAGTACATTGCCCTAGCCTCATTCCTCTCCACTCACGGCATATCCCATTACACCTCCCCTCCTCACACACCTGAACACAATGGCATATCAGAACGTCGTCACCGTCACATTGTTGAAACCGGCCTTTCTCTTTTGTCTCATGCGTCACTACCTCCTTCGTTCTGGTCCTATGCTTTCCCAACCGCGGTTTATCTCATTAACCGCTTACCCACCCCCATCCTCTCGTACGACAGCCCATTCACTAGACTTCTAGGCACCGAACCGAACTATCTTAAGCTTCGGACTTTCGGTTGCCTATGTTATCCATGGCTTCGTCCGTACTCCACACACAAACTTTCGCCTCGTTCAAAGCCTTGTGTCTTCTTAGGTTACTCCGCCACTCAGAGTGCCTACTTGTGTCTTGATCCCACACGTTCACGTATATATGCATCTCGTCATGTAGAGTTCCATGAAACCATCTTTCTGTACTCCAACTACTCCCACTATTTCCTAACCAACGTCTCCAACCCCAATCCACCCGAATATTCATGGACATCACCCGTAAGTGTTGCACCCTCTTACCCTATGCCACACGTATCACCATCACCTTCCGTCACCCCTGTAATGGATCCTTCACCGGAAGTGCAGACTCATACGACTCCACGGGATGACACCATAATGTCCGAACAATTGCCTCCTGAAGTCGCCGCTCCAATAGCTCGAGGTAACACTCATCCAATGCAAACGAGATCTAAAACAAAACGGTTGCAGGCTTCAAGCCCGACCGGGCGACAGGTAAATCGCCCGATCGTGCATCACACCCGAGCGGGTGACCCTTCCACCCGAGTCGTGCAAAGTTTCGGGGATGCTTCAACAACAAATACCCGATCGGGCTCTTCATCTTCACCCGATCGGGCACATCATGCCCGAGCGGGTGACCATTCCACCCGAGTCGTGCAGAGTTTCGGGGCTCATTCAGCAGCAACTACCCGATCGGGCTCTCCATCTTCACACGATCGGGCACATTATGCCCGAGCATGTGACACTAATACCCGAGTCGTGCAAAGTTACGGGGATCATTCTACAATGGTAACCCGATCGGGCCCGTCCTCTTCACCCGATCGGGCACTTCTCTCTGACACCGAACCTACAACCGTCTGTCAAGCCCTTAAAGATCCGAGTTGGAGGAAGGCCATGAGTGAGGAATTTGATGCACTTGTTCGTAACGGAACATGGGATCTTGTACCGGCTCAACATGCATCAAATGTGGTTGGATGCAAGTGGATTTATCGTATCAAACGATTACCTGATGGTTCGGTGGATCGCTACAAGGCCAGACTTGTGGCGAAAGGTTTTACACAACGCCCGGGTGTGGACTACTTTGAAACATTCAGTCCCGTAGTTAAACCGACTACCATTCGACTGATTTTGAGTGTTGCAATTGCAAATGGCTGGAGTCTTCGTCAACTAGATGTCAACAATGCATTTCTTCAAGGGCAACTCACGGAAGAGGTATACATGACACAACCCCCAGGTTTTGTTGATCATGATCATCCTCACCACATATGCAAACTCAACAAGGCAATTTATGGTCTCAAACAAGCTCCTCGGGCTTGGTATTCGGAACTTCGGGATTTTCTCCTCGGCCAAGGCTTTGTCAACTCCCTGGCCGACGCATCTTTGTTTATTCTTCACAATCCCGAGGTAACTATATATGTTCTTGTCTATGTGGATGACATTGTGGTCACAGGAAGCAACTCGGGAGCAGTCCAACGCTTCATCATAGTGCTTGGAAACCGCTTCTCCATCAAAGACTTGGGCAATTTATCTTACTTTCTTGGCATTGAAGTAACACGCACAGCCTCTGGATTACTTCTCACTCAACGCAAATATGTTACGGATATCCTCAACAAAGCTCACTTCTCCGAAGCTAAATCAGTCACCACTCCTATGGCCCCTAGCGCACGTCTTACCTTGTCCTCAGGTGATAAGTTAGACGACCCAACCAATTATCGGACTATTGTTGGAAGTCTACAGTATCTCACACTTACAAGACCCGACATAAGCTACGTTGTCAACAAATTATCTCAATACATGCATGCCCCGACAACGGAACATCTTCAAGCGCTCAAAAGGGTCTTACGGTATTTGGTTGGAACACGAGATCGTGGTATCTTCTTCACCGCTGGTAACACTCTCTCTCTACACGCCTTTAGTGATGCAGATTGGGCGGGAGATCGTGATGAGTATACTTCTACGGGGGCATATATTGTCTACCTTGGCAGCCATCCCATCTCTTGGTCTTCCAAGAAACAGAAATTCACCGCTAGATCATCCACGGAAGCGGAATACCGTGCTATTGCTGACACAGCAGCGGAACTTCGATGGATTATGTCCCTCCTCACGGAACTAGGTATCTCCACATCCCAACATCCTGTGATTTATTGTGACAACATTGGCGCAACATACTTGAGTGCAAATCCCGTCTTCCACTCTCGCATGCAGCATCTAGCTTTGGATTATTTTTTTGTTCGTCAACAAGTGCAAGGTGGCATCCTCCGAGTCTCTCACGTCAACTCAAAGGATCAACTCGCGGATTTACTCACAAAACCGCTCGCACGTCAACAATTTCTTACACTTTGTGACAAGATCGGCATCACCGAAGGTGCTCCGTCTTGCGGGGGCATATTAGCACAAAGGACATAAATGTAATTTACTCCATTAGGGTTTCATATTATCTTGTATATTTATATCATAACTGATGTAATTCATGGTTGAAATCAATATACGAAATCCCTTTCTACAGTTTCCTCACCTTCGTTTGATCTATTTTCTCTTCAAATATCGTTGAGGAAACAACTGTCTTCTATGAAGCAATTTATCTCTGAATTTAAACACACAATTGAGGAACATAATTTGACTCTAAATAAATACGTGAGTTTTGAAGATCAAAATCCAAGGCAATTGCCTTAAGGATATTTCTGTAAACTATCATGCCTCTGCTCTACATAATGGCGCATTGGATATGACATTTTTTAATACTTCTTCGCCATTGGCTTCACAGGTAATATCATATAAAAATTTTGAATGTGTGGCTGCATTGTATAATGATTTTCCATCATATATTATCCGCATTTTCTTCAACCACGGATCACCTGTCAATATTCACTTCATTTGAAATTTAATTATCACTTTTAAATTTATTTCTTTATGATTTTATATCTTATCGTATGCTTTCGATGTGAATATGTTTTGGTAATCCTATAACGATTTAAAACACCCTTGTACTGTAAGAATTGTTTACTCGACTTATCTAATATCTCAATTTGTTGAACCTGTAGCCATCTGGTATAGCTCCACCGCCTCTGTCCAGTTGGGCCAAATCCAAGCTCTCTTACTTTTGAAAGTTCTTCAAAATCCATGTAAACTCTACTATCCAAGCACTCTAAAATAAGTTGGTGGACGAGGGAAAACTATTATGGAAATATAAATATTTGATGAATATTACATTAGTTAAGTGTCCTACTTAGATTAGAAAAGATGTTTAGGGTTTATTTTTCCTACGTACATGTAGATTTTGTATATATATTTTGGTGTTCAATAAGAAAGATT
Source organism: Gynandropsis gynandra (assembly GCA_036759665.1). Classification (NCBI taxonomy): domain Eukaryota; kingdom Viridiplantae; phylum Streptophyta; class Magnoliopsida; order Brassicales; family Cleomaceae; genus Gynandropsis; species Gynandropsis gynandra. The sequence goes on from CM071875.1 coordinate 22,353,147, forward strand.
AATATTGGTTTTCTGAAACTTAGCATGGTATTAGAGCATCATTGACGACTCTATATCGTGTTCTTCAAACTTAATCTTTGGATTACTTTAACCTCTCTTCGATTACCCGACAATGTCTACGTCTCCTTCCTTTGTTGGGATTGTCGCAGCCCTTGGTATACAATCTAATACCAGTGTTGATTCGACGAGTGCTGCAGCCGGTTCTCAGGAGAAGACATCTCTGTTTTACCTTCATCCTACCGACCATCCTAGTATGGTACTGTTAACCATCGAGTTAACCAAAGAAAAATATAATCGTTGGGCAGAAGCGATGCACAATGCCCTCTTATCGGAAAACAAACTCATCTTTCTCGACGGGGAGGTCCAAGCTCCGGTACTCGGATCTGGTAACTATGTTGATTGGAGAGCGATCAACTCCATATGGCATGGATTATGAACACGATCTCGCTGTCCCTTCTTTCCTCTTGTGTCTATGCCTCTACAGCAAAGGATCTCTAGGAAAACATCAGGCGTCGCATGTCCCTTGGCAGTTATGCGAGTGTTTATCAGCTTCGTCAATCTATTACCATGTGTCGTCAAGATGGTATGTCTGTAAGTGATTACGTTGGAAAATTGCAGGTTTTGTGGTGTGAGTTAGCAAATTACAAGCCTCCAAAGACCTGCTACTGTGGTGTTCTCACGACTGAACTAGCCAAAGAACGTGAGGAGGAGAAACTATATTAGTTTCTCATGGGTCTTGATACCTCTCGGTTTGGTCATATTCGAACCAATATTTTGGCGATGAAACCTCTACCTGATCTTACTCCTCGTTCGAAATTATGGTTTACGTAGAACGATAATATGTTATTCTATACAAACAAGAAGAACAGATCCCAGCATTCAGCTTTGTGGTACAAGCTCAACCGATTACTCGAGGAAGACAGAGCAAGCTTCACGAGCCGTCTCTACTTTGTTCGCATTGTTGAAAGGCTGGACATATCATCTACAATTGCTTCGTTCTTTACGGTTATCCTGATTAGTGGCCAGAAAACATGCCTAAGAATCAAGGTTGAGGTCGTAGAGCACCAGCAGTGACTCCCACAACTCCTGCAACTAGTCGGGGCAAAGGACGTTCCTCTGCTAATTCTGCTCATGCTTCAAGTGTTTCCTCTACAGCAGCTGATGTGAGCGCTATTCTGGGACTCAACAACGATCAATACCATGCACTTATAACTCTTTTAAGTGCTCAAAAACATTCCTCTAATCGCGCTACTAGTAACTCGCATATCAACATCTTTATTATCGATTATGGTGCTTCTAATCACATAACAGGAAATTACGATTTCTTGGTTAATATCCGAGACACCTCCCCGCATCCAGTCGATCTTCCTAATGGCTGCAGACACCTTCCTATAAAATTGGAGATATTGTTATTGCAGACAACTTTGTGCTTCGAGACATCTTGTTCATTCCATCTCTGACCTGCAAACTTATTTATGTCTCTACACTACTCTGCCATATGTCATGTTTCGTTACAATGCCTAAAAAGCTTTGTGTGATACAAGACCGTTCCACGAAGATCCTAATTGGAACGGGTGAAGAGTGTAATGGGTTTACAAGTTTTGCAGAGTTCTTTCATCATGTATTTACGCGGTCTCGACCTCTACTTCGTCTAGTCTCTAGCACAAACCCTTCGTCACCCGTCTGACAAGTCTCTTTCCCATTTATCTACAATTATAAGTTTTGGTTCTTTCCATTTGAATAAAGAGAAGCCTTGTGATGTTTATTTTCTCTCTAAACAAACTCGATATGTCTTTCCCAAAAAGCAATAATAAAGCTAAAGTTCCTTTTGCACTTATTCATTGCGATGTGTGTGGTCCATATTTCATCCCAACAAAGAACGTCGAACGATTCTTTCTCACTATTGTAGATGACTTCACTCGGTTGACTTGGATCTATTTGCTTCGATCAAAGTCTGAAGTTGCCACAATACTACCAATATTTTGCTCCATGGTCTCACACAATTTACTACAAATGTGAAGGTTATACGCACAGATAACGGGACTGAGTTTTCTCCTCTTCGAGCCTATTTATCTACACAAGGGATCTTTCATCAGACCTCATGTGTGGATATTCCGCAGAAAAATGGACGTGTCAAATGAAAGCACAGATATCTCCAAAATGTCATTCGGGCATTGCGGTTTCAGGCTCAAATTCCTATCGAATATTATGGAGATTTCATATTGATGGTGACGTTTCTCATCAATCGAACCCCGTCTGAGACTCTTGGTGGTAAATCTCCCTATGATCTCTTATTCAGAAAATCTCCCCCATACTCACAATTAAAAATTTTTGGCTGCCTTTTTTTGTCTACACGAAGTCACGTGATAAGTTTGCTCAACAGAGTCGAAAATGTGCATTTCTTGGATATCTGGAGGGCAAAAAGCCTTGGCACGTTCTCGACCTTGAAACTCATGAATACATCCTCTCGCGGGATGTGGTCTTTATCGAAGACGTTTTTCCATTCTTAGTCGGTGCCTCTCAAATCACATACACACCACCAACGGATGGTTCTTTCAGGCCTTCGCCCTATGCGTTTGATGATTTTTTTGGGTTACTATGATATACCTACTGCTTTGGATAGGGGGAATTCTAATTTGCCTCACTCTTAGACTTATTCTGGTTTGGTATCAGTGCCAATAGTTTCGCATGATGCTCCTACACTTGCTTCGCCCTCTGTTTCTTCGGACACGCCCACATTGGCTCCTGATTCAGCTTCCTTTGTTCCATTAAAGACTATTGAAGTGTTGGGTAGAGGTCACCGAGTTAAACACAAATTGGTTCATTTAGAACCGTATGTTACCTACTATATGCGAAGCACAAACCCGTTCACACGCCAAACATGAACTCCTCAGGATCTTCAGATATGTCCTTATATCCCTTAGCTGATTATATCTCCTATGATCATTTTTTTTACACATCATGCCTTCTTAGCTGCTTTTACAGATGTCACTGAGCCGTAAACTTACAAGGAATCCAACCTCAACCCTAAGTGGCGCAAGGCCATGGATGAGGATTACAGGCTTTACAAAGCAATCGGAGATGGGGGTTTTCAAGATTAAACATAAGTCTGACGGTTCTATCGAGAGATACAAGGCTCGTCTTGTCGTCATGGGTAATAATCAGAAGGAGAGCATCGATTATAATGAAAATTTTGCTCCAGTCGTTAAGATGACCATAGTTCAGACCTTTCTTATTATCGCTGCTCTTCATGGTTGGGAAGTACATCAAATGGATTTTCATTATGCATTTTTACATGGATATTTGGCAGAAGAGGTTTATATGCGTCTTCCAGAAGGTTTTAATACTTCAAATAACACTAAAGGCTATCGCTTGAAGAAATCTCTATATGATCTTCGTCAAGCACCACGTTGTTGGTTTGAGAAACTCACCTAGGCATTGCTTCGGTTTGGCTTTACCCGATTGTACTCAGATTATTCTCTATTCACTTTTATTCGAGGTCAAGTTTGTCTTCATGTTATTATTTATGTTGATGACTTACTGGTCGGTGGAAACAATTCTGCAGCTATTCGGCATTTCAAGTCCTATTTGAATCAGTGTTTTCATATGAAAGATTTGGATACTCTGATGTATTTTCTTGGTATTGAAGTTTCACGCAATATTGATGGCATTTTTCTGTCTCAACGGATGTATACCTTGGACATTATAGATGAATGTGGTTTAAGTGGCACGAAACCTACTACTCTACCGATTAATCAGAATCATAGGTTGGCGTCCTCTACAAAACCGTTCCTTGATGACTCGGAAAAGTATAGACGTTTGGTTGGACAGTTGGTTTACTTATCTATTACTCGGCCAGAGTTATCATATATGGTACACATTCTCACCCAGTTTATGTATTCACCGAGAAAGGACCAATGGGAAGCGGCGTTGCGCGTTGTGAAGTATCTTAAGGGATATCTTGGTCAAGGTATCTTGTTATGATCGACCAACTCCCTTCGCATACTCGCATATTGTGGCTTGGGCAGCATGTCCCATTCAACGTCGTTCTCTAACTGGGTATATCGTTTTTTTTGTTCTTCTCCTATCTCTTGGAAGACTAAGAAACAAACCACGATTTCTAGGTCTTCTGCTGAAGCGGAGTATAGAGCCATGGCCTTTACGTGTTGTAAGGTCAAATGGTTGTGTTCTATTCTCTCCACCTTAGGCGTCGACCATCCTGAGCTAGTTCATCTTCATTGTAACAACTAGGTCGTGCTTCATATAACATCAAACCCTCGTGTTCCATGAGCGTACTAAACACATTGAGGTTGACTGCCATTTCATTCGGGATGAATGGAAATATGGACGAGTTTCTCTATCATATCTTCGTACTATCGAGCAACTAGCGGACGTCTGCACCAAAGCTATTAGTGGTTCGGTTTTCGATTACCTTCTTCACAAGTTGGGTGTCTACAATTTGCACACGCCAATTTGAGGGGGAGTATTATGGAAATATAAATATTTGATGAATATTACATTAGTTAAATGCTTAGATTAGGAAAGATTCCTACTTAGATTAGGAAAGATTCCTACTTAGATTAGGAAAGATATTTAGGGTTTACTTTTTCAACGTACATGTACGTTTTGTATATATATTTTGGTGTTCAATAAAAAGATTAAGATTAATTTTCTGAAACTTAGCAAAAACTATATAAAATTGGTATTTAGGTTTTGGTGTTTATATTTAGTCAAACTGCTTTTCTAGTCGTTAATTTGGATGAAGTGAAAAAGGAATGACAAACAATTTTGGCCAGAATCAATCAATTGAGTTAAAATGTTAAAGATATTAAAGATGAGATACTATAATATGAGAATGGACCAAAGTTTGTAGTCGAAAAGAGGGACAAAACTTTTGCAAATATTCAACGTGATAAAATGGTAAATTTCAAAGGTTTTATTTTTTATTTTTGTTTAACTTTTTTTTTCCAAATTTTATATACTCGATCGCAATGGGAGGGAGGAAATAAACAAGAGAGATGAAGAGAGACAAGAGGAAAAACTGAAGGTGATATTCGAATTGAAGAAATATGCAAATAGAAAAATTATCAAAATGGATTCTTTGTATCCTATTGTTAGTGGTACAATCAAGAGTGATGATGAGAGGGTTTATGTTACAATCGAAAAAAAAAAGGGATCGTGAAAAGATTATTAGTCTAATTGAGATTTTATATCTAGAAATTTGTATTGACCATCTTTTAACTATTTAAATTTTATTATGATTTAAAATATATAGAAAAGGTAAATGCATATATTCATATTATATATAAAATGTTATAAATTACATTGATAAAATAATAGTTGTCGTCAATTAAAATAGATTTCCTATTAAAAAATAAATTATTTAAAATTCATGTTAATTTTTTATGATTTTTTTATAATCATGTTAATTTTTTCATAAAACGTAGAAATTAATTAAGTTATTTATTTTCTTAATAATAATAATAACAATAATAATGCGTTGTAAATCATTTTTTTTTAAAATAAACCGATAATTATAATAAAACAAATGAGATTATATATTATGTGAAAAAGAATGTTTATAAGATCTACTCATATCCACAAAACTCATTCTTTTATTAGTTTTTTTTTTCAACAATAAAAGTGTTTATATTATATTGTTAGTTGTTCATTGTACTAATATTTATCATAAGATAATTTTAATTTTGAACATTTTTAAGAATATTATATAATTATTTTAAATTAAAATGAACAATTATTTAAAAATTGATTAAATAATTATATACAAATAAGTTAAACCGTACTATACAAATTCGATTCCTAATAATATACAATTAGATGAGTTTAATCCTAAGTATTTTTTAGTGATTTTTGTTAAGCATTTATCCACTCATTGAATGGGTCGGGTAAAATGAGTTTTATAATATAATTGGGTTGTGTTCAACCTGATCTATTTAATAATGTGTTATATAAATCACGTAAAACCGTTTTATTCGTATAATTAACATTTTGTATATATTTTTTTATCATTTAACATTTATGATATATATTTATATACATCTGAATAATTCAATTTTAACACGATTTCATCCAATTTCACAGAATTTTAATCCGATTTTACCCAATTTTAACTCGATTTCACCTAATTTTATCAAATTTTAAAGTGATTTCACCGAATTTTAACCTAAATTCATCCAATTTTGACTCGATTTCACCCAATTTTAACTCGATTTCACCAAATTTAACCTGATTTCATCTAATTTTAACTCGATTTCACCCTATAGCACCGAATTTTAGCCTGATTTTACCCAATGTCACTGGATTTCAACTCGGTAAAATTGGGTGAATCGAGTTAAAATTGGGTGAAATCGGATTGAAATTTGGTGAAATGGGATGAAATCGGGTTAAAATTGGGTGAATTCGGTGAAATGGAGTTAGAATTGGATGAAATCGAGTTGAAATTGGGTGAAATCGAGTTGAAATTGGATGAAATCGAGTTAAAATTGGGTGAAATCAGATTAAAATTCAGATAAAAATCGAAAAAAATATAATCAAAACCGGGTATTTGGAACGGTAGTGAGAGAAATAAAATTGAGAGAAATAAATGATATATTAAATGGAAATTAATCTAATTAATTTTTATACCCATTTAACCTATATAATCTTATACCAATTTAATAGAAATTTATATATATATTATTCTCTGTTCTAAAAATCGGCCTAGGCGGCCGTCTAGACGGCGCCTAGTCCCGATTAATCACTAATCGGAGGTTCTAGGCGGATCGGACGCCTGGGCATTCTAGGCGGGCGCCCAGACGGGCTAGGCGGTCTAGGCGGACGCCTAGGCGGACGATTAATCGCTAGTCGGTCGTCTAGGCGGCCGCCTAGGCGGTTTTCTAGTTTTAAAGGTAGAAAAAAATTAAGACAACAAAACTTTAATAACTAGTTTATCAAGATGATAACGAAATTATAATATTTTAGAATGAGTAAATGATTACAAAATTTATTCATATATTTTTCATTATAGTTATATAAATAATTATTTATTTCTTGTGTAAGTAGGTATGTACAAAAAAACGAAACCGATTTGATAGTAAAAGGTTGACTAATTATGTTTGTTTTTAATTCAATGTGAGGTTGATGGTTTAAAATAAAAATAAATGAACAAGACTTTGAATGTGTTTCTATCTAATGATCTGTATCATTTTCAAGATTGGATTGTTGATAATGGAAAAACGAACGATGGATCAATGGAAGAATATAAAGGATCAAATCAAAATGTGTTGACGTATGAATGTTCAAGAGATTGAGCAAGTGAATGATTTGTTTATAGATAGAGAGTTTGATCAATCATATTTTGATTTCGAAAAAGAATAAATTAACATACAGTTTGAATTTGATTAACAACATTTCAACACAAAAAATAAAAAGTTGAATGATTATAAATTAAAAATTTAAATTAATATTAGATTATATATATATATATAAATCCACCTAGTCCTTCTAGACACCGTCTAAACTCTAAACGTTCTAGATACTAGGTGTTGGGTGTCCGGCCACCGCCTAAAGCTTTTTTTAACCTTGATATTTTTAAATGAGTTGACTGAATTAATCCATCAAACCCAAATTGACATTGTTAACGGCAGCAGAAAAGATTGTGGGTGCCTAAACCGGAGATCGAACCGGAAAAACCGAACATATACTTAATTCCGATCCGGTTATCGATCAAACCAAACAGCCGAGTCGCTATTTCGCCACCACGGTCCGCGTCCGTACCGTCAACTTCCCATCTCACACGTCTTTCTTCTTCTTTGTCACTCAAAACCCTAAACCCATTTCTCTCTCTCACACTGGTCGGAGAACCATCAGCGAAAAATGTTCTCGCCTTTGACGACGAAGAGAACTAACCTTAGCTCTCGCAATGACAGAAATCCACGCCACAGTGTGCCTCCACCAAATTCTCCCGCTACCGCCGACAACCGGAGACTGGCTTACACCGAAAATCTCATCCCTGGTCGGCCCAGCACTGGAACTCCAGTGCCTTCTGCGTCGCGCTTATCTGTTCTTTCCAGGTATCATCATTCTCACTGTACAATGAACGTTTACATTTCGAACTTTTTCGAATGCGCTCGAGAGGATCTCGGTGTTGATGGATTAAGTCTTAAGGTTTCTGAGTTGGTCTTTCTAAAATCATCTTTGTATTTGATGAGATTCAGTTGTCTAAATCCTTGACAGAATAGTGAAATGTGGTTGGTCTCTGGATTTCTTCCTTGTTTGCTTGCCTTTTTGTTGCGTTAATCTGGATGCCAGAGAGGTTATTTCTACTGTAGGATCGAGTTGGAGACTAAATTTATGTGTTTATTGCTGTTGCTGTGCCAAGAATTTCTCCAGTCAACAAAGTTGAAAAAGGAGGTGACACGGACCCAACAGAGCCTGTTTTTCTTGGTGGGTTTCCCCAATTGGTCCGTGACGAGCAAACGAACTTCTTTAGGAATAGTCTACCTGGTGGGTACTACTTGCGTTTAGTGTTAAGATTTCTTTGAGGGAGAATATGTTCTTAGCTTTGCTTATTATTCACCAGGTGATGCTTGTGTTTCCGGTGGGATGGATAAGGACACTTGCCTTGCTTGGTTTATCATTGGGAGTAAAATTTTTATCTGGAGCTACTCGACAACCCTGCCATCAAAAAAATGTGTAGTTCTTCAGCTTCCTTCCAATGTTATAGCCACCAGAGAGTCTGGTAGCGATTTACAAGACAGTAAAAACTGGTTGATCAGTATTGTTGATTGGGATAGTTCTGTTGGTGCGGCAAACAGGGTTGCTCGGTCTAGCAGTTCTGTGGGTATGGTCATGTGTAATAGAAAAACCCGAGCCGTTGTATACTGGCCTGACATCTTTGCAGGGCAGGAAGCTGGTCCTGTTACTAGTTTTGCATCTTCTGATGCATCTGATGTGTATTCTTCGCCTGTCATTCGAAAACGTTCTTCATTCAGTCAGCACCAAATCGGTGAGCTTAGAGGCAGTAGAGCAGGACCCAGTGATTTAAATTCTTTAATTACTACTGCAGTTGCTACAAGTGAGCGTGTTTGTATTGCTCTTGCGGGCAGCTCTAATGGAGAGCTGTGGCAGTTTACTTGTAACCCCTCTAGCATTGTCAGCAATCAAGTAAATCTGGAAACCAGCCGTCATTCCTTAAGCGAGGGATATCCAAGGTCTCTGATATGGCATTTTCTTCATTCTTCAGGAACTGAGTCCAGAAGGCAATTTTTCCTGTTGACAGATAGTGAGATACAATGTTTTGGTATTGAACCTTATCCTGATCTGACCGTGTCCAAAATTTGGCATCATGAAATTGTTGGAACCGATGGTGATTCGGGTATCAAGAGAGATCTAGCTAGTCAAAAGCAAATTTGGCCTTTAGATTTGCAAGCAGATGACCAGGGTAAAATGATCAATGTTCTTGTCGCCACTATCTGCATGGACCGGGCTAGCAGTTCAAGCTACACACAGTATTCTCTTTTAACCCTGCAATATAAGTCTGAGATGAAAATTGCAGAATTCAGAGAGGAAAGGGTTCTGGAGAAAAGGGCTCCAATCCAAGTAATAATCCCAAAAGCAAGAGTGGAAAATAAAGGTTTCTTGTTCTCCATGAGACTGAGAGTTGGTGGCAGACCCCCAGGATCAGCTGTAATACTTTCAGGTGATGGAACCGCCACGGTTTGCTATTGCCATGGCAATTCTACTCGTCTTTATAAGTTTGATCTACCTTATGATGCTGGAAAGGTCTTGGATGCTTCAGTTCTTCCCTCTACCGACAAGTATGAATATGGTGTGTGGACTGTGCTAACTGAAAAAGCTGGAGTGTGGGCAATACCAGAGAAAGCCATTGTTCTTGGTGGAGTTGAACCTCCAGAGCGAAGTTTGTCACGCAAAGGGAGCTCTAATGACAGATCTCCTCGAGAAGAGGCAAGGAATATGTCACATAGTGTTAGTATCAATGTTAGAAGGGCTAGTACCAATTCACCAGGTACTGGAGACAAAGAGACAGGTTTAATGAGCAGGATGACACATCGAACAGCCCGCGATGAAGAATCAGAAGCTTTGCTTGGTCAGCTCTTTGAAGATTTTCTGTTGTCTGGAGAAGTGGATGGATCCTTGGAGAAGCTTCGACAATCAGGGGCTTTTGATAGAGATGGAGAGACCAGTGTTTTTGCCCGCAAAAGCAAATCTATTGTTGATACGTTAGCTAAACACTGGACAACAACTAGAGGTGCTGAAATAGTGGCTATGGCTGTTATATCTGGACAACTCATCGAGAAACAGCAGAAGCATGAGAAATTTCTGCACTTTCTTGCTCTATCCAAATGCCACGAGGAGTTGTGCTCAAAACAGAGTACTCATCTTGATCTTTTATTTGGCTTCTTTTTCCAATTTGAGCATGATCTCTACTTTAATACCTGTTACATATGTGATCGAACACAAGCTTTACTTTAGTTCTAGTTTGATGCTTGAAGATCCATCAGTGTTCTGAGTAATTTATTCATAAATATCAGACAATGGTTTCATGAATAACGCTAAGTTTGAAACTAAGATTATCAGGTCAACCTTCTTTGCTCCTGCTCCCATCCCCTTCTCAACTTCAATTAGATTTGGCACTATGATGGATAGCCAATACTAACATGTCTGTTTTGCAGGATATGCTTTGCAAATCATTCTGGAAAATGGCGAAAAACTTGCTGCAATGATTCAACTACGTGAATTGCAAAGCTCCATTAATCAAAGCCGCTCTGCTGGATTTGGTTCACCACACGCTGGCTCAGAAAATCAAGTCTCGTGTGCACTTTGGGATCTTATTCAATTAGTGGGTGATAGAGCCCGGAGAAACACAGTTCTTTTGATGGATAGGGACAATGCTGAAGTTTTCTACAGCAAGGTCTCTGAACTTGAGGAAGTATTTTATTGCCTGGACAAGCAACTGGAATACATAGTCAACCCAGAACAACCACTGGGGATTCAAGTTCAGAGAGCTTGCGAGCTCTCAAATGTATGTGTCATAATTCTTCGAACTGCCTTAGATTACAGAAGTGAGCACCAGATATGGTATCCACCACTTGAGGGTTTAACTCCTTGGCGTTGTCGACCTGCTGTATGTAAAGGACTATGGTGCATTGCTTCGTTCATGCTTCGGCTGTTAACTGAGGCATCTGGGCTAGACATGTCTGCTAAATCAGATGTATACATGCATCTAGAAGTGCTTACTGAAGTTTTGCTCGAGGCATGTGCTGGTTCTACCACAGCAACATTAGAACGAGGCGAAGAGAATAAAGGTTTTCTTGATGAGTACTGGACTTGGCGAGACACCCTTTTTGATAGTCTTTATCAACAAGTGAAAGTGTTCTCAGAAGCAGATTACCAGGTTAGCCTTTCTTAACTGCGTTTTTGCTCTTCTTAATGTTTCTGCTGAATATACTGAATTGTAGTATGAACTGGTTTTGTATCTGTAGGGTATCAACGGAAGAAATGAAAGCACAGGTGAAGATATCACAAGAAAGCTCTGTTCAAATTTGCTTGGCATTGCAAAGCGACATGAGGGCTACAAGATTATGTGGAGGATATGTTTTGATCTGAACGATACAGTGCTGCTTAGGAACTTGATGGTAAGAGTGTCTGCTTCATGTTTCTACATATACATTCTTTGAGGCATTTGATTTCCTGTGGTTTTCTCCATTTATTTGGAAATATTACCTAGGTTTCAGAAATTTTCTGATTATAACGCAATTTGTTCTCGAGATTTTAAATCTTTGTGAGACAGCCTGCTGAATTGCGATTTTGGTGGCTGCATTAGAACATTTTTGTACTCTTGTTATGAACATAAACTACTTCGGCCTTTCCCCTAAGTTTCCCAAACTTTATCTTTCTCCACTTTCTCTGCATAAATACTAATCATTTTCTGTGCAGCATGAAGGCGTGGGACCTCAAGGAGGGTTCAGTTACTTTGTGTTCAAGCGGCTATACGACATGAAGCAATTTTCGAAGCTTTTGCGGCTTGGAGAAGAATTCCAAGAAGAGCTTTTGATCTTCCTAAAGCGCCATCCGAATTTGTTGTGGCTTCATGAAGTGTTTCTTCATCAATTCTCATCTGCCTCTGACACTCTTCACGCATTATCTCTCTCACAAGCCGAGGAGTCTATTGCAACTAGTGACGAAGAGAGAACATCATCGGAACCTAGATATCTGATCCAAACATTTGCCGACCGTCAGCGGCTTCTGAACCTTTCCAAGATTGCTGCAATGGCAGGTAAAATGGAATCATTTTTTTCCTTTTTCCTTTGTTTTCTGTATATACCATGCCAGATCTTAATCACTGTGCCACAAAGTTTGCTTCCTGACCTTTTATGACAATTCTTGTGTCCTAGATAAGGATGATGATACGAAATCGAAAGTGAAACGCATTGAAGCCGATCTCGAGTTGCTGAAGTTGCAGGTATACTGTGCATTATGAAAAGAAAATATGATATGTAGCGTATAGGTTTGCTGATCCCTGATGAGCGTGGTGGCAAAAGCAGCAGGAAACGTCTGCTTTAACTGGTAAATCTTTGTTTCTGGTAGGAAGAAATCGTCAAAGCTCTTCCCGATGGAGGAGCGGCAGGGAGCCTGTTCCGACCAGAAGAGTTAATAGAGATTTGTCTTGGTATTCAAAACCGATGGATAGCTTTAAAGGCCTTTGAAGTGTTTGCATGGACCAGCTCATCGTTCCGCAAGAACCATCAGATCCTTTTGGAAGATTGCTGGAGACACGCCGCTGATCAAGATGACTGGGACCGACTCCATCAAGCCTCTGTAACCGAGGGTTGGGGTGACAAAGAAACACTACAGAATCTAAGGAACACATCTCTCTTCCAGGCTTCAAATAGATGTTACGGACCCCAAGCTGAAACTTTCGATGGCGGGTTTGGCGAAATACTACCTCTGAGACAAGAGAACCCCGATGTTGCAGTCATGAATGATGATTCAACTTCTTCCGTTGAGGCAATTCTAATGCAGCACAAGGATTTCGCGGAGGCAGGGAAGCTAATGTTGACTGCAGTAATGTTGGGTTCTGTAGAGGATGTCATTATGACAGAGGAGGAGGAGGAGCTCTCTCCTCCGATGGAGCAGTGAAGTATTTTTTTTTTCCATAACTAACTTAAAAGCCTAAAGCTTTGGGAAACTGCTTGTGGATGGAAAAGATGTGTAATGTTTCATCATTGCTATGTGGATGTAACAACATAGACAGCCAAAATTAATCCAGTTTTGTGAACTATATTCATAGCACAGAAAGATGGGAGTCCCTTAAAAAGCCGCCATGTCTTCTGTCTTGTTCTTCCGTTTTCTTGGTTGCAGCTTGAACGGATTTGAAGCTCAAGATATTTTGTTCGTGTGAGGGGAGAAAAGAAAAAGAAAAAAAAAAAGAAAAAGGAAAAAGAAGGAAAAGAGAATAAGAGAAAAAAAGAGGAGATGATGAGAAATTGTGGAAGGATCTATGAAATTTTCGTCTATGTAATTTTTTTAGTGGATTGTAATTGAGATTATGGTAAATATTTAAATAATTTTTTTTATTTTTTTAAATTGAAGATTTATATTGTATATATTGATTAATTAAATGGATATGTAAGAAGAAAATCTTATTAGTGTTGTTGTTGGTAATACCGTCATGAATTGTCAAGTTATCGTGAAAAATTAAGGTGATGTTATCGTGGAAAATATGTGTAATGTTTCATCATTGCTATGTGGATGTAACAACATAGACTGCGAAAATTAATCCAGTTTTGTGAACTATATTCATAGCACAAAAAGATGGTAGTCCCTTAAGAAAGCCATCTCTTCTGTCTTGTTCTTCAGCTTTCTTGTTGGCAGCTTGAACGGATTTGAACCTCACGATATTTTGTTCGTGTGAGGCTTATATGTGTGAAATGGTTAATTAAGAAAAAGAAGAAAAAGAGAGCGAGAAAGAGTGCGGCGGAGAGAAAGACAGGGGAGAAGAAGGGAAAAAAATAGATAAAAAGAGAAAAAAAAGGATGAAAAATTGTAGAAGGATCTATCAAATTTTCGTCGTAGTTTTTTGGGTGAATTTTAATCGTGATTATGGTAAATCTTTAAATATTTTCTTGTGATTATTTATTTAAATTGAAGATTTATATTGTGTATATTTATTAATTGAATGGATCGGTAAAGAAAAAATAGGATTCGTGTTGTTGGTAATACCATAATGAATCATCAAGTTACTATGGAAAATTAAGGTGATTGTCGTTTCCCATCAAAATTCGGTTTTGTGGTTGATTATGGAGATGTTCTTACGTTTAAAATGAAATATGATTACAGTACAAATTTTAGAAAAAATCATAATAAAGAATTGAGAGGATATAATTGAAGAATCAACTCATGACTAAAATCATCGGATGATTGGTGGCATATATATGAGTTGGCTTTGGCGGAATTAAAGTGCATGGATATGATCTGGAAAACTAACGCTCGACCAGGTGTCGAGATCAGAGAACGTGGATATTCTGGTTCGGGGATAGAGTCGAGTGAGCATCTTGTCTAGTGTGCTCAATTGAGTGATTTCACACTAAAACCTTCGAAAGAAGGTGTGTACGAGCATGTCAGTGAAAGTTTTTATGTGAGGAGTATCGGGTCGAAGACGTTAGTATTGTGGCACTTGGATCAGAGCCAGCGTCTTACCGTGTTGGGGTTGCAGTAAACTTTCGAGCGATGGAGCGTCGAGTTAGTCAGATCAGTGCATCTGCCAGCGTCTTCTGTGTTAGGGTTATGGTAACCTTTCAAACGACGAAACACTATATTGTACTAATGGTTGGGGTACGTTGTGACCTTGCGAGATCTTCAGTGTGATGGGGTCCTTTGGACTTTGCGAGCGTATGCCTGAGCTAGAGTCGTGTGGACTCTGTGAGTTATGATCCGGTGTGGTATTAGTCTTAGACTTAGGATACTCAGTCGAGTTGGGTATAGTGTGTCGGTGAGGATTTTTACATGAAGAGTATCGGGTCAACGATGTTAGTATTATGATACTTGGATCAAGGTCGGCGTTGTACCGTGCTGGGATTGCGGTAACCTTTCGAGCGATGAAGCATTGTATTGTACTAATGGCTAGGGTACGTTGTGTCCTTGTGAGATCTTCACTGTGCTGGGGTCCTTTGGACTTTGCGAGTGTATGCCTGAGCTAGAGTCGTGTGGACTCTGTGAATTATGATCTGGTGTGGTACTAGTCTTACAGTTAGAATACTCAGTCGATTTGGTTAGAGCGTGTCGGTGAGGGTTTTTATGTGAAGAGTATCGGGTCGACGACGTTAGTATTGCGACACTTAGATCAGAATCAGTATCGTGTCGTGCTGGGGTTGTGGTAACCTTCAGAGCGACGGAGCATTGTATTGTACTGATGGCTAGGGCACATTGTGACCTTGCGAGATCTTCAGTGTGTTGGGATCCTTTGGACTTTGTGAGCTATGCCTGAGCTAGAGTCGTGTGGACTCTGTGAGTTATGATCCAATGTGGTACTAGTCTTAGACTTCGGATATTCAGTCGGGTTAGGTAGAGTTATTTATATGTATATAGTGTGATGAATGTTTATTTTATGTTACGTATTCGAGAGTGGGAGAATACATTGCACGAAGTGCGTGCATGTATTGATCTCACCGAGTACGTCTTCATACTCACCCCTTTATGGGCTGTCGTGGATGGGCAGATTATATCAAGGAAGAAGATAAAAACGGTTGAGCAACAGTATTAGAGGTTACAATGGACTGATGGAAGAGGCGTGCATGAGGTCTCGATAAACTTTATTATAGATTTCGTATTTATTTCGATTATGATTTTATATGTTTTCTATCACTATATGGTTCGAACAATTTTCAATTTGAAATGAAAGTATTTATTTTATTTTGTAATTGTATTTAAGATGTAGCCACCTCTTGGAGGTGATGATGGTGGACACTTCTAGTCCCGAGGTTGTTCCGGGATGGGGGTGTTACAAAATTGGTATCAGTGCTCTGGTTGTCATTTTTGTATTTTATTGTTTTCATGGGATTTTAAAGTATTTTTTGAAATGTTTTAATAAAGTAATGAGACCGTAGCATGCATGACTTGAAGTGTCAAGTTGGGTTCTAAGCATGAAAGGCTAAATGGCTAATCGTGTTTTGTGGATAGTATCAAGAATGATGGTTGGTTGACTCTTTGTCATAGAGCGCACAAAGTCTTTCTAGTTATGATGAAGGTCAGAAAGTGGGATGTATAGAGATGTCATAAGGAAGTTTTAGAAGAGTTACTACTTGAAGGTGGACAACATGACTGAAAAGATAATTTGAAAATACTATTATCACCATTGAAGACACTGCTACTGCATACTCTGATGAATCAGAGGCAAGTGGAGATGTCAGTTTACTTCTATATCGTGAATCACATGACTAGATTCAGTAGTAAGATATAATGTAGATGTATGATATCTTCTATAAGGGGGGTGAATAAATGATCCGACTTGGAAGGAACTTTCATTTATCAAGATGTTGATTAGAGAGATTAAGTTTGATATTATGTTTTGTTATTTGGTGGGTGAAGGGATTTGCTTGTGAGATGAAACCTAAAGGAATGTCAAGAGCATTGATTTCTTTGGGTTAAGTTCAAAAACCTTTTGAGTTGAAACATGTGTCGCACACTGTGTGTGGAGCGAGGGGGTTGGCATTCCTACACTTATGCATGGTCAACACATGTTGGTAAGGAATGTATCCAAAATTCATATGAAAGATTGAAACGATCAGGTATGAATCATTGTTCGAGATACTCTAGAAGCTCATTTAGTACAAAAAGGACTCATCAATGAGGACATCTTAAAGTTTTTAAATCCAAAAAGGAAAAAAAGTTGTCCAACAAGTTTGAAGAAGACATGATCAGATATAGTGATTCAGATTTTCAATTTTTTAGTTATTCTAAGTGCTCATGCTATCACTGTGGAAGTGAACATGTTAGACAATGCTAAGGATAGACAGAGGAGTATGATGCTTATGATGTGACAATTTTGAAGATCAAATTCGTAAGTGTACTTAACAAGTAAGTGAATCAGCTATATATAAGAAAAAAATAGTTAAGAGCACACGCCAAAGTCTAGGGTCATGAAATCGAGTTTATACACCAC
The DNA here is from genome assembly GCA_036759665.1 of Gynandropsis gynandra. NCBI lineage: Eukaryota > Viridiplantae > Streptophyta > Magnoliopsida > Brassicales > Cleomaceae > Gynandropsis > Gynandropsis gynandra. Next base: position 22,370,329 of record CM071875.1, read on the forward strand.
GAGAGACTATCGAGAAATGCATAAGATTGAGAAGTAAAAGCTCGATTTATCATCAGATCTACAATAATAGGAGGTTTATCTACTCATATGTTTTTCGACACTAGTGTTCTGCATAGTTTTATGAAACCATCGATGGATAATCAATTATAAATTTTGGAGATTCAAAAAGTATGTTTCAAGTGTGTACTCTAGAGAGTAAAAAATTTAGACTCTCAATAAATGAGTCATAAAGGAGAAGCTAAACTAGTCTTCAATGTTAGTTGTACCACAATCAAGATTTTGAGTTTGGTATATACATAGTGTATATATATGCATTGAGGATGAGGTTAGGATGCTTTATACAAGAAGGCAATTTGATTGTTTGATTATCGAGATAATGTGTAAGCGTGAATAGAATTAGATGGCTCATGATTTGGAGAAGGCGTATATGTTCCTCGTGTTAAAGAATTGGATGACATACCATACAGCGATAAGGTATAGATTATTCTGGTTACAAATGTTTGAAGTACATTTTCACGCAGCCATAGATGAACTTATGTCAAAAAAAGAGATTGAGTTTGTTGCAGACTACTAGATAGACATTGCATACCATCTGAAGAAGAAAAACAATGTCATTACAGACACGTTGAGCCACAAGAGATTTGAGATACGTCAATGCAATAGTTAAGTGATTTGATTAGTCAGATAAGTGCGTTGACAATACAAGAAAATTAAGATTTAGGGACAGAAGAATCTGCCCCTAAACGTGTTTATGGATGGATTAGGGACGACCAACAGTAGTCCGTAAACGAGCGTCACCAAATGATATTCGTCCATAATCCATCCACAATTAAGGACGTAAATTTCAGTCTGCAAATCGTCCGTAGTTGCAGACCACCACGCCATCCGCAAATCGATAGGAAAACGACCAAAATACTGACTCTTGATATGCTGGGGAAATTTATTTTAGAAATAATTACGGACGGGTCGCCCATCGGCATTTTTTTTTCAACAAAAATTAAAATTAAAATTAAATTTAATTACATTAAATTTTAAATATTTGTACATAACAATAATTAATTAGGAAAAATATGAATAACATTTGTATTACTAATCCGTTGGAGGTATTTTCGAATCGTCGTGATCAAAATCATTGTTCTGACATGCATCCCATCGATGTTAGGCATTTAAGCTTTCCTCGTGCGCATGAACTGTTCAATCCTTCCAATTCTCAGACATATTATTTTCAGTCTTCAAATTCATCAAACGTGCAGATAGAGACAAATGTGAAAGACCACTTCTACAACCATCATAAAGTGGATGCCTAACACTTTATAACATTTGAAAAAACTTTGTGCTTCTTCATTCGGATCTACTTCAATATTTTTACTTTCATTTCTTTCGCCGAATACATTTTGCACCATTTCCACATAAGTGTTCATTTCTACATCTTGAGAAGTCTCAAACACTTCATGATGTACAATGCCCTACTAAAATTTTCCACAACATTACTAGGTCGTGGTGCAAAATTCTCTCCATGAAATAACCACATGAAATAATTCGGAGTAAAACCTTTTAAATAAAGATGCTTCCGAACGGTTCTCTCATTAACAAATTTTTCATTTTTTCATTTGACGTATGGACAAACCAACTTACCGGTTTCTTTATAAACTTGTTGATTTGTCGCCATAGTCATAAACTTTGTAACGCCTTCTATAAACTTCTTTGATACATCTTGAATTTCTGGATCAATTCTTTTGTACATCCATTGTCTAGAAATGAAAATATTTAATCTCGACGAAGATGTCATTATAATCACAAACAATAAGAATATATGTAGTGAAAGATATAAAAATTGTGTATGAAAAACAGATCAAAGGTTACGAGGTTAAATAGATAATTTCTGGACGGATTACGGACTAAGACAAATAGTTGCCGATGAGTCGTCCCGAATCTATCTCTAAATGGATTTTCGGTCGTCCCGGTTTAGGGATGACGACCAACGGGCGTCCGTATATTACGGACAGATGCTAAAACCGTCCACAAATTGCGGACGTCCATAGGCAGCCGTCCCTAATCCGAGATACCATCCTAATCGGTTTCTAATTCGTCCACAAATACGGACGAATTAGGGAAAGTTTCTCCGTATGCAAATTTCCATACGGATTAGGGATGAATTTTTCCCCATCCCTAATCCGTCTATAATCTATCCCCAAATTTAGGGACGGACTGTGCAGTCTGCAAATTTCGTTTGCAATCGTAAAATTTCTAGTAGTGTGAGACAAGAGACAATGCAAACTGAGTGAGAGAGTCTGGAGTTGTAAGCAATAAACTGTGTACACCTACCAAATATAATTTTAAGTAACATAATTGTTTTATGATAGAAGATTCAACATAATCAATTGGATCCAAGGTACAAGTTATACCAGGTTATAGAAGATGGTTTGATAATGATAAGTGGTAAAAAGTATATGTGCCAAAGGATGTAAGGATTAGATATTAGATTTTGAGCAAAGATCACCAATCTAATCAGGAGTTGACGAAGCTGCATTGGAATATTTGTTAACTTTATTGATGGCTAGAGATGAAGAAGGTCATCGCTTAATGGGTAGCAAAATTTCCAACATGTCCATTAATCAAATCTGAGCAACAAGTACCAAGGGGAAATTCCAAAGTTTCCCAAAAGGAAGTGGGACCATCTTACCATGGATTTCGTGGTAGGTCTTCCAAGAAAGCAAAGTGTCAAAGATGCCATTTGGCTGATCGTGGATCGATTAATTAAATCGGCTCATTTAATTTCGATAATGAAGACTTTTTATGTGAATAAGCTAGCGGAGATCTATATTGCGCAAATTGTAAAATTACATGGATTCTATTAAGAATTTTGTTACATCAAGATGGAAGATTCACCTTATGTCTTTGGCAGATATTTCAAAAAGAGTTAGGGACCAAACTGCGTATGAGCACCGCGTATCTTCCACTGATAGATAGATAATCAGAGAGAACTATAAGGATGCTTGAGGACCTATTACGAGCATATGCGTTGGAGTGGTTTGGTAGTTGGGTGAATCATTTACCGCTTGTTGAGTTTGTGTACCATAAGAGCTATCATGCTAGCATTGAGATGCCACCATATGAAGCATTATATGGGCGACCATATCGTACTCCCTTATGATAGAATGAGGCGAGGGAGAGATCTATCTTCGGAGCATAGATTTTCAAGGAAACTATTCAAAAGTTGAGAATTATTAAGATAATGAAGACGATTCAAGATCATCGGAAGATTTATGATGATTTGAAAAGGAAAAGGCTGAGTTTAACATTAGAGATATGATATATTTGTGAGTTCAAGTAAGTCGAGAGAAATCGAATGGGAGCCGAGTGAATAAGCTATCACCATAGTTCATGAGGCCATTGGAGCTTCCCTCATATTTAGAAGGAAACATGATGTGTTTTATGTATCGTTGTTGCATAAGTGTTTATCAGTATCAAATGAAATACTCATAGAATCACAAACAACTTTTGAAAAGGACTTGATGTATAACGAACACTCGTTGGTCTACCAAATGAAACAGTTAAGATGTAAGCAAATCTCGATGACAAAGGTCGTGTGGGAATATCATGGTGTGAAAGGAGCAACATGTTAATTAGAAGAGCATATGATGCGAGAGTATCCTGAGTTATTGTAAGATGAGTAATATAGTTCTTCTATGTATTGAATGCAAACATCACCGGAATAATTAGAGACATTGAATTCGAGGATAAATTCAGTTGTAGTGGGGGAGAATTGTGAAGTCCATATCCAAAAGATTATATATATATATATATATATATATATATGACGTGCGAACTATCAAGCAAATAAAATGTCTAATATTCACTTATCGCAAGAATACAGATCACTGTAATACTAGGTCGAACTCTAGGGACTTATGCAACATAAAATAAGAATATAACTAAACTAAGACGGATTAAATTGATGGTGATATAGGGTAAAATCTGAGAATGCTAAATGAATTATGACAACAATGAGAACACGCGAAAGACTTGATAATTAAGAACATTACGGGCTTCACGATACCGGAATTGCAATGGTACAACCAACAAAAGACCATGAATCAATCAAACTCTCTTTATAACTGAAAATTCATGCTAATAAATAGAGAATGGTTCTCTCGACACCTAAACTCCCTAACTATAATAACATACAATCCTGTGTCCCGACAACGATTAATACGAAAATTATGATAATATTAAACATGCAATCCTAATTTCTTAGTCGATTAACCAACCGGTTAGATTCCATTAATATATGTTAACTACTAATATAGTGGTTTATTATTATTTTTTATAATAATTTGAAAATTTAAAGATATTTTTTAAGATGAAAATTGGTATGTCAAACCATCATGAAAAAATGGTTATATCTTTTTTATTTAAATAAAATTTTATATCAATATAACATAGTTATTAGTTAAATATATATCAATACATTAGTAATGGATATTTTTGAATATAATAACATTATTAATTAAATATATATTAATGTATTAGTAATGGATATTTATTATAGACAGTGGTTTAAAAGTTTTAATTTCAATAGCTTTTGTTATTAGTAAATATATATATATATATATTAACATATTAATATTGATTAATTATTATTATTTTTAAAAATATATGTTAACAAAAATGATTTCTTATTGTTATTTTTATAATAATTTGAAAATGTAAAGAATTTATTTAATTTAATAAAATTTTTGTTTTATTTCATTTAAATCAAACAAAAAAATAGAATTGTTAACCGGATTGATGATGATATTGACGGATCGATAATGTCGACGTAATTTCAAAATTGAAAAAAAAAAACTAAAATATTTTTAAATATATAAAATATTTTTATAATAGTTTAAAAATTTTTATTTAAAATAACTTTTATTATTAATAATTATGTACTAACATTTTAATATTGATTTACTGTTATTATTTTCGTAAATATATATAGTGATTTGTTATTATTATTCATTTAATAATTTAAAATTTTAAAAAACATTTTTATTTTATTTTATATAAATTAAAAAATTGAAATTGCTGAACTGTGCCCTTTACCAGAATTTTGGTCTGTAAAATAAATTCCAGTAAATCTCTCTCCAAAGATCGTTAAGCTGAGACTGAAATTTTTTGTCTCCGTTCACTCGTTGATCCCTTTACTCCGTCGGTGGTACTTCTCGTCGTTTCTAGAAGCCTCTCTCGACGATGCACTGCCTCTCCAAGCGCTCCTCCGTTTCCGCTATTCTTCGCTCCGGTTGCTCGCGCCGCCATGATGCTGCGGCGGCGATATTTGGCTCTGCCGACGCCGTACGTTGTCTCTCAAATTGACCCATTCTTGATTGGATTTCGTAAATGCTCTTTTCGTCTCTGTTTTCTGATCCCCGTCATCAAAAATAGTTCCTTCGATATTTCCATGGATGAACCATTGAAACTTTGATGAAGATTCACTTGAATGCTTAGGTTGCAATTTTGGTGTTAAATTGGAAACTTGGGACTGTATGATTAACATGGAGGGAGATTGTTTCTTGATTGGTTTGTGACTTATTGGCGTGCATAGTGCATTGTGTCCCGTTCATATAAATTTTGGGTGTTTGCCTCTTGATCCAATTTTGATTTTTGTTGTCAATCTGATGCTTGTAACAGTTTGATGTTACACTGGACCGAGTAGGAGAAGGCATTTCTTGTGTGGTGGAGAATCTTGTAGCTGGCAAGAATGAGCTGAAAAAGCGTGAATTTCACACAAGTACCCCATGTCAAGATGGATTAGGGATCAGGGCGATACATTCTCGAGCAAATAATGCAATCGTTTGGAGATATAGTCCACCATTTCTTTCTCAAGGAAGCCTTTCTGGACGAGGAGGGGTTTTATATTCTATATGTCGATGTTACAGCCATTGCAATGCAAGCCATCCCCGCTTGAATAGAGACTTTCTGGCTCAACTTTGGGTTACAGAAAAGAAAATGAGAAAGGACAGAGAAAAACGACACCTTAAAGTTTCAAAGTGTCGGAGTAAACTCGGCAATGCATCTGATAGTCAATCTTACTTCCAACAGCCTAAAGGAAGATGGTTCTCAGGTGCAACAATGGAGGAAAACCAACATGGGCATGATAAGCCTACTCTGACGCAACCACCAGTTTCTCAGTCTATGTCTGGTTTTCTGGCGCCGACAACATCTGAAGAGGTGAATAACACTTATCTTTGCTTTGCTATTGAATCAATTGAAAAGGAAAAAAATCCTTCTCGGAATTCTTTTATATCATGAACTTGAAATCTTCTTCATATAAATATGACTGTTTATGTCGTTATTTATTTGAAATCTTCTTCATATAAATATGACTGTTTGTGTAGTTATTCATTTGGATGTAGCAATATGTGACTCGAAGCAAACTGATCTCCCTTTTCTTATGTTTCACTTTATCTATTATTATCCATTTGACGGTATGTAGTTATAGTGTGGTCACCAATTCCTAAAGATATTACGGTTTCTTCATTGATATAAAAGGAACCAGTGATACAAAATGTACAACCTTTTCGCTACCATTTTTAATTTTAAGGATTTGTTTCTTCTCTGTGTATGATGGATATTGAGTGTCAATCTGTTTGCTTGAGAAATATATGATTTGTCATCCTCTGGTCTCCCTTTTCTAAAATTTTGAGACTTCTCTCATTTTCTTCCCGTTGCTGTAACTTCTAGTGAAGTGTAGGTGGAAGACATAATCTCTGTTTATTTTCTTATTAGGCAAGAGTAGCATCTCTTCTCGCTCGATCTAATTTGCTGATTACAAGGGACATTGAATGGGCAAATCTGGTTCTTGGTTTTGAACAGGTGATTTTCTAGTCCAGTTGTATCTGTATTTATGTGACTATGTGGCGTTGTTTTTTGTTTCGAAGATACAAAACTTCATCTTGCTCTTGACTCTTATGCATTAAAATGCCACCTTTCGTTTCGACCTCATTTTTATCTGCTTAATTTTTATTCTACGCTTCATGTGATTTGTTTCTTCCTTTAATGATTCCTTTTGAAACTGCAGGAGAATCGTTACGCAGTAGTTGATGTTTGCTATCCTCAGGCGGTAAGTTCTATCTCAATGCTTAAATTTCTTGAATTGATTATGAAAGAGTTGAGTTTGCAATGCAAATAACTAAGCACGAGACCTTGAAATGTATCAAATTTCTGACTGTCAAGATGTCCTCTCTCTCGCTCTCTGTTTCTTGACAGCCGGTGGGGTTTATCCGGGAGCAGAGCAATGTTATTGCTAGACAGGTTACTTTCTCATACCAAATTTTCTAGTATATGGCAACTGACTGCAATACTTATATGATTACACTTCATGCTTGAACTAAATGTCAAATGGTCGTCTCCAAACTTTCTTGGTGCACTCTACCATGTGTTCTTGTCATCATCAGCAGTTCTTAGTCCATTGGCAACCTGGACCCCTTTTAGGCGCCTTTCGTTAAATGATTGATTTCATAGGCGCTGAGTTTTTTATTATGTACTTTGCCTATAGAGGCGTGCTAAATTGCCTCATGTATCTTTCTGCCCTGTGTATGGTACAGAAAAATTCCAATCTCTAGCAAAAATCTATGTTTACTGATCAGTCACAAATCCTACATTTCATTAATTGGGTCTTTATTTGCTTATATTTGATGTATGTTGGAAATATTTATAGGATTTCATTATGAATCAAGGGTTGCAAGTTTGCTTTAGAACTGTAACTTCGATATTTCCGCTGAAATCCTTTTGGTAAATGTGCATCATCTGCACATTTTCTCATGTTAGTCCAGCGAAATTGTTGTTTCATCTTGATGGTTGACAATAATATTTTTCGTCAAACAAAAGAATGAAAAGATTTCTCATAGACACAAAAATTGCAGCTACTTCGTCTCCGGCGACCATTTGTTGCTTACGTAACTGATGCTTTGGGTAATGAGCTGTTCCGGGTGAGGATTTCAGATTTCTTCCACTGCTTGTTTCTGCTTTTGCAAAGAAAGACTCCATCAAGATGAATTTTATATATATTGTTGTTTCAGCTTTATGGATTCATTTGCATCGTTTAGGTTCGTAGACCTTTCTGGTGGATCACCAGTTCAATATATGCTGAGATTGATGGAAAGGTACACTGATATAACACAAGAAGCTGTAAAAAATTGCAGTTTGTTGTTACATTGTTCTTCTTATTGTTAAAAGTTTCTTGTCAACCATATTTGCGTAGGAAATTGGCGTGGTTCATCAAAGATGGCATCTATGGAGGAGGATTTATGATTTGTACCTGGGGTAAGCTCTAGGAAAGGGCTTTTGTCTGGATTTTCTGTTTATCCATTCCGGTTTACATGCCTTTTATGTTATATGGATAGTGTCTCTTGCTCTGTTAGGTATGACTCGAAGCCAAAAGAAGTTGATGATTGGCTGTAGTTTACGTTGGGTTCATTTTTCTTATTGAGTCAACCATATACACTGTTTCTCGTTTCCAGGAATAAGCAGTTTGCAGTGGTGGAAAACCCCGGGTTTTGGAACTGGACATTTACGTTGAAGGACATTGACGGGGAAGTGTTAGCCCAAGTAGATCGTGATTGGAGGGGTTTTGGCTTCGAGGTTCGTCTACTGTTTTCTCACTGTTATCCAAGACCCAAACTATCACATTATTTTTTTGGTATTCAGACCACATTTGTATAACTCTAATGGTTTAAAAATATACAGATTTTCACAGATGCTGGACAATACGTCATCCGATTTGGGGAAGCTGATGCTACCTGCAAAACTGGCGACGCTACAATGGTAAGTTCACCACGGCGTCTCTCATGTTCATTTGGTTGTTTTTTGTTAACGGACATCCTATACAACTTTACGACAGATAAAAGAGTTGGAAGTGAAGCGGCCGCTGTCTCTGTCAGAAAGAGCTGTTGCAGTGGCGCTTGCTATTTCGCTTGACAACGACTACTTTTCGAGACATGGTGGCTGGTAAGTGTTTCTCGTAACACATGTCTTTGTAGACAATACTGATGTTGGAAATGACTATTGAGATCGACTCTACCAGGAGAAATAATCTGTTTAAACATACGCCAATGGATTTGACATTTCAACAATGGTTTAAAAGGGCTTAATCTGGAATTTCTGTGGGATTCTTATTCGCTATTGGCAATTTGGCAGGGGAGTCCCATTCATTGCGGTAGGCGAGTAAGAGTATCTGGATGTTTCTCTTGTCTGTACCATATTCCCGATTTCTGTTTGCTCCACAGAAGTATGTCTCGAGGGTATTTGAGCTTTGTGTTCCATTTTTATGCTCTTCCATCTTCTACTTCTATTGCTAGACCCTTCACAGAACTCAAATTTATAAAATGTTAGATTCTTTGAACAAAATTTTAAGTACTGTGATACAAGATGATCATGGAGCTGCAGAAGAAGGGATTGAGAACAATGCCGCCTCTCAGAAGGTTTGGAGATTCTCTTTTCTTTCTTTTTCCTTTCCGGAAGAAACCCGTTATGTTTTGTGTGTTTAGGGTTTACACAGAGATATACATCACTATCTGATTGCATTTTTGCTTCCTGGAAGTATCTGGAGAGGAGCATCACCAGAAGTCCTTACAGGAACATGATCCATCTCTGAAGTGATGGAACCGAGTGTTGTCTCTCACGATGATCTCCCGTTGGTATATCCTAGAGAGTAGCTTGGTCACATTGTGGCAATCGTTGCAGACGGTAAGATTTTTCATAATACGGATTGGCTTTCTGGCTTTGGTATTGATTAGTCCGTAAGCTATAGCCAATCTCTCACTATGCATCTCTAGTTCGGCTTCTCTCTCTTCCTCCCCCTGAATATGCAACAGGACTTGTGTTGTGTCCGGTATGTGTCGTGCACTTTTCAGTCTCTCTTTCATCTCTTTCAGCTTCTTGTAAATTTCCTTGGCTTGCGGGTGTGATCTATCTCCCACCATGAACCTGTGCAGTGTACCGTCGTGCTCTATTGAACTCCATCCAGCCTCCTTCTTGATCCCGTTCTTCTTCATCGTCTCTCTAACTTCTGATACTTTGTCCCACATTCCTGCGGTCGCATACATATTAGATAGAAGAACGTAAGATCCGGTGGTCTCGGGAGCTAGCTCTATCAAGCGGCGGGCTGTGTGTTCACCGATGTCTGTTCTCATATAGATCCTTGCACCACGAAGCAAGCTCATTAAGATCACTTTATTTGGTCTCATGGGCATGTTGTCGGTGACGCATTTGGCCTCCTCTAGATGCCCAGTTCTGCATAATGCGTCCACCAGACAACCGTAGTGTTCAATTTTATGCTCAATGCTGTACTCGTTCAGCATCAAATCGAAGTAAGAACGAGCTTCAATAACATATCCTGCATGGCTACAAGCGTTCAACACACCTACGAATGTTACCGCATTGGGTTTAATGCCACTCTCACGCATTCTGTTGAATAGTTCAAGCGCATGGTCAGCCATTCCGTGTGTACCTAGTCCTGCGATTATCGAGTTCCAGTGACCTAACTTCTTTCTACGTATCCCTTGAAATGTGGATAATGCGCTCTCGATGCACCCACACTTGGAGTACATTTCTATTAGCAATGTACCAATCACACCCTCTAATTCAATTCCATTCTTGATAAGATAAGAATGAGTCCATCTTCCCAAACTAAGAACAGCTGATTCAGACACCGCAGAAACAACACTCGTTAAGGTTGCATCATTGGGCTTGAAATCCTCTTCTAACATTCTTAAGAACATCCTCAGAGCTTCTCTGAACCTGCCGTTTACTTCGTACCCTGCAATAATGGAGTTCCATGTGACCAAGTCTCTTGTAGGCATACGATTAAACAATCTGCGGGCGGATTCAGGATTGCCCGATTTCATATATCCATTGATCATTGTGTTCCATGAAACTGAACTCCTACTAGGCATCTTATCGAAAATCTCTCTAGCAGCCTCAATCTTTCCGCATTTCGAAAGCCCATGCAGCAAGGCAGTCCATGTATACAAATCTCTTTCAGGCATCTCATCGAACACCTTCAATGCCATTTCAACTTGGCCGCTCCGAGCATAACCATCGATCAATGTGTTCCATGAGACCGAATCTCTCTCTTCCATTTTATCGAACACCTTGCGGGCATTCTCGATTATCCCACATTTCGAGTACAAGCTCACCAAGCTGCTCTGCACAAACTTATCCAACCCAAAACCCAGTTTCAACGCAAACCCATGAATTTGCTTCCCTTCTTCAACTGCATTTAAGCGTGAGCAACCCTTTAACACGCAAGGGATAGTGAAATTATCTGGCGTGAACTCACGGACAAGATCGCAGAATAAAGAGATCGCGTCGTGGGCACGATAGTTTTCGACGTAGCATTTGATCATCATGTTCCAGAGGAGTAGAGTCGGTTCATGGATGCGATCGAAAACGGAGCGCGCGTAGATAAGGTTGTTGATCTCTGGGTCCGTGTAGCGCGAGAGAAGGCGTGAAGAGACGGAAGGGTTGTTGAAGGTTCCAGTCTTTAGAGACAAACCGTGGAGCTGTCTTACTTCATCGAAGTTTTTGGAGGAGCTGAGGAGAGAGAAATGGTCATCGTGAGGAAGGTAGTGTTAAATTTAGGAATAATTACAAAGGATATTAAATTTAGGTTAGTGGCTATGAAGAATTTGTAATAACGTTTACGTCAATCGACCCAAAAGTCCATTCTTCCTCTTTTATCCCTTTTGAAGAAATATAGAAGGGTCCTTTGATCAGCCAATTGGTTGATCTGGCCGCCACTCATGCCCTTCGGTAACGGTGTGCAAATTATCCGAAAATTGTACCACCCATCCCAAATCCGAAAAAAAATACTCGAATCCATGGTTCGAATTAAAATCTTATTAACCACAGATATTTGGATTTGGGTATTTTTTATTTCTGTAAATTGTGTATCCGCGGATCCTAAATATATATGTATATATAAAATATTAAAATAGACATATATAACCAATGTCACTAGGTTATGTTAGCTTTTCGAGTTGTTTTTCCTTCACTGATGTTGTCATCGAAGCTTTGTTTCTCCTCTATTGCATGTGGTTCAACTGGTTCTCGTCTCCCTCTCTTTACCGCTAGTAAATGCGTCTCTTTGGTCATCGTTGTCTTAGGTTTTTCAATCTTCTGGTTTTATTTTATCTTCCAGTCTCAGATCGAGATGGTACGAATTGAATATGACGTTGTTTTGTATAAGCTATTGATTGTTGGTCTGATGTTGCTCTTCTTCTTCTCGATTCTTTGGAATGTCGGTCTGGCTTTATTGAGTATTGCGGGTAAATGCATCTCTTCATCCTTCGATTCTTCTCCTTCGTCGTCCAAGTTTGTGTTACCCTCCAAATCTGTGTCGCCGAAGTCTATGTCACTGTCAATGTCTAAATTTAGATTCGAGTTTGGGTACCGGTTCTTTTAACGAGTACCCGAGCCCCCGGTACACGAACCTCTCTATTCGTCCGAGTTCGAGTTCGGGTTCGGATTCGGATACCTCAAAAATCCGGGTTCCCGACCCATGCCCACCCTTACCCTCAGTTCTAATCAACTTTCTCCGGAAACTAGTCTCAATCTTCCCCGCGAAAATATTTTAATCCTCCATTGAGCTCATTCAAGCCCATATGCTTCCATAGGCCCAAGGAATCTACGATTTCTCCTTCTGAACTTTCAGCGATAAAGGTTTGCTTATAGCTATCGACGAATTAATAGAAAAAACTCTAATTTTTTGCAATAATTTTTTATCTCATTTTATTTAATTTTATCTCTTTAAAAATAAAAATAATTAAAAAGAAAAAATAATAAAAAAAATCACTAAACATAATCTACTAACAAAAACTAAAAAATAATTCTTTGAATTATTATTGTGCATAAATATAACATGTTTGGTCAAAGGTCCAAATGATGATTTAGTTTTCTTGTCCGTTTTGACCTTTCTTGTTGCGACGGTTAATCAATATTCCTCCTATGACAATAACCTTGTCCTCAAGATTGACCATTGAAAAACTCATAACAATTTGTTTTCTAGCTTTCCATCTCGCATCTTCCAATAGAAGCCCTTTCCAACGAATTAGTATCTCCAACACTTTCTCACGTTACAGATTGAGCCTTGCATGTTCGCATAGTGGAGGAAGCATTTTTTCAATTTATGGTGTCGTGCCTACCTACCATTTGAGTAATGACACATGAAAGACATGGTGTATCTTTGTACCTTGGGATAGGTGTACATAGTCGATATGCAATTTTTCCAATATGTTTCACTATCTTGGAAGGTCAAAAGTATCGGTTTGAAAGCCTCTGCAAGACCCTTCGAAAAATGATTGTTGTCGGTATGGTTGTAATCGTAAATACACCCAATCTCCTCATAAACCACATCTCGCCTTCTCAAAACGGCATATTGCTTCGCCTTGTTGTTTTTTGCTGTGAGATGTGCCTTATGTTTGGTTATGAGCTCATCCCTAGTGGCTAGTTAGACATCGAGTTCATCCACGTATGTTGCTCCTGCCTCGTAACGTGTTATATCAGGCGATAATTTCCTCGTATAGAGCTTGGAAGGGTGTCATGTTGATAGATGAGTGAAACATCGTATTATACCAATATTCAGCTCATGACAACAATTTTATCCACTGCTTTGGTTTGGCGTTACAAAAACACCTCAGAAATTGCTCAATACATGGATTCATGACCTCGGTTTGACCATATGTCTGTGGATGATAAGCTGATAACATTTGTACACTACAAAAAAAAACATGGGCTTTACAGTTGATGAAACTTTCCAACGGATGACAACGAAACCCTGGAATGATCTACGAGCAACTATATGTTGTAATTCGTTGCAATTTGTAACGGACGTACAATGGAGAAAATCATTTGTAGGTATCCGTTGAACGACCGGTGGAAACCCTAAAAACCGGCCAACGGATGCCCATTGACAATGACAACGGATGCCCGTCGAAATTGTAACTTTTGTGGTTGTTGTTGGAATATTTCAACGTGAGTTTTCAACGGGCATTCATTAAAAAAAACATTATTTAATGATCGAAAAATATGACTTCTACCACCAAGCTACCAACAAACAAATATATTTTCAAAATAATATCGTCTTCTTCAAATAGAGATATATATAGATCGAAAGAGTGGATGTATAGAAGAAAAGATCCCGCAACCGAGGAAGTTACTCAAGAATTCCAGTTCATGAGTTTTGCATCGATTCAACTTTTGGGTCAAAAACGCGACACAATGTTTTGTCTCTGCAAAAGATGCAAAAATATGAAGTATCAAAGTCAATAAATTGTTTGAAAACATCTTTACAAGGTGGATTTCGTAGAGAATTATGAAATTTGGTTATTTCACAACGAAAATTATGACGTTAAAGATATTGTGCAAGAAACACACTAAATAGAAAGAAATGAAGAAGTTGTTTATGAAGTATCGATGACCAATCCATATGTGGAAATGATGTCAGATGATTTTTTTGGAGTTGTTCATGAACAACCGCATGAAGAGATGAACATCGAGGCACACCGATTTTTCAACCTATTGGATTCGACGAAACAACTATATATGAAGGTTGTCGTGAAGGTCAATCTCGTTTATCTTTGTCATCAAGATGGATGGATATAAAAACAAACTATAATGTTGCTGAAAATTGTATGGATTCATTTTGCAAAACCATGCGTGAATATTTACCGTAAAATAATCAATCTCCCGAGACATACTACGAGACAAACAATGTTTTAAAAGATTTAGGAATATCACATGAGAAAATTGATGTTTGTAGAAATAGTTGCATGTTGTTTTGGGGAAATGATAAAGACATGTAGGAATGCAAATTTTACGGTGCAAGCAGATTTTGTCAAAGAAAACCATCTCCATGTAAATATGTACCGTACAAAAAAATGTTATGTATGCATGTAGCAAACAGGTTGAGAATGTTATTTGAATCGAAAAAAACCACTACGACAATGAGATTGCACACAGAACACTCGACGAGAAATATTTTTTTTTGTCTGTGTCCTGATGGTTTTAGTCCGTATGGACAATCTGGAAGTCAATATTCTTTGTGGCTGGTGATTTTGTCTCCTTATAATTTACCTCCTGATATGTGTTTGAAAAGATAAGTAATGTTTCTGACGTTGTTGATCCAGGACCAGGACATCCGAAGAAAAGTTTCTCCCTCTCGGCTTCTAAACATTGTGATTTCTCCTTGCATTTGAATCGTCTTGTTCGGAGGGAAGAATCGTGATAGAAATGTCGTGCAAAGCTGGTCCCATGTAGTGATCGAATCATCGGGAAGAGATTGTAGCCACACATTCGCTCGTCCCCCAATTGAGAAAGAGAAGAGACGCAACATAATCACATCTTCCGAGACTCCATAAATTTTGAATGTGATGGATAGCTCTAGGAAGCCTCGTAAGTGTTGATGAGGGTCTTCGTGATTTCCGCTCATGAATTTTTTTGGTATAACATGTTGATCATCGCTGGCTTTATCTCGAATTGCTCCCTCGCAACAACAGGCATCCTTATTGCAGTTTGGACGTTGCTCATGTTCAGCACCACGTGATCATGGAGAAGACGTGGTGGAGAAGCCTGCGGTTAGGGGTGGGCAAATTACCCGAAGAACCCGTCTCGACCCGAAACCCGTCCCAAACCCGCGAAAAATTACTCGAACCCACGGGTTCGGGTAATAAAATCTCATTACTCGCGGGTTCGGGTTCGGATTCGGGTTTTTTATATCTACGACGGGTACCTGCGAGTATCCGGGCATATATATACAAAAAATATTTAAATAGCCATATATATCAAGTTATTTACGAAAATGCCATTAGGGTTTTTTTCTTCTCTTCCTTCTTTTCTCTTCCACATGTAGCCTCCTTCTTCTTGCCTCCTTGATGCTCGCCTCCCTCCATCTCCTTGGCTCCTTGGTGATTGCCTCCATCCTTCTTGTGCTCGCCTCCTTCCGGCTGGTGTTCCACTCCCTCCCTGAGACTGCTTCTCCATCTCACGCGGTTGGTGCGGCCGCTTCTCGCCTTTTCTCGTGCGACCGCTTCTCGATGCCCTTCTTCTCTTCTCTTTTCCAAATCAATTCAATTTCTTTTCTATCGGTATATGTTTGATCCTTTTGGTAATGCGGATTTCCTGGCTAGATTTTAGGGATTTGATCTTTTGGTATATGATTTGCTTCAAAAATCTCTCTACTATCGACTGAATAGTTATCGGTTTTAGCAATTTGATCTTTGCTAAATTCGGTTTCGGGTACCCACGGGTACCCGAGCCCCGGGTACCCGAACCCCTCGGGTTCGAGTTCGAGTAGGAATATGCCTACCCGTCCAGGTTTGGGTTCGGGTTCGGGTACCCTTAAAAATTCGGGTACCCGACCCGTGCCCAGCCCTACCTGCGGTTGCTGTAATTGCGCCACATTACCGACGGGTAATTGTGGCTATCCGTGACCATCCAATATATCATTACGGTTGTCCATTTCTCGTGGATTGGTCGTGTCTACTCTTTCTTCTCCCTTTCTCTTCTTTCGTTTATTAATCGTTCTCTCAATCTCGGGGTCGATTCGGTGCAAATTCAAATTACCTTGAGATCGGGTCATGCACCTACGAAAGAAAAGTAAAAAGAATTAATAGAAAGAAACAAAAAACAAAAGAAAAACAAAATCAAGTATGATTCTAAATCTGAATCCTAAACGTGTTAACAATTAATCTCCGAACGGTGCCAAAAACGTGATGCGTGTCAATTTAAACAAGTTAACCTAAGACTACTCGCAAGTGCACGACACGTGTGTAGTAGTTAAGGTGTCGATCCCACGAGGACTAATGTAACACGATCTAAGAATCAAAACTAGAATCAAGCTTCTACGAAGATATAAGGATGATGAGATGCAATGATGATGATGTAGTGGATAAATGAGTTCTAAAAAAAGAGACAAACGCCCTAGGATCCGGTTTCACCGCATGACTTCCGAAACCTATCTCCAATCTATCTAATCATGCATTCCATATCAAGATATCTTAGGCAGAAGATCCTAATGTAGAACCTACCCTCTCTCAAGGCATAGGAACGTGGCTAGATTGAGTCATCCCCTACTTTCGTGGCTGACACCCCAACTAAACCCCATTACAATTCATGATTCGTCCAATTCAACCATCAACCGCTACTATCCTACTTTCGTGACCTAGTCTCGGTTGTTCTAAGTTTGATCTTCTAGGACTAGAATTCACCTTTAGTCCTTCTCCTAATCCCTAATACATGCATATGCGTGGCCACCGTAAACATAAGACATTAAGTACTCAGACAAAGAATAGATAAACGAAACGAGGAAATGCATTCATAAACGAATCAAAGATAGTTCCGGGATAGCCATGGGCTAATCCCTTCTCCTAGAACAAATAAACTATTCACTCATGATTCTAAACAACATAAACGAAATCAGTAGAGTAAATAGCATAGAGATATCAAACGAGCGATGATCCCGAATCAATCCCTGACTCCTTGCGTGCCTCCCGTTAAGGAGACTCTATGGATGGATGGTGACTGTGAATGGTGTGTTCTGGATGGTGGATGGATTCCTTTGGAATGCCTTCTGCCCTTGAGGCTTTATAATTTGAATTGGAAGCTTTGTATGACTTGTTTCCACCAAATTAGTCGGTAGGTCGTTTTACAAAGTCATGTCCGACCGTGCTCCAGGTCATGCCCGGTCAGGCATGCTTCATCCCGTGTGAATAAGTGAGTTGTTTTGCTCATTTCTCGACCGTACTATCCATGATGCTCGACCGTGCTGCCTTCAATGGTAGGATGCCCGACTGTGCTCTTGAAATGCTCGACCCGTGCATAAGCTATGAGGATGAAATTACACCAAACGCCCGACCGTGCAGCCTTGATAGCCCGATCGTGCTCTTGCTTCACCAAGGAGGATGCCCAACCGTGTTGGACACCAAGCCTGACCGTGCTGCTTCACCAAAGAGGATGTCTGATCGTGCTGGCTTGGACGCTCGGTCGTGCACAAGGTGAGGGTGGTTGTTCGGCCGTGCTGTTTGGACGACCGGTCATGCACAAGGTGAGGGTGGCTGTTCGATAGTGCACTTGATCATGCTCAGCCATGACTTGTCTATTTCTCGTTTTGTTCCATTCGTTGTGACCTTCAATGTCGAATTATTTCCCGTATACGCTCCTTAGATTCGAAATGAGTCGAATACGCATTAAAACCTATAAGAACACGAAAACACGGAAACAAGTAAAACATATACAAAATCACATATAAACCACGTAACTATGGTCATAAACATCTCTAAAATCATGCGAGAAATGTGTACGAAAACACGATGATCAGGTATCTGTTACCAGTCTCTAACATATTGTTCCGTTGACATGATTTCAATGGATAATATCCGTTGCACGCCCCTTGCAAACCTAAACGGATATGGATTTGCAAAAAGCGATTCCCAACGGCTTCCGATCCGTTGGAATCCGCTGGGGATTGTTCTTTTCAACGGACAAATGGCTCCGTTGAAAATCGTCTGTTTTTTGTAGTGATAGTTAAAAGATTTGGCTAATGGTTCTACACGAAATGTTATGTGTTAGCCAATTTTGTTTACTCGTCGATACACATTCCACGCCTGCGAACACGAAAAATATAGAAGCACATACAATTACGACGTTTGCATTAATAATGAAATAGAAGGTAATAATTTCTATGACATTTTGAACCAAATCCTACAGGTAGAATATCTTGGTCTCGATGGATTGAAGGTAATGCTTTTTAAATATAAATTGATCAAACCAATCGTTGGACGTGGCATACAAAAAATCGATAGGGAGGAAATGATATCAATCCAGTACGACAATATTGTAAGTATGATCCATTCATCACAATAGATCAAGTATGTTACATGCAATATCCAACAACATTGAAACTTCGAAGAGAGGAGTGGTGGGCCGTTGTAAAGATCAAGCCGCAAGGAGTTATAAGCACATATAAAAACAAATTCTGTTACAAACTGATCATCCGGAATCGATACGATTAATTGATACAGATAATCAGGAGAAGATTCTCACAAGAACTGGCATAGATAGAGAATACATATGCGATTATGAAGACGTTGAACCGAAAGATGAAGAAGATGAAAACGGTGATGAATTTAATGAACAATTGAAGGAAGACTCGCCAATCGAAGAATCTAACGAAGAAGAAATGTGAATTATGTAGTTGTAATATATAAATTTTTCTAACTTTTTTTTAACTTAATATATTCACATTTAAACGGGCATCTGTTGAAAATTGCAATGGAAACCCGTTGAAACGTTAAATTATGATCAACACTTAGAAAATTTTCAAGGTTTATACTATCTCAACGGTCATCCTTGGAAACTGGCAATGGATGCCCGTTGTGACTGTTCAGGCTTGCAACAGATGCCCGTTGCGATTCTTCAGGTTTCCAACGGATGATTGTTGGTTACCGCCAACGAATACCTGTTGCTGATTTGAAAAAGATACCCGTTAAAACCCTTCCAATGGGTATCCATTGTAACTTGAAACAGATTTTGGTTGAAGGATGTCATCATGGCTAGCCTATGCCTGCAACATTGGTTATGGTTCTCAACGGACATCCGTTGGAAATTGCAACGGATGCCCGTTACAAAGGGAGATGTACCGCCGTTTAGGCATCCGTTGCCTCGAGAATAGGCGTTCGCAACGGGCATCCATTTCAATTTCCAAAGGATGCCCGTTGAGAACCCAACAGTCATGTCAATTAATTGTGTCTGTTGAGTTGACATAATTTCCAACAGGTATCCATTGGCATTTACTACGGATGCCCGTTGGAAAAGTCTTTATATCATCCGTTCAACAATTCATTCTTCAACACAATATCAAAACAAAAGTCCTTTCAAACAAAAAATCTCTCAAACACTTAAACACTTATAAATAATACACAAGTAGAGCTCGAAGATTCATCAATTACGATAATATGTTGGCGGGTTCGGCAGGAGCCCCGCCACCACCTCCACCATATCCACCTCCTTCAACTATTTCGGCACCATCGTTATTTGATGAAGAAGATGATATAGTGGACATAGACACTTTGATCGATAGTGTCGACGAGTATTCTTCTGTCCCGATGATCTTCTCGTTTTCGTACACATTTTTCGCATGATTTTAGAGATGTCTATGATGAGAGTTGCGACGTTTATGTGTGATTTTGTATATGTTTTACTTGTTTTCATGTTCTTACAAATTTTATTGCGTATTTGGTTCGTTTCGGAGGTAAAGTGCATACACGGGATAAAGTATGAGCATCGAGGATTACAACGGAGCAAATGAGACGAGAAACGGACAAGGAATGGGCAAGATGTGAACTTGGCCGGACATAGGCAAACACGACCAGGCATGATGAACCGCACGACCGGACGGTAATTGGATGGAGCAAATGAGACGAGAAACGGACAAGGAATGGGCAAGATGTGAACTTGGCCGGACAAGGCAAACACAAATGAGACGAGAAACGGACAAGGAATGGGCAAGATGTGAACTTGGCCGGACATAGGCAAACACGACCAGGCATGATGAACCGCACGACCGGACGGTAATTGGATGGATTTTTCCCCGAGAGTAATGCACGGCCCGAGCACACATAGAGCACGGTCTGGCACTCCTCTCGGAAGAATGCACGGTTGATGCGTATCAGAGTTAAATATAACCTAATCTACCCGCAAGTGCACGGCACGTGTGTAGTATTTTAGGTGTCGATCCCACAGAGACTACACAACACTACCTAAACCCGAACTACGAATCAAACTTGCTAACAAAAGAAGGTGAAGAAGGAATGAAATACTGAAAGTAACTAAACTACTTGGGTTCTAACGATGAGACAAACGTCCTAGGAATCCGGTTTCACCACAAGACTACCGAAACACACGATCAACCTATCTATCATGCAATCCCAGTTAAAGCTATCTAAGGCGAACGATCCTAACATGATATCTACCCTCTCTCAAGGCATAGACACGTGATCTAGACAAGCTGCCCCCTACTTTCGTGGCTGACACCATGAACTAAACCCATAAACTCTGTGATTCGCCCGTTCACCCTCAACCGTCGTTACCCTACTTTCGTGGCCTAACCTCGACTGTTCTAAACCTGATCTTCTAGGACTAGAATTCTCCTTTCGGTCCTTCTCCTAATCCCTAACACATGCATCTACGTGATCAGCGCAAACACAAGTAGATTTAAGCACTCAAACAGAGAATAGATAAACTAAAACGGGAAGATGCATTCAAAATAGATCAAAAGCGGTCTCGGGATAGCCAAGGGCTAATCCCTTCTCCTAGAACAAACAAACTACTCGCTCATGCGTCTGTAAAGAAACATAAACAAAGTAGAAAGTCTAAGGAACATAAAAACCAAACAAAACCGAAGTGGTGGTGCTTGATCTCCAATGCTCCTCGCTTATCTCCTAGAACAAACAAACTACTCGCTCATGCGTCTGTAAAGAAACATAAACATAGTAGAGAGTCTAAGGAACATAAAAACCAAACAAAACCGAAATGGTGGTGCTTGATCTCCAATGCTCCTCGCTTATCTCCTCGCAAGAATCTGCTCTAACTTCGCTGAATTCTTCTCCTCTGTAAGCTTGCTGTAATGACGTCTTTTTGCCTCCTTTTAAGCCTCCTAAGTTGGTCCAATTGTTTCCTAATTTGCCCCACGAGTTCCCTTATGTTTTATGTTAAGTTTACTTAAGTTTTGAGCAGTTACGGGCCGCGACCCGCTCGGGCAATGAGTGTGCCCGCTCGGGCACGGCTAGGGCAAGTCATGCGTGCTGTGTGGCAGGAATGATGCCCGATCGGGCATGGCATGTGTGCCCGCTCGGGCACAAGGCAAAATGGTCGGGCATGCTTGCCCGAGTCGTGCTAAATGGTCCACACAATTGGCCGTAGGTTTTGCCCGATCGTGCAAGGGTTGTGCCCGACCGGGTGAGGCTTTTCCATGCTCAATCTCATCCCTAAGCAAACGTAAATACCGCTAAAGCGAACCTAACCGACCAACTAACATGCTCAATCTCATCCCTAACCTAAACGTAAATACCGCTAAAGCGAACCTAACCGTGCAAGGTGGAATACATGGGGTATGAAAATACGAGAATTCCCCCTCTTCTAGAAATACCGCTAAAGCGAACCTAACCGACCAACTAACATGTCGAGAGCAAATTCGGCCTAATCGAGTTTTCAGCCTTAATCCTAGGTCCACCACGGTTACCCATGAGAAAGTAAATCAAAGGAAACTAGACATGCTACCGTAACTCCCTCCACCAGACAAGACTTCAGACTATGCTAAACCTAGGTCAACCGAGGATACTTGTTTCTTTCTTTCCGAGCTTCTTTCTTTCTTTTTCTTTTTCTTCTTTTTATTTTCTTTTTATGACTTTTTCTTTTTTTTGTTTCCTTTTTATTT
>CM071875.1:22397701-22450459 GCA_036759665.1 Gynandropsis gynandra
GCTCGGGCACAAGGCAAAATGGTCGGGCATGCTTGCCCGAGTCGTGCTAAATGGTCCACACAATTGGCCGTAGGTTTTGCCCGATCGTGCAAGGGTTGTGCCCGACCGGGTGAGGCTTTTCCATGCTCAATCTCGTCCCGTTTGTCCCGTGATGATCCCCAAAGTTGCTCCTTAGCTCCGTGCATGTTCCTTTAGCTCCAAAATAGTCCAAATACGCGTAAAAACCTGTAAGAACATGAAAAGCATGAAAGCAAGTAAAACGGATACGAAATCATACGTAGAACATCACATATGTATCAAAAACGTCTCCTAAATCGTGCAAGAAATACGTATGAAAACGAGATGATCAACGGTCGGGCATGACACAATGCACGGTCGAGCTTAACATCACCAAATCCCCCGAGAGCTTTGCAAAGCCAAAACATTCACACAGCAAGGTCGGGTGCCCAAAGAAAACTGGTCTAGAAAAGAGGAAGAGATGCATGCCCGACCGAGCTGCATACCATGCACGGTCGGGCATGACTTGGTAAACTCTCATACTTCAGTTTTGAGCAGAATTTGGCATGGGAATGATTCAAATTTTTAGTTACAGAAGTCAAGTATAGAGCAAAATAGAGACATCAAGTATTATTCATCATTCTACAAAGCACTCTTGACGAGAGACACACAAGGAGACGGTAACAGTTGAGGGTTAATCGGATGAATCATAAATCGTATGGGTTTAATTTAAGGCATCAGCCATGAAAGTAAGGAATAACTTAATTATATCACGTTTCTATGTCTTGAGAGAGGGTAGGAATCATATTAGGATCGTCCGCCTTAAATATCTTGAATGGGAATACATGATTAGATGATCGATAGTTGGTTTCGAAATTTTTGTGGTGAAACTGTATCCTAGAACGTTTGTCTCATTGCAAAGAACTCGTAGTTTATTCATTTTCGTTATTTCATCTTAAAACCAATATCTCATTTGTAGCAAGTTTGATTATATTTTTAGCTTAGTTTGTGTTGCATAGTCCTTGTGGGATCGACACCTAGAGTACTACAGACGTGTCGTGTATTTACGAGTAGTTTAGGTTAATTTAGTTTAACTTGGAACAGTTATTGATCCTGAACGTCCTGATGGGACGTTATGGTAAGACACTAATTTCATCATTTATATTGTATTTAATTATAAATATTATCTAATAATTTGATTTTCACGTACAGGTTTGATGTGGATTATGTTCTGAAACATACGAACAACAACATCATCCAAGGATCACAACAAGATCGACTGTACTATTCTTGTCAGATGACGCCAGAAGTCATATCCATAAATGGTGGTGTACATTCATCGTAAGTAAAATTTAAATTGATACTTACTTTTATCTATAAACTAAATTATTAGAATTTAATTCTGCGGCGTGCATATAGATGGCGGAAGAAGAAAAATGCCAAGCGTAATTATTACAAGAAAAATACCAAACCGACCTAGACAACGAATGAGGTGTTCAACCAACTTGTCCAACATTAGGAGTCTGAAGACTTCAAGGCCAAGAGCGAGAAGGCCAAGAAATGTCGATACGACGAGAAGGTTCCCGGAGATGGTCCGCATCACCATAATTTGGGATCAAAATCATTTCCGAAACGAAAGAAAGAATTGGTAAATTTTATTTTAATGCATTATTTAAATTTATTGTTATATAAAATTGTTATCTAATTATATAACTATAATGTTACAGATGCAGAGAATGCAACGAGAACCAACTCTTCTTGAGCTGGTTGTCGAAGCTCACACCAAGAAGTCCGTCGTCGGAGAAGAGAGCGACGAACCCGAACTCGTCGACCCTCGAGTAGAACGGACCATGAAAGCTGTGACGGATAAGATCATACATCAATCACAAGCTTGTGGTTCAACTCCCGACGATCCAAATCCTTTACAAAAGGACAAAATTTATTTGGAGATAAATATTAATATTATTGTTTATAATTCTTTAAAGTAAATTTATTATAATAAATATTTTTTAACGATGTTAAATTTAACGTGTTTTATTTTGTAATCCGTTAGACCATATAAGGGGCATTTATACAGTCTCAGTTCGCTCCAAAAGGATGTCATCGAGGACGCTACGACGGTGCCCCCGTGGTTCAAGAGAGTTACACGCAAGAACGACGTATCGAGCATCTGGAAACCACACTTCGGATAATGTAGGATGCTCTTCACGTAACGCAATCGGAGCTTCGAGATACTTGAACAAAGTTGGGTCACATGAAGAGCATTATCGAATTTCTAATGGTCGATCGTATCAACCGCTAGAACCGACAGGGGAAAGAACGCCACAACAAGACCCGGTAATCGACTCTGATGCAACACCTTTATGAGGTGTTGGCGATCACGGGGATGAAGACGATGCAACTAATTTAGATGATATGTAAAATAAATTATGTTTTTAATTTGTAAAAACTTTTTATTAATTATTTTTTATTAATTTTTTTAATTTTTAATTTTTTTTATTTTTTCCTAGATATTTCAATGGATGTCCGTTGATGATTTTTAAAAAAATTTAACGGGAATCCGTTAAAACTAAAATTCCCAACATCTTTGCAATGAAAATCCATTGCCAGGTCCTGCCATACTGCCAACGGGTATCCGTTGAACGCATTTTACATGTCACCAGATATGCAATAGATATCCGTTGAAAGTTTTCACTGGTCATCCGTTGCATTGTTTGTAACGGGCATCTGTTGTACCTTTTGTAATGGGTATCCGTTGCTAGTCTCCAACGGATTGTTCCGTTGACATGATTTCAACGGATAATATTCGTTTGCACGCTTGTTGGATTTGCAACGAGCGATTCCCAACGGCTCCCGATCCGTTGCAATCCGTTGGGAATCTTTTCAACGGAAAAATGGTGATTTTCAACGGATATGTTCGTTGTAAATCGCCTATTTTTTTGTTGTGGTAGTATCATCCTCGATAACTTCCATAATTCCAGATAAAAATCGCTAATGAATACCTTGTTTCTATCGCTCACAATTGATTCAGGTAGACCATGGAGATTTATCACATTTTGAACGAACTTTGCAGCCACTGTTTTTTCGGTTTATGTGCACGAGGGCAATTAGGTGCACATACTTACTTAAATGATCCACTACCACTGTTATGGTTGATCGATCATCGGACACAGAAAGCTCTCTACAAAATCCATGGAGATATCTTTCTATAACTGACATGGTATGGGTAAGGGTTTCAACAATCCTACTGGGGCCAAGGAATTGTATTTCGCTCGTTGACATGTCGTGCATGTTGAGACATATTTTCGAACGATGCGGTGTATCGATGGCCAGTAGAAATGCATACGGGCCAAGGATATTGTTTTATTAGGGTTTGGGGTCGGGACATCTGTATTCCTTCTGTGAAGGATGGGTGTAAGCCCCCGAGAAATTTTTCGATGAGTGCCTTTTGAGTCCATCCTCGTAGTATGTTTAACAAATGGTCAAAGTCTCGTTGATAATCGCGTAGGTTGCCCGTTTGTCGGATTTTGTATAGGGCTTTGTTGAAGTTGACATAATCTGTCGGTCCAAATGTGTTCATAAGTTTGCCTCAAATTTTTTTCCACGTAAGTGTCATTCCTTCTTCGCCGTGGCTCTTTTTTAAAAAGTTTGAAACCATTCTATGGTGTCATCCTCCAAATGATATGATGTGAAACTGACCTTGTGAGTTTCGTCGGTAGCTTGATACATGAGGAATTGATTCGCCTTCCTGATCCAAAATGTAAGATCCACTCAGGAGAACCGAGAAAAGTCCAGCTCTGGTGTCATTGCGTAGGAGCTATGATCGGAGCGGTTGTCAAGATTGTGTCATGAGGAAGGTCGTTTCTTGACCTGTGTCTCGATCTTGCTATTCTTGGGGGTGGAGTCTTGAATGCCGGAAACGGACTCAATGAGTTTAAGTGATGCTTCTACTAGGTGAAATTTATCGGTGATGGCATTACGTAGGAGTAGAAGCTTGTCTTGAACCGCACATAAGACTTGTGCTAGGAGCTCTATCCATTCTTTGTTTGTTGTCATTATGACACCACTAGGTAGTTTGTTCTTTGTGATTGTGTGTTTTCGAGGCTTGATACCAATTAATGGTTATCAACAAGCCAATAGATAAAATTAGTAGGTTTTTTTGTAATACTTTTAACTTCTAAATACATAAACTTGATCCATTAACAAAAACTGAGAAGTAATTCTTTGAACTATTATTGTGCACAGAAAATGTAATATCACTTATTGTATTTGGTCGAAAATTCAAACGTTGATAGGTCTACTCCTCCGTTTTGGCCTGCGGTTCATCATTTGCCATCATCAGCGCAAAGTTCTCGCCCATGCCTGCAACCCATCTTCACATCGATTGCATCTAATAATTAGTTGCATCATCCCAACCTTCGGATTCCAGACCTTCTCTATTCGGCGTGAATCTCAAATCCATTTTCGCCACATTGTCTATTTGCCTTTAAGACACAAATTGTATTCCAAATATCCAAATCTCGCAACCCAAGCCCTCCATCGGATTTAGACTTAGTGATTGAGCACCAAATTACCCTTGCCCCGTCGAGAGATGCAAGTTAACTTTCCACAAAAAGGCATTGCAGAAACCATTGAGAACCCGGAAACATTTTTTTTGGGAAGAATGCTAACAATTCCTGTAATTACTGTTCTTAGCAATTAGGGGAAGAATTTCGTTGTCCAAGATTTTGAAACCTTTCATTAACCTTATCAATGAGGGACAGGAAATCTGAATAAGATAACTTCCTCGTGCAAAGCGAGTGGCCCAAATACTTGCTGTGAAGGGGAGTCGAGCTTATACCAGAGGTGGCTTCAAACTGCGTTTTTTCCTTACGAGACATGCCTACCATAAATAGAGTCGATTTAATATTATTTACTTAAAGCCCAAAAAGCTTCTCAAAGTTTGTCATAACCCTCACAACGCCTTGGAGCGATGAAGAAAAATAGGTCGCATGCTGAATGACAAATGCAATAAACTCGGTGGAAGCTCGATTGAGTGAAAGAATGTTGAATTCTGATCCCACACTTTAACCACGGAAGTATTCCTTCCTCCTCTGCAAGCTTGAGTCAAGATTGCTCTTTGTTAAAGGTATCCTCAAAGGTGTTCCAATAAAACAATGTGAGCAATCTTAAGACAAGATTTAGTGAACAGATGAGAGTAGAATTATTTAGTAGGTTTTATAAATGACTTGTGTTCTGTTCAGTTACAAAGAGAAACAGAAACTTCCAAAAGCAACATGGATAGCACTTGTTTTGTCTGTATAAAGAGACAACAACCTTATCTGACAATGTTCAGATCTTGAGTTGGCAAAAGGATAACTTAATGCGAATGGAATAAACTATTGTTTGCATCTTAAGCAAACCAAGCTTCCAAAAGTTTTATACAGTTTCAACAACACTCAAAAAGGAAAAATCCTATGAAGGTTCTCAGATTTGTTAGAATCCCTAAAAGTTTGAAACTTAAGATATAATCAATTCTCTCGTAACTTATAAAAGAGTAAACTTGCTCTTTGTTTGCACAGATAGCTCAGATCTGGCTCTCTCTCTCTCTCTCTCTGAATCTCTTTTTCTCTCTCTCTCTCTGCTTCTTGGGAAGATGTCATCTCTCTCGATAAGGATAACGCTTGCCCTGCTCGTATTATCAGTAGCAATTCCACAAAAGTCAGGTAAAAATGACGACACTTGCATGTACTCGCGCTCACGTATGCTCATCTATGTATTATATCTCATCCACTGATGGTTTTCTCCTACACGGGTGTATGACTGTGAACGTATATAAACAGAGGCAGAGTTGGAACAGTGGTGTGTAGCGGACGAGCAGACGCCAGACGATGAGTTGCAGGCAGCGTTAGACTGGGCATGCGGGAAAGGTGGAGCAAACTGCAGCAAGATCCAACAAAATCAGCCTTGCTTCTTGCCCAACACTGTCAGAGACCATGCCTCTTTTGCCTTCAATAGTTATTACCAACTTTACAAGCACAAAGGAGGCTCTTGTTACTTCAAAGGTGCTGCAATGATCACTGAACTCGACCCAAGTAAGTCCTCCTTTGAAATACCATCTCTCTCAATCATTGAATGACCAGAAAACATTGCAGATCTTGGAAAAAACTGCAAGCTGTGAATCTGATCTAGTTTGACTATGAAATGATTCGCAGGTCATGGTTCTTGTCAGTACGAGTTTACCCCCTGATTGAATGGTGACGAAGATGAATAAGATGAGAAAAGTGATGGATCGGTATCAATGTAATCGAATGGTTTATGAGAGATCTTTTCATTTCACACCCATATTTTGTTATTTTGCATTTTTGGAGCACAAGAGAAGAAATCAGATATTTGTTACACGCCTTTCGTTTACTGTGTGAAACATTGGCATAATGCCAAAAGTAATCACCTAAAGACATCAATCTGGTCATTTTACATAGCTTATCTCACAAAAAAAAGGAACCACATGAGTGTGTGTGACTGAAAAGCTTGTTTAAACATGAGAATTATCAGTAATCTCTTTGTTCATACACAAGATAAGACCGTAGAGGCACGGAGAGCTGACCATGAGGCATTAAGCTGATTTCAGATCCTCAGAAAAGCAAACTTGCCCAGGCGGCAATGAATGCAAAGCCTCCGAATGGTGCCAAGGTTGCATACTTTCTGTCTTCACACAATGCTACCATATAACACCTACAACATTCCATGAACACGCCATTTATATATTCATACTCGCATCGAACAGATTAACAAAAAAGACCTAGTCAATATGTAAGATACATCTGAAGTGTTGTTATGAGAGGAAGCAAATATTCAAAGAAGAAATCTATAGCCTTAGTGGACTCATTGACGTAATCCCATAAATTGAAAGATATTCAAAGAACTTATGGGAAGGAAGCGGCTATTTGAAGAATACACTCAACATGATACTTTCCATTAGAGTCCTGAGACCAGAAGAATTCTATAGCCTAGGCCTATGTCCTTAACAAGACTATATGCATGCATCTCTAGGCTAGGAACGATTTGTTAATGTTTCACACTGATTTGAACTTAGTAACACAGGTTAAATGAATCAAAATCCAGACTATCAAACAAAGAACTAATAAACATCAAATAGCTCAGGCTACAACTCTAAGATCTGTAAACTATGGAACACAAATCATGAACAAAGTTCAAAGGGCAGGCTTGCCAAAGGAATACGAAACTACGAAAGCAATGAAATTTCTCGACCAGCGATTGAAAGAAAAACAAAAAAAAACCACTTACGTGCCGGAAAAAGCTAGAATCCCAGCAGTCAATAAGCCACCAAACTGGGAAAAAAAAACAAAATTAAAATCAACAGCCATCAAAAACGAAGGAGAAAACGAAACACGTATCCAGAATACGATCAACAATGATCGTGCAGTAGCAGTCAATAAAAACGATAATTCACAACGCAAAAGCTTACGATATTGGGATATTTGGTGCTGGGAGCGGAAACGAGAGCAGCAGTATGAACCAAATGGTACAGAGAGGCCGTTTGCCACACCTGAAAAGTTCTTACTTCTTCAGAAAAATCCAACCCCCAAATCCAGTAAGCAACTAAACCCAGATACGAAATCGTAAAAAAAAATAAAAACACAGATAGATAAATGTAAAGAGAGAAGATCAAACATGAAAAGAATTTCGAATGTTGACCTCTTTATAAGAAGGGTTTTGGGGCTTGAAGATATGAGCTCCATAAGTACCCAAACCAAGAGCGGCCATTCCTACAATGGATGAATCAATCAGCTTCATTATCACACCGAAGTAATAAATGATTATATCGGACAGCTTACCAGAAATGGCAGCTACTTTGTGCCACATCCGAGGATCCATTGTTCGTCTCCTTCTAACTTTCGTCTTTCTCAGTTCGACAATTTTGACATTAGCGATCTCAAGCCGGGTCATTCTTTGACTCGGGGTTCTTTATCCGGGTTTTCCGAACGACGTCGTAACTGATTGTGCTTTATTATAATTTTTTTCCCTAAAACTTTTTTTAATCGTATTTTCCCCACAAATTTAATTGCAACATAATCATTATAGTCTTAAAAAAATAAAATGACATTATATCTAATGGAATTGGGTGAAAAATTATAGAATAGTTATCAATATAATTTTGTAGAATTCATGTAATCATATATATATATAAAAGGGAGGTTTTTTTCTCCCTTCTCTTCTCGTGCTGCCACGTCAGTAAGGGAGGAAAAAACCTCCTTTCACACTAGCCTCATTTTCAACCGGTTTCATCTCTTCTATTACACCTCTTCGCCTCCTGTATTTTTTAACTGATGTTTCTACACCCCCGCTGGCACCGGCTTCGATTTTTTAACCCGGTGCATTCCGCCAGCGTGCCTCCTCGCCTCCCACACTCCTTTTTCACCCAGCCCGGTTTCCCCGCGGATCCGACCCCCGCCCCCTATGCGTGAAAGCACGCCGCTTTCCAACTGCCTCTTCGCCTTCTATGCTCCTAGATACCTTGTCCCTGCGACAACGCCCTCCTTCATACATCGAAGCCCATCCATCTCTTGTGCGTCTGCTCATGGAGAACACGACGCCGGCCGTCCGTCTGCTGATGGCGAGGGGCCGATTTTGAATTCAAAAATGATGCTTCTACTTCTGTCTCTGCCAATCATCTCCTTTCCTTCGAATCCTAGCCTTTTTTTGTCACCGCCGGGTAGAGGGATCTCCGCCTTATCTCGAGATGTTGATAGCTTCATCGATAGTTTTGGTTACCTGTTTCGACTCGGCGCCGATAAAGCCGATTCCTTGGTCGAGTACAATCTTCCTAGGATGTCTGGTATTTATAGGAAGAAGCCTCTCATTCTACTTCGCAGGTTGTTCCTGACCGGATTTACCTTTGGTTCCTGTTCGGCATGCTTCTCGCAGATGACGTGCTCGAGCGCTCTGATCAGATGTACAAGGTGTTTCCCGTTCTTCACTTTTCTTTCCTCATATTATCTTGATCGATTTAAATTTCTCTTATCGTTTATGTTGGATGTTACAGTTATCAGTGGTCTCAACTTGTCGTCTTTGTTTTGCTTCCATTACCAATTTGGGTTTCAAAATTTTCTGCCTTATTTCCGGTATATACTGGACATAATTTGAATGCTTATTTGACATTGGCCTTGGCATGTTCGTGGTTTAGAACATTCCCAATCGATGATGTCACTTTCGAGGTTTTCATGCCCTACCCAACCGCCTGCTTCCTTGGGGCGCTTGACGATGTGGGTAATGGTTTAAGCCAACTGGGCAAAAGAGATATCGCGGTGGGAGAGGCAGAGTAAGGAAAGAAAGCGGAGAGACTCCTTCTTCACGACCGATTTGGGATCGGTGGAGGAATCGACGAGGCAGTTAGGAGCACCTGCAGGCTTTTCGTTTGTGACGGAGACAATGACCTTCTCGAGATCGTCGATGGCAATATGGTAAGTGTCACTCTACATTTGACCTACATAAGGTTCATGTTGAGCTTCATTATATATATGGAATTGGAATAAACTCTACATTTGTAATTACTAAATTATTTATTATGAACTTTCTTGACTGAAAGGCTTTGCAGAAGAAACTGAGATAAATTATTGTTCACCTTATGATAAATACCATGCCTTTGATGTTTGCAACATCTGTAGTTGCGACAACATCTGCTCCCGGTTGCCGGTCATGGTTTATTCATCTGTTCTAATATTTTCATTATAAGTTACAAGCTAATGTTTTTCCTTCATATCGGCATGAATCGCTTGGAGGTTCAATCTCAACAAGCTCCAGAAACATCCCATTCTTCTTGCAGAAAAAAGCTTTCCTGCAATTCCAGCATCTTAGTAAGGTCAAGCTCATTTAGGTATTTGGGTAAGTAGAGTTTCCTGATCATTCAACAATCTGAAACTGCACTGACATAATTCACCTTGCATCACGAGAAACGAAACCAGACTTTATTTGTTATGTTTCTCTATCCGTGTTTTGATTATGTATAGGCATGAATTCTACCCAAGCTTTCACGTTGGTCTCTGCACAAACATGTTCATCTTACTTTTTTCAAGTCACTTCACAACATAACCTTTTGGATATTTTTAGAGTAAGTATTGGATGCACGCTCTTTCTTCCTTTCATGCTTTTGCAGTTCTAGAGCTCAGGAACTTCCATCAACAAGATCTACAAGATTCAGTGGTTAGGAAGCTCCACCTATGTCGGGGAAAGCGGGTTATGGATCTCATCTGTGATCAGACCAGGACAAATGAATATATGGAGGAGGACAAATGCGGGTTCTGCTACGACTTAAATTGCTAAATGATGCTTCTGTTATGCTTCTAGCTTCATGTGCTACCTGAAGGTGATTTTTCTCTTCTACACTTTGTTATTTCTCGATTGGATTTGTGCTTGGGTTGTAACAATTGTGTATTGCATCTGTTAAGATGGTTATAGATGGTTATGATTTTTATAGATGGTTATTTCAAATTTAAGGAAATCCGAATTGGGTTTCATTTAAAATCTTTGCTGCTAGAGATACCCTAGAAATATGCCTGTTGCAAATTTAAGGATGCTATCATGGTAACTATCACTAATTAGCAAAAGTCTCTCCGCTGCTCCCCTCGACGATGCTTCCGGTAACACCCTACAGCGATGTTTTCCCGTTTTGGTTGTTCATATCGCATATGGGACCTTGAAAAAGTGTTTGTATTCTTTTGGGTGTGATTAAAGTGGGATTGATTCTATAGAAACATGATGGATTTTGGCCTCTTGGTTTGTGATTTCATTAAATTTTTTTTAACTTTGATAAACATGTAGATGAAGCTCAGAAATCGAATTCGTAGAATGTGTTGGAAGAAAAAGATCCACACTACGATGCAATGTTGAGCAAAATGGTGGGAAGAATGAGGGCTAAATCAGGGGGGAGAGCAGAGATGGGAGAGGTTAGTGGATTTTCACTTTGAATGTTGTTCATTGTTCTGTTTATATCTCCACAGATCATCAATCTCACCGGTAAACGTGTGTATCTTTAGATTCTGGCTGCATTGATAATTACCTCCGACTTGAAAATGGTGTAATTGTTACTGATAATTACATTAGATCTTGGTCATACTTTCCTTATTGAAAATGGTGTAATTGTTAATGAGAATTGCATTGGAATCTTGTCTGTATTTCAGCATATCTTCTTGGATTTTCGACCTTAAAGAAGAGTGATTGAACAGATTAGTCGATGGATCAAAAGGAAAATGTACTTCATGTTTGGTTCTTATGTTGTATTAGGCTTGTGTAGTTGAGAGATCATGATGTAGAATGTATCATCAATACTAATAAAAGAATGAGTCTAGATTCGATAGGAAAAAAATGGTAATGAGGGATTGGGTTGGCCAGGTTGATTACTGATTCATAACAATCGATTTCTTTTACAAATGCGTGTAAGTTACACATGCTGGCCATTTCAGGTTTCGGCCTGCGTTCTTTGGATTTCGTTTCGATTCGGGTTGTTGGTTTTGGACAACCGTGACTCGAATTGGGCTAGATTGTATTCGGTACGGGTCGGTGGATTTTGGAGACTAGGCGCAAGTTGGGGTTCTTTGGACCAAACATAATCGAATTCTACTTGGGTAGTTTGGATTGAGTTATACAGTTAGTTTGTGTAATTTAGGTAGTTCGAATAATTTGGTCAGGTTATTCGAATAATTCACGTATCTAATTTCTAACTAAATAATAATTCAGGTTGTCAGGGTGTCGGGCTCTGAATTTAGGCAACACTTGCTTCATAAATGCTAACATGCAATGCATCACGCATACTATACCCCTCATTGGGAGCCTCTGGTCATACAAGCAATCAAAGCCCTGTAATTGTATGGTTCATTGCTACTGCTTTATGATGGCGTCCTCTTATACACTTCTATTTATGATCTCACATAGTCTATGCATGGGATTACTGAATGCCTTATAAGGTCATTGGAACTCTCTCCTACTTGCTCAGATTTGAGTCGGAATCCGATTTATTTCTTAGATTTGGAATTGAGAAGAGAGGAATGCATTCTCCCGGCGATGGTAATGTGTTTTTCTGGAAATTATTTATGAGTTTGGATGATTGTTGCTTCTTTGATTTGTTCATGCGCTTTCTGGGTATCTGAAAATTGGACTCCAATGTAATAAAAACCAGATGATCTAATTCTTTTTTTTATTGCAGATTCTTAATTTTTATAGAAAAGTGAACTTTAAATTGGTTTCTCAATAGGTCTAATTTTATTTCAGGTATTCACCCATTAAATTCTATTTCAGGAAAGATCTATACAATATTCATGATTGCTTATGGATCAAGAGCTGAAATAAAATCATTTGTCCGGAAAGCTATTACCCATAATACCTAGAATGGAAGCCTGAAGGTACTGTGGCTCTATATATCCAATTGTTCCTTGAACTATTGTAGGCAAGTGGGTCTGATCTATGGGAACAAATTTCGAAATTCCAAAATCCGACACTTTTGCATTATACTTTGTATCCAGCAAGATGTTTTTAGATTTGATATCTCTGTGATAAATTGGGATAGAGGCAGCTGAATGCAGATAGGCAAAGGGCATGAGTGGCTTTAGAGGCAATGCGCAGACAGACATCCCAAATCATTGGGGGCGCCTTTGATTGATTGTGAAGATGCTGAAAGAGGCTGCAATTGGGAATGAACTCAGACCAAAGCAGGTACTTCTGTCTCAAGACAACATCCTTTGGCTACTGCGAAGATCTCATGTTGATTACATTCTTCGTTTATTCGAACATCCTGAATCTCAATAGGTCTTCCGTGTTGGATGTGGATTCAGGGAAATATGTAGCTAACAGTCTTCCTTCTTGTGGTCTTTGCAGCGACATGGCTTTTCTCCAGTTAAGAGCTCAATGATTGACCCCTAAACTATAGATGTCACTCTTCTCTGTGAAGTGGCTTGACTGAAGGTACAGTGGCTCTACATATCCAATTGTTCCTTGAACTATTGTAGGCAAGTGAGTTTGATCTATGGGAACAGATTTCGAAATTCCAAAATCCGACACTTTTATAGAGGCAATGCACAGATAGACATCCCAAACAATTGGGAGCGCCTCTGATGGATTGTGAAGATGATGAAAGAAGCTGCGGTTGGGAATGAACTCACACACCAAAACAGGTACTTCTGTCTCAAGACAACATCCTTTCACTGTGTGTAGAAATGCACTTGTACAAATGCAATGGCAATGGTTTCTGACCTTTGGTTGCTCACAAATGTAGGACCCAATTGAAACTGAGAAGCATTTTGCAAAGGGTTTCTTGTCTATAGTGGTATGTTTTGCCTTAATGTCCTCTCTATCTATTATCATCATGTAGTTTTATGATGGTATGATTTGTAACAGTTCATTTTTAAATGTTCCCTTTGTGTTTGTCTTTCTGGTCTCTCTTTATTTATGTTGCACCACGATTTGTGTCACCTAAGAAACAATGAGCTACCATGTTGATCCTGTTTGAATTTTCTGAATACTACTGTTTTTGGCTTTTCTTTGAGCAATTATGTCACATCCGAGATGCTTAGAATTGATAAGTTGAGATTTTTTAAATGAAACGCAGGACTATAATGAAGATGGACAACTCTCAATCTCAGATTTTGCTGATCTAATTAGTGCTTTTGGTAACTCGGTTGCTGCTACCAAGGTTTGAACTTGCACATCTTTATATTGTATCTGCACATGTGTGGTTATCAGATGCTGAGAGTTTCAAGGGCGAACAGTTGCTCTGCCCTACATAGTCAAAACCATACGATGTATTGTTGCAATTTGGTTGAAAAAATCTTGCTGTTGTGGCTAATTTGTTAACCATAAAGAGAAATTGTTCAAGGCTGCTAACCTGAATGGGGATGGTGTTGTGAGCATAGATGAGTTGGCTGTGCTTCTTGCTCTCCAACGGGAATTTTAATACCCTCTGAAATACAATGTTTTGTAAAATAAATATATTCTTTAGTGTTTGAATCTCAGAATTCCCTTTCCTCTATTGCAAGGAGCCACTTATAAATAATTGCTCTGTGTGTGAGATTCGTCAAGTTGCTGAACACTATGATTCACATGACACGCCGTTTTGACGAAGGAACTGGTAATCAAGTAATGATCGGAGGGTTCTTAACCAATACACAGCCATCATATGGGTGAGAATCTCATCTCTGAAAATAATTAAGCAGGTATATGTAAGTAATAAATATATTTTCTAGCTTGATAGCCATTTGGAATTGTCAACAATTTGCCAGGTGGATGTTCAAACTGAGTGAATGGGCTCATTTATCAACTTATGATGTCAGTTTGAATATTGGTCCAAGCGCGTCATATATTGTGGTATTGTGCTTTTTCCTTCCACATCAATTTTAATAATTGAATATTCCACTAGAGATTATGTCTATGTCAAGCCTGACAACTTTATTGGCGAGAAGACTAAGGGTGGAATAAGGCTGGTAGGAATGTAGGGCTAAGGGCATATGTTATTTGCCAACTATTGGAAATCATCGTTCCAAAGGGCACTAGAAAGGCTGAGTTGAGTTCCATCGAGGTTAAAGTGAGAAGTTTTTATAGGTCTGAGGATGTTTTTACTGCGAAAGGCTATAATTCAAACATTCAAGGTGTAAGCTTCCCTCTAAAATCCATTTAGTAATGTTTTAACTCAACGCATGTTGTATCTGTTGGACTCTTCATAAGTTTTTGTTTAGCTCTTTTATCCTTTCTTGAACATTTTGTTTAGATCTATTCTAACGAAGAAACATATGTTCAGCCTAGAGAGCCTATAGAAGGGAAATGTGGAGTCACAAAGAAAAAATGATGTACCATCATGCAGTGTATATGTTATATGATTTTTCTATAATTTTGGTTACAATAAATATAGTAGTCAACTTGATAAGAAATTTTTAAATTATTTTTTAATCATTAAAATTGATATTTTTTTATAGATTGTATGAATAAATATTATTTTTCAAAATTTATATAAATTTTTTGTTAATATATTAATATAATATGTAATTATTTTTTATATGTAAATTTCAAGAATTGATTTTTTTTAAAACATTCAAGAAACTAATATAAACATATATGATATAATACAATTATCACACAATTGACATCTTATTTAGATGTATATTTTGGATTAAATGTTTTAGTTAAAGAAAAATGAATTAAATAATGTAAGTTTTAATTTGGTTTTTAAGTTAAAGTGAATATAATTAATTTTTTATGGTTATAATCCGACAGGTGAAATTGGACATTAAAAAACCACGATATATCCTTATGAATAGATTTGAAAATATATCGGGAAAATTAATTGGTGGAGTGAGGAAGAAGAAATTGTATTCCAAAGAAATATTAGAAAACATATATGCAACTCGCTTCAATAAATTAAATTTTCACATATCTCTTCTTATCGTATTGTTATCTTATTTCCATGTTAGTTATGTATTTAACTCCATTGAATTTGTATTTCCACATTACGTTTATTTTGAAATAAAAATGCTTAAAATGACTTTTTTGTACATTAGTGTTATGTTTGTATATAATATATCATATAAGATTTCAAAAGATAAAATTAATGGTACATCAATGCGGGGAAATTATTAGAAAACATATACCAAATTATCAATATTATACTAATTTATAACTATATTTTGTATTATAATATTCATTATAACTTAAAAAGTTTTAAATTATTAAATTATTGATGGTAGTATATTATCAAATATAAATCATCATTAGCTAAAAACTAACATATGGTCAGTATTGATTGAGTAGGATTTTAGAAATCGTCCAGTTTCGAGTTTAAAAATATTATATTATATATAAGATACGTTTAATTTTAAAATATAATGTTGAGAATACACATGAAAGGATAGTATGACAAAAATATATTTTACGAAATATAACAATATTTGAGGAAGAGTTCTCACGCATATGCTTCAATCCAATTTTCTTTTTCGGTTTTAGGTATCATTTAATTGAAATCTCTAAATTTACGGATAATTATTTTCTCAACTGATTTTTTTAGGTCCATGCAAATCCTTACTCCGCTCGGTCACATCTAAAAGTTGGACCACTTCTTCCGCAATAATATTTTTATTTTGCTTGAATCATTTAAAATACGAAAATATGTCTTAAAAACATCGATATGGGATTGACTTGCTATTATTTTTTTCAAATATTGCTCAAATGATTGTCAAGAAAATAGCCATGATCGCAACAAGCGTTATTCCCATCATGATCGGTGTTATTACAAAACTAAATTAACATATATATTAATCAATATTTGTTCATTTTTATATCGTTACGTAATTATCTTTTGTTAATGTATCAATTAGGTTTGTTAACACTTCGACCGTTCTACTCTACAAACATCTACACCAATCAAAATCTAAAGACAATCAAGCAATTAAACATGAATACTCAAATTATGTTCATATCTTAATAATTTTTTTAATCATATAAAGATAGGAAAAACAATCATGCGAAAAACTCATGTCCAAATCATGACATCATTTTCTCCTACAAATTATGTTTTAAAATTTCAAAAATACTAAGAAAAATGTAATTTAACTATTGCAAAACCGTGCAACGCACGAGTATCATCTAGTATTATTAATAACATCACTTTTCTCGAATGTAATATAATTTGGTAAGAGTCTGAGCTCTATATTGTCAGTAATCACAATGATTATACGAATCTCTTGTGAGAATACATTGCATGAATGAAGAAAGGTGTTTCTTAGATTCATTCATCAGTTAGTTGTGATTGACATGAGATATAGTTGATGATCCGTAAAGCTGAAGTTATGATCATGCCTATGATGCATCCAGAGCTGTAAAGATGGAAGGAAATACTAACGTCAACTTCACACTGGTTTATTTTGGGTAAGATTGTTACTCAAATGATCAAAACTACCAGTCAGTCACCAGAATGGTCACTAGCCATGTCACATGGATTAGATGCTCTTTTAAATAATAAACCATGACTGTTTGTTCTTTACCTATAGAAAAAACTGCAATAGATTGTAAGTGGGTTGATAGACTACATATAAATTAGATGGAAGTGTTAATAGATATAAGGCTAGGTTAGTTGCTAAGGGATATACACAGAAAGAGGACATAAATTATGTTGACACATTTAGTCCTGTAGCTAAAATGGTTACACCATTAGCGTTCTTCTGGCATTAACTTCTAAATATAACTGGTTTTTGTCACAATTAGATATTAGTAATGCCTTTTTTGTATGGTGATTTGAATGAAGAAATATATATGTCTTTACCTAAAGGATATATTTCTAAACAGGGGGAGCATTTTTCTCTCAATCCTATTTGTAAACTGCATAAATCCCTTTATGGGTTGAAACAGACATCGACAGTGGAAATAAAAAATTTACCGATGTATTATTTTAACAAAACCACTTTCCACTTCACAATTTCAATTACTCGTCTCCAAGATGGGAGTATCAAATTCATACTCCTCATCTTGAGGGAGAGTATTAAAATATAACAGTTGTTACATTTATTTTTCTTGAATTATTTCTTGTATTCTTGTATTATAATTACTAGATTATAACTCGCGCTACGCGGGGTGATTTATATAATTATTTTATTATTTCAATATATATATATATATATACGTGTGGAGTGATTTATATAATTATTTTATTATTTAAAATTTTTATTTATATATATATCATGTCGCATAAAAAATTTAATGAAGTTAAAAAAATATTGATGTGAAATGCAACAAAAAATAAAATAAAATAACAATTTTAATAGTTATTGATTCATGAATTAAAAATAACAATGTTAATATATAATTGCTTTTAGATTTAAATTAAGTAATTAGAACCTATATCAATAATAATATATAATATTATTTACTATTAGAAAATATATCAATATTTAGATCATAATATATATTATGAAATGCAATTCAACATGATAATCTTGAGCATGATAATTTACTTCAAACTCTCCTATTACTTGCAAATACTCTTCGTATGAATATGGTAGGTATCGATGAACGACTTTTCAATGATTGTTTTCCAATTTTTTTTATGTTTAATCACTTTCAAAAGTTTGATCATAACCATTAAAATTATCATATTAACATCACAGAAACGCAACAATAACATTGAAGTGGATTTGAAATTTACGCTATGCACATACTGATTTATATAAATATTATAATTATAAAAAATTGAAAAAAAAAATATAACATTAATATTTAATTTTTTAATATAATATAAATATACAATTAATGTAAATATTTATTTTTTTAGTCGAAAAGAAAAGTAATGAGATAGTATAAGATATAAATGATTAATATTATCTAATAATTAGGTAAAACAAATATAAAAATTAAAATGTAATTAAT
This sequence comes from Gynandropsis gynandra, assembly GCA_036759665.1. Taxonomy (NCBI): domain Eukaryota; kingdom Viridiplantae; phylum Streptophyta; class Magnoliopsida; order Brassicales; family Cleomaceae; genus Gynandropsis; species Gynandropsis gynandra. Next base: position 22,416,098 of record CM071875.1, read on the forward strand.
ATAAAAATGTTTTTTTATACAAAAGATAAATTTGATGATGTGGATGGTTAAGTGGTTTAAGGAGAAGAGAGGAAAATATTTTAGTTTTAAATTAAATCTTATACATTAAAACTTGATTTTTTGCTCAATTTTGGTTAAACTACGTCAACGATGATGTGACATCCACCTCACCATAAATGATTACCGTATTTAAGTTCAAATTGGTTAACACCTTTTAATTAAATCTTGATTTCCTCTAAAAATCTATTTTCTTATGTTTTTATATATATTTTTTAAATTTTTTTATTTTTAATCTATAAATCTAATGTTGTGCATTTTTAAATAAATTCCATATTAATCATTTTTAAAATGTAGTTTAAAATTATGTATATATATGATATAGGGATCCAAATATATATAAATTAAATCTTATTACTTAAAAATTGATTTTTCGCATAATCTAATGAAACCACGTCAACGATGATATAGCGGCCATCTGACCCCCAAAAGATAACTCAATTTTGGTTCAAAATTTTTTACCGCTTTTTAATTAAAGTTTTGTTTACTCTTAAAATCTAATATCTTATATTTTTATGGATTTTATTTAAATTTTTAATTTTTAATCTATAAATCTAATGTTATGCATTTTTAAATATATAAATTTATCAATTCCATATTAATCATATACAATTATTATCGCGTAAAGATTTAAAAATCATAAAAATCATACGCAATTATTATACAATTATTATGCCATAAAGATCTTTAAATATAAAGGTCTAAAAACCATAAAATTTATATCATACACAATTATTATACCAATTGATCTTTAAAATTATAATTTTAATTATACTAGATTATAACCCGCACTATGCACGGGGTGATTTATATAATGATTTTATTATTTCAATATATATATACGCGCGGAGTTATTTATATAATTATTTTATTATTTAAAATTTTTATTTCTATATATACATATATATATATCATGTCGCATAAAAAAATTAATGGAGTTAAAAAAATATTATGTGAAATGCAACAAAAATAAAATAAAATAACAATTTTAATAGTTATTGATTCATAAATTTAAAATAACAATGTTAATATATAATTGCTTTTAGATTTAAATTAAGTAATTAGAACTTATATCAATCATAAGATATATAATATTATTTATTATTAGAAAATATATCAATATTTAGATCATAATATATATTATGGAATGCATTTCAACATGATAATTTTGAGCATGATAATTTACTTCAAACTCTCCTATTACTTGCAAATACTCTTCGTATGAACACGGTAGGCATCAATGAACAATTTTTTAATGATTGTTTTCCAATTTTTTCTATCTAATCACTTTCAAAATTTTGACCATAACCATTTAAATTATCATATTAACATCACAGAAACACAGCAATAAACATTGAAGTGGATTTGGAATCCGCGCCATGCTCATATTGATTTATATAAATATACTGATTATAAAAAATTGAAAAAATATAACATTACATTTTGTCTTCCACTATAAATTTAATATAATATAAATATACAATTAATGTAAATTAATATTTAACTTTTTTAGTTGACAAAAAAAGTAATAAGATAGTAGAAGATATAAATAATTAATATTATCTAATAATTAGGTAAAACAAATATAAAAAATTAAAATGTAATTAATACAAAAACCTTTTTTATAAAAAATAAATTTGATGATATTGATGCTTAGGTGACTAAATTATTTAATAATATAAATTATTTATGTTTTCTTTCGTACTAAAATAAATAATAATTGTGACATAAATATAAAATTAATATATCATAAATATAAAATTAATGTAAAGAGTTAATACTTATTTTTTGTATTAAAAATATATTTGATGATATGATACTTAGTAGGTTTAAAGAGAAAAGAGGAAAAACTTATGCTTATACATATATAGATTTCTTGTATTCTTATAGATTAGTAATTTTGTTTTTTGTAAATTAAGATATAAATAATGTAAATTGATAATTAATGAAAATATTAGTTTCACAAAAAAATATATTCTCTTTTTTTAGACTAAATCAAAATCCCTAAGGCTTTCCTCTTTTTCTCTATTTCTTTGCACGAAAAGACACTTCTCATCTCTCCTCCCCTTGTCCTTCATGTAACAAACTCTTTTCTCCTCCTATGTGATAAATCTGTTTTCTTATTCAAATCGGGAGAAATTGAAACTAAAAAAAACAAAAACAAAAAGATCACGTTACAACAAAAATCACGGGTGATGATGTATATAATTCTTTCCAAAATTTCTAGCAAACCCTGATAATATAACGGATGATATATCTTAGTATATGGAACTCTAGTTACTAGTCTTTGAATTCGGAGACTGGTATTTAACTTAGGATTCAACACACTCGTGATGTTTCAGAAGTGACATCTACGACCCAGGAAGACGTCCGGCTTTACATAACTCCAGAGCGAGTGTGAGCCTCTTGAGAAACTACACAGATAAGTACAAGCTCTACGAAAGAGATGATGTTATCTTGTGTATGGAAGTGAAAGAACAAATATCAAAACCAGAAATGTGGTAATAACAACTTTTGTCTCAATACCATTGATGGGGTTTGATCAGAATCACATACCAACCTCCAACATGAGTTATTTTACATGCATTATCCACCAAGAGTGGTTTTGGTTTACACTACAAGCTCTGCCTGTGTTTCTTATTAAGACCCAATTGGCCATACTTCACAGACTATAACATACTATTACATCAAATCCTAGTCTAATCTCATACTCTCTAAATAGCATCTGTACAGCCTATAATCATCTCATTCTTTACTAATTTATGTTAATCAACCTCATAACTTATCATCAGCTAAGTGATAAACCCCCAACTAGAGTGTTCAGCTTTGGACAGGCTCTGTCTTTGGTTTTTGTTCCTGGCTCTCTAGGTTGCTTACCGTATTTTCGTGACAGGCAGTGGCTTTGTCTTCTGAGGCTGTTCCTGACTTGGGTAGCTTGGCTGCTTGATTATCTTTAGTTTGATCTGATCTGCCTTCTGTTTGCTCCTTTAAATTCACAGCCGAGATCAAACCCCGTTTAAGGCCATTATTGATAGCTTCTTCTCGTTTCATTCTCAATTCCCCATCAACTTGGTCTTTTGTAACAATCTGAAGCGCTGAGCTTTGCGGAGTCGTGTTGACAACTCCTTCTTTAGAACTTGATTCGTTGTTATGAGCTTTATCGACTTCTGAATCCCGTGTGTTGGGAGTGACAATCCTCCCTGGAGGCATATCGTGGTCATGTTTTCCTTCGTACGTCGTTATAAGCAGCTTTGCATCTTGAGGTGACCTCTCTACGTGCTTCTTGACTGGGCATCCAGAACTTGAACATCTATAGTAGCTCCTTGTAAATGAAGGGTTTTAGCACAAAGTCAGTTGCAAAAACGCTAAGAAAATATGCAAAATTAAGTTTAAAGGATACCTTGGATATGGGCTGCCTTTCACTGATTTCTGTCCATATTTACGCCATCTATACCCATCATTCACAATGTCAAACAGAGTATGAGTGTGTACTACAATACGTGGTTCGTTGGACCTATCCACTGGACTTTGTTCAGCATTTCCACCATCTTTCTTCCTGAGTTCAATTATATCGACATTAAAAGATTGAAGTAAACTCTCTGAGCCTCTTCTGATGAATGAAGACATAAAACATCAATTGAATTATTGTACCTTCTTTTCGAACCAGGACTATCGCTTCTGTGAGTCTCACCCTTCATCCTACCTGATTGCGAGAGAGCGGTTTTCACATCATCAGCTGATGAGATAACCGAGACTTGAAGTCCTCTCTGAGTTGTTGGTTCTGTCTGTTGAGGCGCCTGGCCACGGGATCCACATGATTTATCTACAAACATGATATGGGGAGAAATCAAACAAACAGTATACAACTCATTAGGTATTCCATATCAAAAGCATGGATGCACAATTTCATATATGATACAAAATCTTTTCTCTAATTCATTACCTTTACTAGGTGCAAGAAAAAGGAGAAATTATTACCTTTACTAACAGCAACAGAGAGATCATTAAGTTTGTTCTCATTGATAGGAGTAATATCACCGGTGGCTGAAATGTTACAAAGAGGCTTTGGATGACCATGTTGCCCAAAGTAAACTGTGTCCACAATCTGCCCCCCTGCCGAACGTTCCAATTGCTTTTTCGCTGTACAAGTAGGGTGTGTGCACCTGTAGTAACTCCGTATAAATTCATTTCCTTTAACGAGTTTCTGTCCATATTTACGCCAGTTGTAACCGTCTTCCATAACTTTTTCGCGGATAAAAGGACTGCTCCCATCCGAACTTGAATGCAATGACAATGCAGAGCTTTCAGGAGTCTTTGGTGATCTTTTGGAGGAAGCAATATCTGCGGATTGTAAAGCTTCTGTTTTGGATACTGCTTGTAACTCCTTGGGTTTTTTAGATTCTTGATTCTCCTCTTGATGTTGATCAGAAGCCTCTTCCATAGTTTTCTCCACATCAATGGTTCCTCTTGCATTGTTTGGTCTGACCTCCATTTTATTATCAGTGGAGCCCTCACCTGCTTTAGTCTCCTCACAAGAACCTTGTTGGGTTTCACTGACAGGATCTTCACTTGCTGCACTCATATTGACCAATGAATTTCTACCAGCAGCAGGATAACTCAGGGAAACTCGGATTCAAAAAGCATGGAGCTAACAAATTCACGTAGCCGCCAAAGCCTGGTGAAGCCATCAATGAAAAGAGCAACAAAGCAATCAAATAAACAAAAAATAGAAAACTTTGTACAGATGTGAACAACCAACAGACAAGTAATCAATTACAACATAATTCTGATTTGAACCCACAAGGAAATAATCCCTGCCAAAAAAAATACTACATTTACAAAGAAGCAACGAGTCGGAACACCTGTTGAGGAAATTAAAGATCGTTTCTGAGTTCCTAATGAACTAATCAAACAAAAAATGCAATAACTCCCTACTTGTAAGAAGTTGTCTTTTATCAAACCTCAAAAGATCATATGAGGTGTTACGTGGTCTTCCTGCTCTACCAATGAACTTTAGTTTCAGTTGCATTAAATTAACCTACAGAAATATAACCTCGAAGCCTACTCGGAAATCAGTTTGTTCGTAAAACGGACACACTCGAGCGCAGAACATCGGCTAAAGCTTCTTAAATTCGTCACCATAAGGAAGAAATCACCAATCTGTTTGAGCCAAATCGCCCCATTCTTTCCATTTTTTTGTCCGATACTCTCTCATGTAACGATCGTCGATATTCATATAGAAGTAAGATTTTCCGATCAAACAATGAAGTTACCAAGCAACATGACAGCATGACCAACGACTGAACCAGTACAAAAGCAGAAAACCCTTTTTCTAGGAACCGAAAGGGTTATGCCCCCAAATCACCAACCCGGATTTGATTCTTCACCAAACTCGAGAATCTAACGATTTTCTTCCATTTTCTCGCGAATCAAGCAGGGCATGGACAACCCAGGACTACGATTAGCACGAAAAACAAGGATTTAACACTCGAAATAGGTAAAATTAGCAAGATTTATACGTCCGAGGCGAGTTAAATACAAAAGTAAACCGAGAAAAGGTAAAGAGAGAGAAAAAGAAACTTACTTTGCACGAGCATCGATGAGACACCAACCAAAGAAACGACCGCCAATTCGCAGACAAAGACTCCAAAAACCTAGAGAAGCTGTTCAACTCCCAGTGGGATCATGAAGCAGATCAGGTCGGGTCAGGCACCGAATCCGGACCCCGGTCAAAACTCAATATATCACAACTCAAACTCGATAAGAGAGGGAGAGAGAGGATGAGTGTAACATCCGATGGTCGGACTTCGACGACAATGGAGTATGGAGGAAGAAGAAGTAGAAGAGAAGAAGAGGAGTGAAGGGAAAGGTGAAAGGAATGATTGGGTGTGACGCGGCGCACTGAAGCATCTGTAGTCTCAGTAGATCTGAGCGGTTGACAAATATTCCATAGCCGACAGATAGTGGAAAAGTGGGACCCACCAGCGGAAGAGAAATATTGATTCGTGTTGGTTTGGATGAAAATCACGAAGAAATAAAAATAAGTGGGTCATTTTGCGAATAATAGTTAATCCAATAGGACTAGCATCGATTCTTCTGTTCTAATGGCGAATCTATACTATATATAGATACACATCAATATTCTACACAAATTTCATAGACATATAATATTAAATGTCAAAATCAAACTGGATATAGTTTTTACCCAGTGTAACAAAGATATTCAGTAAAATTGGAATTCTTAAGCACATATAACTAAAAAGAATTCAATTCAACTACATATAATTTAGAGTGTTGGCCTAAAGAAATGGAAGAAAACAACTCTAAAAAACCAATAAATAAAATATTGTTTGAGCTCTTCACAGACTCAACACTTCATCTGCTATTATTCTTCAGTTAGGGAGTTCTTAACTCTTCCTTCTCTGCAGATCTTACAGAGTTCCTCAGTAAATGTCAGAACCAAACACAGGAGAGAGGGAGAGAATATGTTTAGGGTTTGTCTGGTTCAGGCCAAAATGGTGCTCTCACTTCTTTCAAGAGATGATGACTGTGGAAGACACTCTCCCATATCTCCAACTGTGTCCTCATTTAGGTGTTCACCATGAATACTGTCTGTTCCTCCATGAGAACAATGGTCCCTGTTTACAACTTCACAAGCTGCTTCATCTTCGGCTTTCGAGTCTTTATCTTCTTTTTTCACATTGTATTGCTCTTGCAGATCTGAAACTGCATCTAACATGTGTTTATGTGTTTCAGTTGCCCCTTCCTGCATCATCATATTATGCTGAGATGGGTCAGCTCCATTGGATGTACCAAGCTCATCATGATACTCCATCGTCTTGTTTGTATTGTCCAGAAATGAACCATCCATCTCGTCGATTTTCTGAGGCTCGGGCAATTCAGAGATGTTGTCAGTGACGTGGGTTTCGTCGCAAATCTCTACGTCATCAACCTTGGTGACAGGGTCGTATAAATGTGTTCCATCGTAAACTTGAGCTCCATGACTCAGTGGTAAATGCAACTGATCAACCTCAACCACAGGTCCGAACTGGGATTCATCTTCACTCCCTCCGTAATCTTCCATTGGATCTACGCCTTTTCGTCTCTTTCCCATGCCCTTTCTTCTCACCCGTTCTTTCCCACGCATCCTCTTTCCGAGTTCCATTTGTTGGCTTTCCGTCGAAACAACAGTTACTCCAACTTGGTCTCGCAGACAATCTTGGGCAAGGCTTATAATCTTGGAGATCAATCCACATCGCTCACGATCGAGATCGTGTATGGGGAAATTCTCAGCCAACTCCAATATGTCCCTTACATTGGAAATCTGAAATGACAACAGCGACAAAGACTATTAAGGCCCTGGACAGTAATGTTTGTGGAAAGCTACAAAGTCATCAATAATGTAATTCTAGTTATTACCGTTCTTTGAAACTCGCTTGAGAGAGAGATAGGCCTTCCCACAAGTTTACGGGTAATTCCCGAGTACCACCTCATGTAGTCTGTTTCATCAAGGCCACCAACATCGTCATGCACAATGCTATCCCACCGCAGTTCCCACTCGTTTAGCTCTGTCTCCATTTTACCTGACAAGTCCACACCCCCATCGACTCCTCGGGACTTTCTTACCCACCTTTGCACATCTTCTGGGATGCCTTGAAACATACCAAATTGCCTAAGACAACGATCGGGGAGGTGTCTCTCCGCCTTGTCAAAACATATCAACATTGTTTTCGATTTACCCAACGGAAGCGAGCCTCTGATATGATCTGGTACTAACCTAATTTCCATAGTTTCGTATGGAAGCCATTCCACCTATTTCCCAAGTACATATACGAGAGAGATGAGAAATTTTTCAAATTATACTAAGAACGGTAACTGAAGACATGCAAAGATGACAAAGCTTACATCACATGGCTTTAAGGAATCCAGTGCTTTACGGTAAAAGACCACATCACGATTTGCTGTTGGACCACTTTGCTTCCCCTTCCACCGAAGCACAAATGGGAAATGATCATGGACGGGATCCCGATTCAGCTTTGGCCGCCCAATGTTGAGGTGATAATAACTCCAACACTGCACAAAAGAAAGAGAAAGAAAAAAATTGAGTCTATATTCTCAACGTCGTAAGTTTCAAACAGCGGAAACTAGAAGAACTGCCTTGAGCGGATTACTTGAGGGATTGTAATTCTCCACAACAAACAATGATGCAATTAAAGATTTGAAAGACACTAAGAGCAAGTACAGAACCTGTAATAACGTCAAGCAACCGCATATTGTGCTTTGGGATTTAACAGAAGCATTGCCGAGTGCCCTATATAGGAATGCCAAAGCAGCTGCACCCCATGCATATGTACCAGCTTCATCAAAATCCCCAAACAACGGAAGATACATAACAGGCACCTTATTTCCAGTAGTTGTAGAAAAGATGGTACTCCCTACCAAGTACAAAAGGTAAGCACGAGTACGTTGTTCAATTTCTTCATAAGATGCATTATCAGGACAGCCAGAAAAGAACTCCTTCAACCAGCTAAGTTTCACCATCCCTCCGCTCGCATAATTAGAATCTGGAGCTAACCCTAAGTACTTCTCGCATACTGAAGAACATGTTGTATACGTTACACCAATTACAGCTTTGCCATCAATTGCCAATCCCAACAAAAGGGCAACATCCTCAAGAGTCAATGTCATTTCCCCAACGGTGAAGTGAAAAGTGTTGGTTTCTCTCCTCCACCGTTCAACCAAGGCGGAGATAAGAGGATTGTCAAGACTGATAGCAGGGATCCTTCTCAGATACCCAAAACCAGCTCTCTCTACCAACTCTATCTGTTTCGGACTAAGCTTCCACTCATTCAACTTTGAAGTGTGCTCATGACATCTCAATGCACCTCGCTCCTAACAATCATTTCCACACCAGAGAGACAACTTTTAACATCAATTTGACAAGAAACATAGTGATACCATATATCTCTTTCATAGATTGTGATTAACCGTTTCTCAAGACTGATTCACAGTACGTAACTGCAATGTGATTGAATGCATAAGAGTCTTAGAGTTAACCTGGCCATCCCAGACAGCCGATGAAACATGCTTCTCTTGATCATACAACACAATGTCCTTAAGTGGTCCAGGATTTGTTAAAGGGTCCATCATCGATGCCTATCTGATTGAAAATCCAACACAGAAGTAATCAACAGAATATCCAAATCACCCGTAGAACCAACAAAAAAAATCAAATTTCAAATATTCCACATTACATCAAGCACACGAAGGTCTAAGCATGGGCATGACAATGCTCAGACGAGACCCAAAGACAAAACCCACATACAAAACAAATCAAAACAAAACGCTCAATGGTAAAACTACTACCGATACACAAATTCTGTATATCCGAATTCGTAACGATTTTCACCGGACACAACGAAAGCTTGAAACCCACATCAAAAGGGCAAAACTTTCGGATAGAAAACTCCTCTACGGGGCTATCAAGCAACATGATGAAATCAACAGAACAACAGAGAGAAGGAATTCAATCCTCGGTTTTAAAGATTCAAGAAGAAGCTAAAAAAATCGAGGAAGAGACGTTTAGAGGGATAAAACGACGCCGAAGGGAGGAGGGAAAAACAAACCAGGAGGAACAGAGAGGAAGAGAGGAAGAGAGCAAAACGACGACGCACCAAAGGGAGAGAAGACGACGATCCAGAAGGTGCGAGTGCGATACCAAATAGAAAACCCTCAAAACGACGGCTTCTTCGTCGTAAGGGATAGCGTTTTTTCCCCCTTTTGATTTATACAAAAACAATTTAGTTTTCCAATAAAATAAAACTGTTTAAAAAGAAATTAAATTTAGGATTCGGTCCATTTAATTCAGCCCATCGTTTTCCGGCCCACAATATTGATTTTGTTCTTTTTTTTATCTTCTTAAAATATTGTGTTCATTTAAAATATACTAATAAACGAAATATAATTTTTATATTATATTATAATATATATATAGTATTTGATTTGTATATTAATTTCGAATTCATATAAAAATGGATTTATATCATTATAATTCGTATATTAAATAATATGATAGTTCAAACATAAAAATAAAAAATAATGTATATATAGTTTTAACATTTAACAAAATTTATATGTTTAATGCTTTTATAAGAATAGAAATCCAAAACTATGAAATAAATAGAAATGATAAATAATATAATAAAGAGTCCAAATAGAAATTCATAACATTCTTTTTTAATTTACAACTGAATATTCACATTTTTTTATATAGGTTTTACTAAAAAGGATATGAAAAATATTACAATCTTGATATTTAAGTAAAAGTAAAAACATTTAAATAAATAATTATATAGAAATAATTTTAAAAAATAATCGTGATTAATTTATATAGCATAATTTTGTGCAAATATGTATATATCACTTTCAAATATTATGTTAAAAATTATATTTGCCAATATATTTCATTTCATATTTTCTTATTCTTTAAATAATTCATTTTAAAATTTTGAATTCTTTTAAAAAGTGGGTCTTGATAGTGCAATAGTAAATAAATAATTTTTTAGATGACATGTTTTAAAATCAATTATTTGGTGTAGTTGTCCTTTACCATTTAATTATTGACTTGTATAATTTATAATATGTAGATCATAACTATTTGTTAATGATATTATGTTAAAAAGAATTATTTGGTTTAGTTGTCTTTTATCATTTAACTATTGACTTGTATAATTTACAATATGTAGATCAAACTATCTATTAATGTTATATTTGAGGATTGTGTTAGATCTATTTCAAAGTTTCAGGTTGTTGGGAATCTCAAGGAGAAAAAATATGACTCAATTATTTTCAAAATTTAAACTGGAAGATAGGAAGAGCCAAATTGGAAAAGAATGAGAAGATAGGGAGAGTCAAACTGGAAGAGAACGAGAAGATACGAAGCCGAAGACGAGGTAATCTGTTCCTAAATTCACGTGAAGATTAGGTGTAGAAACATATTATATACAAAGAGTTGAAACACCTAGGTTTAGGTATCGAGTGAGTGCCGCAATAAATGATATTTGATCATTAGGTATTACAACTTGGAGAGATACAAGATATAAGTGTGTGAGAGAAAAGAAACAATAAGTTGATTATTTATGATATACCTCATGGAGAGTTATCTGTTGAAGTCTTAAGTACGTTGTAATAAAAAACAAGTGTACTTAAAAAAACTGATTCGTAAATAAAATTGATATTGTTTTGGATATCCGTTTCTCTTAGCTTTTAATATTTATCAACGTTGTCTTTCTATTGTTTTCACTATCATATTCAAAATAATCAAATTTTCATGAACTTCATTTCGCTATCAAGTTGATCTAGTTCAACCAAATATTTGAAATCTAAAACAACGATACAAGGGCAAGGCTAAACAAAAAAAAATTTGTTAATGAATAAAATATACATTGTAATCTAGTATTTATACAACCAAACCAACACATAAAAAAATTTTTTTTAAAAAAAGAAAAATACAACAATAAAAATAAATCATAACAAAATGTTTTATATTAACCCTAATACTATCTCTCAAAATGGAGAGTATATATCACATGCTCTAAGGTAAGAGTATAAAATGAAGTCGACGATAATGTTTATGTTAGTACGTCTGTAAATTGATTTGAGCAATGTACATGTAAAGTATACAGGAATCCATAATTGATTTTTTCATGAAGCACATAATAATCAATCTCTATATGCTTCGTCATCTTGTAAAATATCGGGTTGCTTGCAATGTGAGGGGATACAATATTATCACAAAAAAGCAAGATAATAAGTAATAGAAATTTTCATTTTAATAAGAAAGGCATTTAGCTAAATTAGTTCACAGGTCGTATTTGTCATGGAGCGATATTTGGTTTCATCGCTGCTACGAGATATCATCACTTGTTTCTTGGATTTCCATGAGATTAGTGAATCTCCATAAAAATATGAAAAAACGAGTGACTAATCTACGACTGTTTAAGTACGATGCCTAATCAGCATTCGAGAACCTTTTGAGCTAAAGTTTATGTGAAGAATATAAGAGCCATTGACTTGGTATCTGTTTTAAGTATCTTAAATTTTGAAAAGCGGTAGAAAGGTGTGTTTGTGAACAAGTAGACATATATTAACTGAGTTTGTTAACATAAAAACTAATATTAGGTCTCGTTATTGTCAGAGATTATTTTTTCAATCATTTTCCTATAAAAGGTAACATCTTACATATTGTTTTCATTAGAGGCAATGAATTTAACATTGATTTTCATTGGTAAATAAAGAGGTTTGCAACTGATCATATCGTTTTCATACGTATTTCTTACACGATTTTAGAGATGTTTATGATATATATGTGATGTTTTACGTATGATTCCGTATCCGTTTTACTTGTTTTCGAGTTTTCATGTTCTTACAGGTTTTTATGCGTATTCGGTTCATTTCGAAGCTAAAGGACGTGCACGAAACAAAGTACCAACATCAAAGATCATCACAGGACAAACGGGACGAGAATCGGCATGGAATAGTCACTACCTGCGGGGGTAACTCCCTAGCCCGAGCGGGCATTTGTTACGACGATTTTTTCCAGCAAATTGAGCACGAGTCAGGCGAGAAATACCCCGCCCGGGGCATGAGCCCGAACGGGCAGCACATGTGCCCGAGCGGGCAAGCCTTGAGCCCGAGCGGGCACCCCTTGAGCCCGAGCGGGCAGCCTCCTTTTCATCGCGTTCTTGCGTGATCTTCCGCGACGTACCCGAGCGGGTCACTTACCCTGCCCGCACGGGTCGCGACCATCACCTGCAACTTCAAATAAGTTAATTTGACTTAAAACAAATGGAAGTTTGTTGGGGACTTATACAAGGAAAACTACTTTAGAGAAGAGAAATAAGTGCTATTTCGCTGGAGTAACTAATGGAAATGTCACTCAACTTATTCAATAATGGAAACTCATGAAAAGACAACAATCGGTGGCTGCTGCAACATAAAGAAGAACGGAACGTCCAGAAGGAAAAGGAGGGAGAAAAGGAAAGAAAAGAGGAAGGAAAGAAGAGAAGAGGAGCCAAGGGTCGAGCTCATTCATTCATTATTCAGTTCTTGATCGAGGGAGAGAGGAGGAAGGTTCTGGCGAAGGAGACTTACGAGGAGCATTGGAGATCAACCTGACACTTTGGTTTCGTTTGGTTTTCATGTTCCTTAAATCTTCTATTTCGTTTATGTTTGTTTACGAATGCATGAGCGAGTAGTTGGTTTGTTCTAGGAGAAGGGATTAGCCCATGGCTATCCCAGAACCACTTTTGATTTATCTTTGAATGCATCTTCCCGTTTTGGTTTATCTATTCTTTATTTGAGTGCTTAAATGACTTGTGTTTGCGACGGCTGCGTAGATACATGTGTTAGGGGTTAAGAGAAGGACCGAAAGGAGAATTTTAGTCCTAGAAGATCAGGTTTAGAACAACCGAGGTTAGGCCACGAAAGTAGGGTAGCAGCGGTTGAGGGTAAAACGGATGAATCATGGATCTTATAGGTTTAGTTCAGGGTGTCAGCCACGAAAATAGGGGGCAACTTGACTAGATCATGTGTCTATGCCTCGAGAGAGGGTAGATATCATATTAGGATCGTGTGCCTTAGATAACTTGACTAAGATTGCATGATAGATAGATTGATTGTTGGTTTCGGTAGTCTTGTGGTGAAACCGGTTTCCTGGAACGTTTGTCTCATTCTTAAGAACTAGTTTGTTTATTTGCTTTTAGTATTTCATTCTTCAAACCATATTTCGTTCATTAGCAAGTTTGATTCACAGTTAGAGTTTAGGTTGTGTTGCGTAGTCTCTGTGGGATCGACACCTGAAGTACTACACACGTGCCGTGCACTTGCAGGTAGTTTAGATTATTTATTTAACTTTGAGAACGCATCAAGTTTTTGGTGCCGTTGTCGGGGACTATTGTCAACACATCTTAGATTCGAGCCTAGAGTCGTTCTTGTTTGTTTTTGTTTTTGTTTTCTTTTCTTTCGTTTTTTCTACGTAAATCGTTCTTTATTTCTCCTTTGTAGAGCCTTCAGATCCACGAGAGATGGATAATCAGAACGGCAATGGACAGATGCAACAACAGCAACTCGTGCCTCAACCGCGAGAACCACAGGCCTCTCCACCACGTCGTCTCAGGGATTACGTGGCGCTGAACATGAACAACGTGCAAACAGCCATAAGGATGCCTGTTGTTGCGAGAGAACAGTTCGAGATTAAGCCAGCGATGATCAACATGCTTTATCAGAGGCAATTCATGGGTGAAAATCATGAGGATCCCATAAGCACCTCAGAGACTTCCTTGAGCTTTCTGGTACGTTCAAAATACACGGAGTCTCAGAGGACACGATCTTATTGCGTCTTTTCCCCTTCTCAATTGGGGGGAGGGCGAAAACTTGGCTGCAATCGCTCTCCGCTGGTTCAATCACGACTTGGGATTAGCTCTGCACATTGTTCTTATCACGCTTCTTTCCTCCGAGCAAGACGATTCAGATGAGGGGGAAATCACAACGTTTAGATGCAAAGATGGAGAAACTTTGTTTGAAGCGTGGGGCAGATTTAAGGATCTTCTACAGTTGTATCCACACCATGGTCTTGAGCAGTGGTACGTTATCCAAACCTTCTACAACGGAATTTCAGATGAGCATCGTTCGACGTTGGATAACGCTGCCAGGGGATCATTCATAAATCTGAGCGTCGAGGAGGCATACGAGCTGATTGATAACCTTGCCATGAACCACACCATGTGGTCAACACCGAGAGGTATGCCTAACAGCACTCGTCGTCTGTATGAGGCGAATCAGAGCAGGGCAACGGGTAATGCAGCGAACGCCATGTACTGCATAAATTATGGAGATACAGAACACGTGGCTTATCAATGCACGCCGTAAGAGAATTTTGAACAGATGAATTATGCCCAACAGCAAGGAAACACGCACTTCGGGAATACCTACAACCTGAATTGGAGGAATCACCCGAACTTGTCATACCGAACGACTCAACCGATGAAGTATTCGGGAATTCAACAATCACAGCAGCCATACCTGCAAAATAACCAGCAATTCCAGCAAGCTCAGCAAGTTCTGCAAGCTCCTCAACATCCTCAAGCCTCTTCGTCGAACCTTGAGGCGGTATTGCTCGAATTTATTAAGGAGCAAAGGCAGCAAACATCGACTCAGACCAAATTCAATGCGGACGTGGGGACAGCAATCAACGAGCTCAAAACTCAGATGGAATCCTTGAGCAATCATGTGAAGAGTTTAGAGAACTCCGTAGCACAAAAAGCTACCTCATCCTCTCGAAATCCCGGACAGCTTCCTGGTAAACCCGAGCTAAACCCGAGAGAGTACGTGAATGCTATTTCTGTGTGCAACGGTGATGTGGTTGAAAATTCGCCCTCCAAAGAGTGAGGGCAAGCTGCTGGAACGTCCATGAAAAGAGGCAAAGGTAAGATTGTGATTATGGAAGGAGTCAAAACAGATTTAGACAAACCATACGTTGCTCCTCCGGCATACAAACCTCATATACCGTTTCCTCAACGGTTGGTGAGCAGTAAGAACGAAGAGAGAGTGGGCAGATTCGTAGAGGGTCTCAAGAAGCTTGACATCAACATCCCATTCGTGGAAGCCCTCCAAAAGATGCCTAATCACGCCAAACCCATAGAGGTTCTTTCCAAAGAGAAGCATATCGAAGAGAACGAGACGGTAGCACTCACCGAGGAATGCAACACTATCTTTCAAAACAAGCTGCCACCGAAGTTGAAGGACCCTGGAATGCCACCAAAGTTGAAGGACCCCGGAAGCTTCTCCATTCCATGCACAATAGGTAATCTTGAAATTGAAAATGCTTTGTCTGATTTAGAAGCAAGCGTGAGTATCATGCCACACTCGGTTTTCAAGCGGATGGACTTCGGGAATCTCAAACCTACAAAGATGTGTCTGCGCCTCGCGGATCGTTCGGTAAGATATCCGGTGGGAATTGTTGAAAACGTTCCCACCATGGTAGGTAAGCTTTGCATTCCCACTGATTTTGTTGTACTTGAGATAAAGGAAGATGCTAGGACACCTATTATTCTTGGTAGACCGTTCTTAGCTACTGCAGGTGCCATGATAGACGCACAACAAGGAAAGCTTTCCTCTCGTGTCGGAGATGAGACGATAGAATTCAACCTGTCCAGCCTCATGAACGGACCCTTATCCAAGGAGTCTTGCCTAAGAGTTGATTCGTTGGACGAGTTATCCAAAGACACGCTTGATCAAGTGAGTATGCCCGATTCTCTTGTACGGTATTTGACACGAGTTTGCGATAATGCAGGATTTGCGGACGAAGGAGCTGAGATGTACACGAAATTCATGAGTGCTATTGCAGCACTAGGAGACGCCCCATATGAGGAGATACCACACGAAATCCATACTGGTTTCACAGCGGAGAAGACGTCCGAACTTGAGCTCGACCCTCCATCGCCTTCTCTTCGGTATGAGTACGTTCAGTCCAATAAAACATACCCTGCTGTTATGAATGCTAACTTGAGTGCAAATGAGATGAAAAACAACCCACACGCGTCAAGAAGCGTAGAAGAGTCAGCTCTTCAACATGTATGCACGGAAAATATACGGAAGACAGCCATGAACCTTTTATTGAAACTCAAAAGAAGCTGCACCCACACTTGCAGGAGGTAATGGAAAAAGACGTCATGAAACTTTTCAATGCAGGTATCATTAATCCAACCTCGGGCAGTGAACGAGTGAATCCCATGCATGATGTGCCAAAGAAAGATGCAATGACTAAAGGATGGCACGATAAGAAGAGCCTACCTCATGACTTCCAACCAGGTGATTTCGTTCTACTTTTCATTCTCGTCCTGTTCTACTTTTCAATTCTCGTCCTATGCTTTTCTCGGGCACACTACCGTCCCGTTGGTCTGGTCCTTTTTAGGTACGAGAAGTCTTCACACATGGAGACGTGGAACTTTGGAGCGAGACGGGTGACACATTTAAAGCCAATGGACAGCGGCTAAAGCTCTACCAAGCCGCTCAATCGATCGAAAGTGGAAACTCCATTTCCCTTTCCGATCCACCCGTCGTGCACGCATGAGGAATGGAGACGTCAAAGCTTAAAGATGTTAAATAAGCGCTTTCTGGGAGGCAACCCAACTGTTTGATTTTATTTTTTTAGTTTTTAGTGTGAGACTCGATTATTCGTTTATCTAAAAAAAACAGAAAAGCACAAAAAAAGAATACCACCGCAAACGTGCTTCACTTCCCTTACCCTCCATCGGAGTTTCACGTCGAGGACGCCGTTCAATTCAAGTGTGGGGGAGCAGCTCACGTTTTTCAGGTGATTTCGTTTCATTTTCTTTCATCTTCCCTTTGACTTTGTAGTTTTTAGTTTGTTTTTGTTTTCGTGAGTCAGAATTGTCCCAGGCACTTGTCCGGTGCCACCTTTTGAGATGAACCATGAACCTAGGATGTTTAAGAAGTTGGCTTTTTCCGTGAAATTTTGCACGTTTGAGCTAGGTTTTTCCTAAGCGTTAGAGCTTATTAGTCGGCTGAAAAACAATAGGTCGTAGTTCTTTGGGAATCCTAGTGTTGCTTGTGGGGGGTTTAGACGAGGTTGCTAGGCTAGTTTATCGTTTATTCTCTCTATCCAGATGGTCACACTTTGTGTAGACGATGCTTTACTTTACTTTTCTATGAGGATTACTATATGGTGAGATCGAGCTTATTTGCAGATTAAGAGCACACACTAACACTTCGTTGTCGATAGAAATAATGCCTAAAACGCATGATCTAAAATCGATATGAGTGCATCGACCTTGATACTCTTTCGATGGCTCGGGTCTAAGTGGTGGGTTGGCATCATCTTTCTACGTGCTAAGGGCATGGCACAAATAAAACGCCGCCTACTCCGCTGCACTCTTAAACGAGATGCATGAGTATGCCGTCATCAGTAGTCTGGGTCTAAGTAGAGATTGGATCCCTTCAAATCCGACGTCCTAGAAGCCTAGTGTGTATGCAAAGAAAAATAAAAAAAAGAAAAAAAGGGAAACGAAAAAGAAGTCATAAAAAGAAAAAAAAAGAAAGAAATAGAAAAAAAAAGAATAAAGAAAGAAAGAAGCTCGGAAAAAAAACAATTATCCTCGGTTGTTCTAGGTTTAGCATTGTCTGAAGTCTTGTTTGGTGGAGAGAGTTACGGTGGCTTGTTTAGTTTTCCTTTGATTTACTTTCTCATGGGTAGCCTTGGTGAACCTAGGATGAAGACCGAAAACTTAATTAGCCCGAATTTGCTCTCGATGTGCTAGTTGATCGGTTAGGCTCGCTTTAGCGGTACTTCTAGGAGAAGGGGGATTCTCGGATATTGTATACCCCACGTGTTCCACGTTTACGTTTGCTTAGGGACAAGCAAACATTCAAGTCTGGGGGATTTTGATCATCTCGTTTTCATATGTATTTCTTACACGATTTTAGAGATGTTTATGATATATATGTGATGCTTTACATATGATTCCGTATCCGTTTTACTTGTTTTCGTGTTTTCATGTTCTTACAGGTTTTTATGCGTATTCGGTTCATTTCGGAGCTAAAGGACGTGCACGAAAAAAAATACCAACATCGAGGATAATCACGGGACAAACGGGACGAGAATCGGCATGGAATAGTCACTACATGCGCAGGTACCTCCCTAGCCCGAGCGGACATTTGTTACGGCGATTTTGTCCAGCAAATTAAGCACGATCGGGCGAGTAATACCCCGCCCGGGGCATGAGCCCGAGCGGGCAGCACATGTGCCCGAGCGGGCAGGCCTTGAGCCCGAGCGGGTACCCCTTGAGCCCGTGCGGGCAGCCTCCTTTTCATCGCGTTCTTGCGCGATCTTCCGCGCTGTATCCAAGCGGATCAATTACCCTGCCCGCGCGGATCGTGACTGTCACCTGCAACTTCAAATAAATTAATTTGACTTAAAACAAATGGAAGTTTGTTGGGGACTTATACAATAAGAAAAACGACTTTAAAGAAGAGGAATAAGTGATATTTCGCTAGAGGAACTAATGAAAACATCACCCAACTTATTCAATAATGGGAACTCATGAAAAGACAACAATCGGTGGCTGCTGCAACATAAGGAAGAACGAAACGTCCAGAAGGAAAAGGAGGGAGAAAAGGTAAGAAAAGAGGAAGGAAAGAAGAGGAGAGGAGCCAAGGGTCGAGCTCATTCATTCATTATTCAGTTCTTGATCGAGGGAGAGAGGAGGAAGGTTTTGGCGCAGGAGACTTACGAGGAGCATTGGAGATCAACCCGACACTTCGGTTTCGTTTGGTTTTCATGTTCTTTAGACCTTGTATTTCGTTTATGTTTGTTTACGGACGCATGAGCGAGTAGTTTGTTTGTTCTAGGAGAAGGGATTAGCCCATGGCTATCTTGGAACCACTTTTGATTTATGTTTGAATGCATCTTTCCGTTTTGGTTTATCTATTCTTTATCTGAATGCTTAAATGACTTGTGTTTACGACGGTCACGTAGATGCATGTGTTAGGGGTTAGGAGAAGGAACGAAAGGAGAATTCTAGTCCTAGAAGATCAGGTTTAGAACAACCGAGGTTAGGCCACGAAAGTAGGGTAGCAGCGGTTGAGGGTAAAACGGATGAATCACGAATCTTATGGGTTTAGTTCAGGGTGTCAGTCACGAAAGTAGGGGGCAACTTGACTAGATCACGTGTATATGCCTCGAGAGAGGGTAGATATCATATTAGGATCGTCTACCTTAGATAATTTGACTGGGATTGCATGATAAATAAATTGATTGTTGGTTTCGGTAGTCTTGTGGTGAAACCGGTTTCCTAGAACGTTTGTCTCATTCTTAAGAACTAGTTTGTTTATTTGCTTTTAGTATTTCATTTTTCAAACCATAATGCTAACGTTAGCAAGTTTGATTCATAGTTAGAGTTTAGGTTGTGCTGCATAGTCTCAGTGGGATCAACACCTGAAGTACTACACACGTGCCGTGCACTTGCGGGTAGTTTAGGTTATTTATTTAACTTTGAGAACGCATCAGCAACCTAGCATACTATAATCTTCAAGTAATTCTAGAATATATTTGTGTTGGCTAATGAAGATAAATGTAGAAAACTTTGCAATTTATAGGCCTAATAGTATTTACGTTCACAAAGGTCATTAACTTTAAAAGAATATTGAATGGTCTTTTAATTTGAGTCTAAAACAGCTACTGATAATGAGAAAATTATCAACATAAATAAAAAAATCAAAACATAAGAAGATGATGAATGTAAAAACATAAAATGTTCACAAATATATAGCTTTAAACTATGTTGTAATATAACGGTTGAAAAGTTTGATGTTAATGACTAGGGAGATGGGAGACATGGTTTACCATTTTAGACTCTCTTATAATATTTTATGGTTAAACATATATTTGTGGACCGATATTTGTGAATAATTATGGTATAAGTGTTGTCATTCGACTTAGTCCAAAATAAATGTGACAAGGTTTAAGTTTAACTAATTGGACTTCGGTATTGAATTAGATGTGAAAGGTTATATGTGTAGAGACCTTTGGTTATATTGTTAAATTCCATGATGTGCGAAATTAAACGATACAATCAAGAACCTGATAATTAACTGGTTAACTCTCGGTTTATGGTCCTTGGTTCACGTGTATATATAGATATGAGATTTAATTTTAGATGAGAATTCATTCTTACAGACACATAAATTCTTTTTTCAGAAATCTCATTATTCTATACGCATCTCAGCCATGTGTTGAATCCGGTGATTACACGTAGAACCAAAAGATCAATTCCGTTGCATTACATATGCTTTGGATACATGCATTTATTACGATCTTCTATTCAATTTTGATGTAATTTACAATAGAAAATTAAAATTTAGAATCCATATAAAATTAAAACGAATTCTTACCATTGGTATCAATGCCCGATCTATTCTATTTATGTCAAATTAGAAATGATCTAATGTATTTTATTTCATATTTGAGTTTGAATATGGTTAATTAAACAATTTTTGAATAAAATTAAAGTTAGAGAAGGTAATTTTCACGATTAATCATCATGGAGAAGAAGAAATATATATTTTTTATTTTAAGAAACTAAATGCAGAAAATAAAGCATGTATCATTCGTGGTTTTGAAAATTTCATTGACCAATTTTTATTAATTATTGATTTAATTAAAAAACCAAAACCGACGGAATTCATTATTTAAAAAAACAAAACCCAAATATTTTTTGTTTTTAAATCATTTGCACATTCTGGTACGTTTTTTTAGGCCCAGTATAAATTTTGTTTTAAAGCCCATACAAAAACGACCTAGAATATTTTTCAAAGAAATGGTTTTAGGCCCTGCCCATAAACGATTGAACGCAAAATTAGCTTCTGTGAGAAAAAAATAAAAACTTGGCTTCTTTAGAATTAAGAAATGGTATTGAGCACTTTGGGATTGTAAGGGAAGTTTTCTACCAGTTGAGTATAGATCCGTCCGTTAATTTTGGATCGCGGTTATTGTTATTTTTATATCATTAAGTAATTCGGTTGATCTCGCATGTTAATATGCAAAAAGATTGTTTATATTCCAATTAATTTGTGCAATTCAGTTGGATTAAAGTTGACACAAATGTTATTTATGTATTTATATCATTATTTTGGTGAATTTAATTTATTATGCACATTTGGATTGTATAATTATAAAGTTAAATCATAATTATTAAATTAAAGTTTCACTAAAAATATGATTATTGATAATTAAATATCCTTTGATTAATGTATAAGTTTCTCAACATCATACCAAAGTGGGAAATCTTGATAAAAATAATTATTTTAATCACATTGAGAAGGTTACATAATATAATTCATGCGAACTTTGATTCACGGTTTTGCATAATTATATTATGTGTGCATTGATAATTAGTGTATATTTTCGATATGTCATAAATGTGATGGTATGTCCAAAGGTAACCATTACATGAGATATTTCATTTACACTAATTGTTTAATGTGTTGAGTCATCTATTACAAGTCGAAATTATTATCCAAAGACTAATTTTGATGTTGCGCATATACCTTGTGATTGGATTAGATCGTGTTATCATTCAATTAAGGTTTAATTGAATGAAAGTCTAACACAAGAGCTATCTTTTGTTCACAGTTGTGCTATTGGCATTAAATATCTCTGCCAACGTTAGTTCGATCCCTATGTTGAATGGGTCAAACTTTGCTGAATGGAAAGAGCAGTTACTGATCATACTTGCTTTGATTAGTTACGACATTGCGATTAAGAAGGTTCGTCCAGCGATTAGGGATTCGAGTTCAGTTGAGGATCGTAACAATCTCGAACACTGGAAAACCTCAAACCGAACATCTTTGATGATCATTAAGAATTTCATTCCTCCGGTTTTAAGAGGCATGATTGAGAAAAAGAAAGAAAAGTTATGAACCGCTGATTCAAGATTACTTCATGTGCAAAAGAAACATAATAAGGTTAAAAAATGTTTCTTTTGTCACAAGACTAGTCACGGAAGGAAATGTTGTATGAAGTATCATACTTGTCATGAAAATAAGGATCCGATTCTCGTTTTGGTTTGTTTTGAGGTCAAGTTAGCTTTAGTGCCTAGTGATACTTGGTGGGTTGATTTCGGTGCTATAACTCACGTAAGTATTACTATGCAGGGTTGCCTCCATTAAGCCAATTGATGCTGAAAGATACATCTATGTGGGCGATGGTAAAAGGGTGGAAGTGGAAGTGATCGAGAAATTTAGGTTTTTGATGAAGGCCAGTCAATTTCTAGATTTGAAGGGTGTTTCGTTGTATAGTCTTTTAGACAGAACTTGATTTCAGTTTCTACATTAAACAAATTAGGATTTTATTTTTCGTTTGGAGACCCTAAGTTTATCCTTTCATTTCATTCGGATGTGATTAGAACTAGTTCTTTGTCTATTTCAGATAATCTTTATATGCTCGATATTATCCCTTCATATAATAAAATCTTGCATATTGGTTCATGTGGTGTGAAGCGTAAATTGATGAATGAAAATTCTGTTGTTTTATGACATAAAGGATTAGGTCATATCTCAAAATTGAGAATAGAACGTTTAGTATCAGACAAAATAATTGAAACTCTTATTTTTTGAATTTTAACCATTGGGTCAATTGTATCAAGGGGAAACAAACAAACAAAGTATGTAAATGCACATATCGAACTTCAGAGATTTTAGAATTGATACATACGGATGTATGCGGACCGTTTCCTATTGCTTCTTGGATTGGTCAACATTACTTTGTATCATTCATAGATCATTATAGTCGATATGGTTACCTTTATGTTATTTATGAGATGCCAGAGGTTTTGGATGTTTTCAAAGCGTTTAAGGCTGAAGTTGAACTTCAACTTAATAAACTTGTTAAGGCCATTCATTCTGATCGTAGTGGTGAATATTGCGGTACAAATGACGGATTAGGTGAATAATAGCTAGGGTCATTTTCCAAGTACCTCGAGGAGTGTAGAATTGTTCCCCAATACAGAATGATGGGTACACCTAGCATGAATGGTATTGCAAAGAGACGAACCGTATACTTCAAGAAATGTTGAGAAGTATAATATCGTTCTCTACTCTCCCAAAATCCCTGTGGGGTGAGGCATTAAAGAGAACGTCTTATATCTTGAACAGAGTACCAAATAAAGCAACAATTAAGACGCCTTACGAGTTAAAGACGAGTAGACGTTCTAGCTTAAGGCATTTTCACATTTAGGATGTCCAGCAGAGACTCGATATTATCGACCCGATGAAAAGAAACTAGATTCCAAAATTGTGAGGTGTTACTTTGTTGGATACTCAGAAAGACATAAGGGGTATAAGTTTTATAATCCCATGAAAAAAACGATCTTTGAGACGAGAGTAGTGACGTTCTTTGAGGATATCAAACCTGAGAAAAGGGATGATGAATTTTGTTTTGGAGAGGATAAGGATGAAACTTTTGTTTCATAAAAGATAATGATTCCTATTTAGATTGTTATAGCTGGAAATAATTTGGAACATATTGCTCGAGCTACAAATCAAGATACTCCAAATGTTGTTCCTGAAATCCATAAAGAACAAGTTCATGAACCCAAGAATAGTTACATCCAATACAAGAAAATCATGATTTAGGGACGACCAGTGGTAGTTTGCAATCCGTCCGCAATTAGGGACGACCAGTGGTAGTTCGCAATCCGTCCGCAATCCGTCCGCAATTAAGAACAGAAATTTCAGTCCGCAAACGGTCCTTAAAAAAGACCAAAAAAGGACTCCGATATGCTATGAAATTACCGACAGGTTTCCGGTCGGCATTTGCGGACAGAGGGTGGGTCGTCCGCAATATTTACGGACAAAGGGTGGATTGTCCGCAATATTTGCGGATGGAGGCTTGGGAGTCTGCAAAATTTGCGGACGGACATGGGTCGTCCGCAATTTTAGGGACGACCTTGAAACAGTCGGCAAATTTTTTTAATAATAAAAAAATAAAATTGAAATAAAATTTCATTAGATTAAATTATAAAAATTAGTACATAACAATAATTAAAAAGTATACATATAACTAACATTTTTAATACTAATCCGTTGGAGGTATTTCCGAATCGTCGTGATCAGAATCATTGTTCTGAAATGCATCCCAATCGATGTTAAGCATTTGCGATTTCATCATGCGCAGGAACTGTTCAATTCGTCTTTCTGATCGTTCAGCTTGCTTTTGTGATCGTTCAACCTCCTTTAGTGCTTGTTCAACGGGCCTTTCGGATTCTTGTTGCGTCTCGAACACTTTTGATAACGTATTTCGGAACTCGTACTCTGATACTTTTCTTTACCCTTGGAGGAAGTTGAATGTTTCGAGGCCATTCCTCCAAGTCCGAAAATACGACCTTTGTATGGCGTAACTTGCTGTAAAACAAATATTGAGATTTAATGAAATTTATAAATATTAAAATTATATCATATTGAAATGTCATTAATTTACCTCGAGATACAACTCGTTGTACTCTTCGTGACTAAGGGTAGTTTGTGTTCCATCTTCTCTCGGGGGAATTTGCGATACTCATTCCGCTGCCATATTTTCAACTTCATCGTGAAGACGTTCCGCTGCCATGTTTAGGGACGAATTACTCAGTCCGCAAATTCAGTCCCGAAATCTGAATTTTCTTGTAGTGTGCGTACGTTCCAACAATTCTAGGTACGATGGTTCGGATCCCTTCTCTTTCGCCTGAAACAAATAAAAAAGATATAAGTTTAATGAAATGTTAATTTTATATAAATGCATAAAAAGTTGAATAAAGCTTACCAAATCTTCGTATACTTCCGCAAAAGAATGAGATCCTGCCGTATGTACGCTCATCCCGTATCCTTCTCTATCAGAACGTCGGGATTTACTTGCTCGCTCGCTTTTTTGCTTAAATGTTGGATCATCCCAATACGCGCACATCTGATCCCAAACATCTTCCGCTATCCAAAGGGGTTTTCCTTTCGTATCTAGTTTATTTTTAGAGGCATTTACAATGGACTTGAGATGAACTCCCACAACCCGTTTAAATTCGGACTTTACTAGTCCGGTAAGTTCGGGATTCCAATAAAATTTTTACTGAAATAATAAAAATCTTATTATATTTAAACATAATTTCAATTACTTGATAAAATTAAAAATTGTTTAAAACATACCACAAATCATTTCCACCATCGTTTCTTAATTTCTGGATCGGTTTGTGTCCAATTATAACACGACCGGTCATAATCAACTTTCGTCGTCTTTGTTATGTGACGAGAAAGTTGATCGAATCCAAACCTACAATTTAAAATGAAAGATAAATTAACATTTAATTAACTATTTATAATTGACATTTGAACGTAAGTATACGAACCATAGTGCGTCGTCTCCACGAATAGGGTCTAAACGAGGAAGCTTGCATCATTCTTCATCCATTAATAAAATTTCTTCTACAGTTGGTTCGTCGTGCATCTCAGGTTTGTGATGCATTACTGGATCAACTGGTGGTTGGATTTACGGATAATAAGGAGTATATTGCGCCGATTGTGTCGATCCAGAGTTCCGAAAGAAATTTGGATTCATATATTTCAAAAATCATGAAATGGAATGTCGGAAATGAGATGATAGGTTACCACTTTCCTCAGAATGAGGGCGGTTTCTCGTTTTACCGCCTTTTCCAACGCTTCGCGACATACTGAAATGTAAAATTAAAATATTACGTACGTTAGAACGAAATTTCATTAGAATGAAATTCCAATTCCTAATCAAATTTTTGACAACATAACTAGCAATATCCAACAAGCCTTTTTGCCAATTTCAATTCCTAATAAAATTTTGGACTAGATTACTAATCAACTGTCAATTTACTAAGTAAAATCAACCTAAATTCTTCACAAATTTTTCGTCTAAGCAATTTTCAATTCCTACTAAAATTCTAGACTAAATTCCTAATCAAAATTTTGACAACATAACTAAGAAATTTTCAATTCCTAAGCCAAAGTTTCCGCCTAACTAGCGAGAACGATTCGATTCGAACCTTTTTTTCCATGGTGGACCAGTGTAGACTTGAGACGGTTGGTGGAGAAGACACTGGCGGCTGAGGGCGGCTGTGGGCATGTCAGGCAGTGGCTGCAGGCGAAGACGACGTGGGCGGCAGCGTGGGAGATGACGTGGGCGGCGGCGCACTGAGGAGGGAGAGAGTTTTAGTTTTGTGTAGCGCCTGCGGGCGAAGACGACATGGGCGCAACACTAGAGACGATGCTCGGCCCTAGAGACGATGCAGTGGCTGCGGGCAAAGAGGTGGGCGGCACTGGAGACGCAGCGACACGCGGGCGGCGGCGCGACAACGCGGCTGGTGGCAAAGAAGCGACACGCGGGCATCGGCGCGAGGAGGAGAGAGTTGTTTGGAGGGAGAAAGCGACAGTGGAAAATGCCTAATGGGGGTTGCCTTCGGAATTTAAAGAAAATTGCGGACGAGGAGTCGTAACCCGTCCGTAATTGCAACCCGTCCGTAATTGGGGACGGTTACCTAAATCCCATCCCCAATTACGGACGATCGTGGCTCATCCGTTCGCAATTCCGGGATGATGTGCCGGGACAGGACGATGTGCCAAGACGTGACGAGATGATGTTTCGAGATGGGATGATATGTCAGGATGATGTGCCGAGACGGGACGATATGCCGGGACAAGACAGGATGATGTGTCGGGACGGGACGAGACGATGTGCTGGGAAGAGACGGGACGATGTGCCGAGACGGGACGGAATATCCGTAAACGTCTAACATAAGTATCCGTAAACGTCTAACATAAATATCCTTAAACGTCTAACATAAGTATCCGTAAACATTTAACAAATCATTAAAAAATAGAAACAATGCTTCAAATATTCATAAACGTCTAAAATGAATATCCCTAAACTCTCAACACCGAATAAACAATGCATTAAGAAATAGAAACAGTTGAATATCCGTAAACGTTTTAACATGATTCATCATCTTCAGAGTCACACAATTGTTTCGTCGACTCTTGTGTTTCTGTATCTGATTCAAATTCGTCTTCTTCTTTTTCTTCTATATCTTCATAAAGATCATCTTCATTTCTTTTGATTTCTTCCATTTCATGTGCGTAAGTGCTTCAACACGTACCTCGTCAATAGCAACAATCTCGGTCATTTATTGTTGCATTGGAAATTGTTGTTGTTCTGTGTTGTCGATAAATTTGCCCCTTGGAAGTATCTTCAATGCGATACGCCAACCTGAAGATCTTCTAATATGCGGATAGGAAACGTAAAAAACATGATCGGCTTGTGACGCAAGAATAAAAGGCTCGTATTTTGCATATCTTCGTGTGGAGTTAACTTCTACAACGCCTAGTTTGTTTACTCTTGTTCTACGACCGATTATTGGATGGAACCAATCACATCGAAATAACATCACTTTTAAAACGACATAACCTACAAAAAATATGAAAATATGAGTCAGTATAATCCAAAAAGACATACGTGGTAAGGATAACATTGTTTTAAATTTGTTTTCCATACTGGATATTCCAATTGCAAAATTTCCTTTAAAATCTTGTTCATCGACCGATGCACAATAGCTTTCACCTTTGACACATATACCATAGTTCATCGTCGACTTCAATTTCCCGTGTTCGTAAGTGTGAAAATTATAACCACGTGTAAAATACATATGCCAACTCATAACTTTCACAATCGGTCCTTTAACAAGATCTCGTAGTCACAACGGGTGATTACCCATCTCAACCTGCAGTACATGTACAAACTTAGACACATCGTCGGAATATTATAAAAGTTATTTATTTATATATGTAAAATTTCATTACTTACATATTGTCTGATCCATGTGGAGAAATCTTTTTCTTTAAGTTATTGGAGTTGAGAATCATCAATGTTCGTATATATATTCTTCAATATATCATTAAATATCCTGTATAAAAAGAAACAAAATTCTATGAATATTACAAAAATAAACAAAATTGTCATTGTGATAACCATAGTTATGGGATTTTACCTTTCAAAAGGCTGTAGATATTCACAGTTCAATAAAACATACGTATGTGCGATAGGATATGGAGATCTCGTTGTGATAACCATATATCTTTCGCCTTACCAGCAGATCGACCAATTCCACAAAATATGTCCGGAACATCTGGTACTGGATATGAATACGTCACACCACCATCAAAACATCTGTATGGATTTCTAGTCCGCGTTTGAATATGTGGTTCGAAGTAGTATGAAGTGAAGAACGATATTTCCTCATTCACGTATTGTTCCATAATTGAACCCTCCGGACGAGCTTTTTGTTTCTTCAGATGAAACATAAATTGCTCGAACAGATACATCCAACAAAATTGAACTGGACCTCCTGATTCGGCTTCGTACGGTAAATGAAATGTCAAATGCTCCATACCTCCAATTGTTTCGTGTGCATATTTGTCCATCAATTCAGAAAAACATATCGGAAGTAGTCTTTGCATGAATTCATGACAATCGTGACTTTTCATCCCTAATAACTTTCCTCCTTGAATGTCCACGCACCTTCCGATGTTAGACGCATATCCATCGGGAAATTTCACATCGTCTTTCAACCATTTCAAAAAATTATATTTCTTATCATTTGACAATCTGAATATCGAAACTGACGCTTTACCGTCATTACTTATATGTAACTTCTTTCATGAGCAATACTCTTCTAGATCCTTGCGTGATTTAATATTGTCTTTCATCTTCCCTGTGACATTCAGTACCGTATTGGTGATGTTATCGAATTTTTTTTTCTATGTGCATGACATCAAGATTATGTCGAAGTTTCAGATTTTTCCAATACGGCAAATCCCAAAATATGCTCTTCTTATACCAGTTATGAGTAATTCCATAACCACCAATTCTCGGATGATTGTTCCCTCTGCAATCTATACTCCTAGGAATTTTCAAAGCAAGAAGACGTTCATACAAAATCTCTTCGCCGGTCAAAACTGCGGAGGAGATTTCCGCACAACTACATTCCTTTTGAAATTTCTCTTGTTGCACCGTAATGCATCATCAACTGGAAGAAAACAACGATGACAATCAAACCAACTCGTCTTTCGTCCATGTTTCAACTGAAAAGCATATGTTTCCTCCATGCAATATGGACAAGCCAATCGACCATGCATTGTCCATCCAGATAATATACTATAAGCTGAATAATAACTTATTGTCCACATGAGAGCACCCCGTAACATAAAATTTTGTCGCCTCGAGACATCGTACGCTTGAACTCCATTCCATAATTCTTTCAATTCTTCAATAAGTGGTTGAAGAAATATATCCAAACTTCTTTTAGGATGATTAGACCCAAAAACCATTATTGTTAAGAACAAAAATTCCCTTTTCATGCACATATCCGGTGGTAAGTAGTAAGGTGTCACTATAACTGGGCACAATGAATAATTCTTCCCAGACATCCCAAATGGATTTAAACCATCGGTACAAAGGCCTAAATAGACATTTCGACTCTCAGCTGTAAAATCAGGATATACCTTGTTAAAGTGTTTCCACGCCTCGCCATCTGAGGGATGACACATCTCTCCTTCACGACTTGAATGCTCAGCATGCCATATCATGTTGCTTGCAGTCTCCACAGATTGTTACAATCTTTTTAATCTGTCTGTAATTGGTAAATACCACATACGACGATATGGAACCGATTTTCCATTCTTTGTTAAATAAAACCGATCTTTTCCACAAAATGGACAATTACTCATATTCGATGTCTCTCTCCAAAAAATCAAGCAATTGTCTTGACAAACATCAATCTTTTAATATGGCAATAGACCCAAAGATCTCATAATCTTCTTTGTCTCATAATACGAGTCTACTGCATTATTATCTTCTGGCAAATAATCTCTTTCTAATTGCAATATCGAATCCATGCAATTCTCAGATAAATTATTTTCAGTCTTCAAATTCATCAAACGTCCAGACAGAGATAACTGTGATAAACCACTTCTAAAACCATCATAAAGTGGATTCCTAGCACTTACTAGCATTTCAAAAAAACTTTTTGCTTCTTCATTCGGATCTTCTTCAATATTTTCGTTTCTGTCACAAAATACATTTTGCACCATTTCCACATAAGGGTTCATTCTACATCTTGAGAAGTCTCAAACACTTCATGATGTACAATGCCCTTACTAAAGTTTTCCACAACATTGGTGCAAAAGTTTCTCCATGACATAACCATATGAAATAATTCGAAGTAAAACCTCTTAAATAAAGATGCTTCCAAACAATTCTCTCATTAACAAATTTTTCATTCTTGCATTTGACGCGTGGACAAACCAACGTACCCGTTTTTTGTAAACTTGTTGATTTGTCACCATTGTCATAAACTGTGTGAAGCCTTCTATAAACTCCTTCGATACACCTTGAGTTTCTGGATCAATTCTTCTGTACATCCATTGTCTAGAAACGAAAATATTCGATCTTGATGAAGATGCCATTATAATCGCAAACACTAAGAAGATATACGGTGAAAGATATGAGAGTTGCTTATGAAAAACGAATCAATTGTTGACGGGTTAAATAGATTATTTATAGACGAATTACAGACGGATTACGGACTAAGAAAATAGTTGCCGAAGAGTCATCCAAATCCGTCCCTAAATTGGTTTTTTAAAGTCCCTGATTAGGAACGGCCGCCGCGTCATCCACAAAATTGCGGACGGGCCTGAAGATGTCCGCAAATTTGCGGACAGAAAGAGGATCCATCCGCAAATTTGCGGATGAAAGGTGCCACCGCCTGCAATTTGTGGACGCCCATGCTCTACCGTCCCTAATCCGGGACGCCTTACTCATCCGTTTCTAATCCGTCCGAATTTGCCGACCAATTAGGGATGGTCATCCGTACACAAAATTCCAGACGGATTAGGGACGAATTTCATTATTCATCCCTTATCCATTTATAATCCATCCCCAAATTTAGGGACGAAACTCATGGTCCGCAAAATCCGTTTGCAATATTGAATTTTCTAGTAATGATCAGGATATTGTGCCACGTAGGTCTACTCGAGAGAGAAGTGTTATGTCTGATGACTATATAGTATTTCTTCAAGAACATGAGGATGTTGTTGGATTGATGGAATATGATCTAATTAACGTCCGTCAAGCCATTCAAATTGTTAACTCTCAAAAGTAAACTCATGCCATGAAAGAAGAGATTAAATCTATGGATGACAATGGCGTTTGGGAATTTGTATCTTTGCCTGAAGGTGCGAAACCCGTTGGATGCAAATGGATATCCAAAACCAAATGGGATTCGCATGGCAATGTGGAAAGGTATAAAGCACATCTAGTCACCAAAGGATTTACTCAAAAGGAATGGATAAATAACAATGATACTTTCTCTCCAGTTTCATCGAAAGACTCTTTAAGAGTATTGATGGTACTAATAGCTCATTATGATTTAGAACTGCATCACATGGATGTTAAGACAACATTTCTCAATGGTGACATTGAGGAGAGTACCTATATGGTGCACCCAGAAAACTTTGTGGTTGGAGATCCAAAAAATGGTTTGCAAATTAAGGAAATCTATATATTGATTGAAGCAAGCGTCTCGTCAATGGTATTGCAAGTTTTATCGTATAAGCATCTTATATGGTTTTAAGGTGAACCGGGTAGATGATTGTGTATATCATAAGATCACTGGGAGAAAATTTATTTTGATGATCCTTTATGTGGAAGATATCCTTATTGCTGCAAATGATGTGAGTTTTATGCGCGAAACTCCGAAATTTCTTTCGGAACAATTCAAGTTGAAAGATCTTGGTGATGCATCTTTTATATTGGGTATAAAAATACACCGAGACCGCTCTCGTTGTATATTAGGTTTATTAAAAGAGTTATATCACTCCTCACCTTAGGGCATGAATTTCCCGTTGTCAAGATAAGTTGATAGATCTATGATCCTTAGTTGTTTCATTCATACGATTCCCGGTATCCCGACATCCGTAGTGTTCGTCATATCCGAGTTCATCCCCAACCTAGTATCGTTGTCACCACTTAGGTTAGTTTTAGCTATTTATGACCATATTTTCTATCTACCGCGGATTTACGCTTTGGTGTTTTATTTCTTGTTGTGCATGAGACTTGCATGAGAAGCTCTGCTCAGAAATTTCTCATCTACGATCCCGAGGTTGAACGCACACTAAGAAGCCTGCACGAGAAAAGAAGAATCGGAATAGTTGATTCCGAATCCGAGGTAGAAAGAACGAGCTACCATGAGCAACACGCCTCTGAGGAGGAAGATACGCATAGTGCAAGCAGCGGAGAAGACAACGCGAGTATTCCCGACATGGCTGTTGCCGACGAGACTTATGGAGCATACACCTCTCCTAAGCACACGCAGTTACTTTCGTGCATGGCCCGCACGATTGATAACCAGGTTGAGCTACAATCGGCTTTTATTCAGATGCTCAACAATTCGGCCTTTCGCGGAATGGAGAACGAAGATCCGAACTCTCACCTTACAGACTTCAAGATGCTA
Source organism: Gynandropsis gynandra (assembly GCA_036759665.1). Lineage (NCBI taxonomy): Eukaryota > Viridiplantae > Streptophyta > Magnoliopsida > Brassicales > Cleomaceae > Gynandropsis > Gynandropsis gynandra. The sequence continues at coordinate 22,449,286 of CM071875.1, forward strand.
ACTAGCACTACTAAGGTTGGAATGGGAGTTACTCGGGAGGATCTTTATTTGATGGCGTTCCCGTTCTCACTCAAGGATGCGGCGCAACGTTGGCTCTTCAACCTGCCGGCTGCATCAATCACGTCGTGGGATGATTTGGAACAAAGGTTCATGCAGCAATTCTTCCCGGATCACAGAACGCTTCTCCCCAAGAGTCGCATTAATTCTTTCCTTCAAGAAAGAGGCGAGACGTTACACGACGTATGGGAGCGATTTAAGAACTACCAGCGGATATGCCCACACCATGGGAGGGGTAAGAAGTATCTTATCACGAATTTCATCCAAGGACTCCAAGAGACCACCCGATTTATGATCGTGGCAGCGGGTGGTGGTTCCCTTAGCAACCTCACGTTTAATCAGCTCGAGAACTTGATCGAGAGTATGGCAAGGGAAGGAGGCAAGAAGGTAGGGGAGTACAATCGCGACTACCCATCAAAAGCTGTAGTAAACGAGCTTGGTATCGCCAATCCGGAGTTAACGGACTTGAAGCAACAAGTTGGCGAGATTCAGCGGATGATTGCTGGACTTCATGTGGATCGACATGACTCATCCGTAGGCCAAGGGATGGAGGAAGTGAACTACGTCTCCAATCGGGGCTACCAACAAGGATATATCAAGAGCCATCCCAACCTCTCATATGGAAACACAAACAACGTAGCAAATCCGCAAGACTTTCAACCGCGGATAATGGCAAGAAACCCTAATCAAGGTTTCCAACCGAGAGGTAGCGGCCAAGACTATGGGTACCAGCAACGTGCACAATCTTCGGGTGATTCCGAGATTCTTTCGATGCTCCAAGTGATGCACCAAGAGCAGAAGAGTGCACTTGGAGGGATTCAGGCTGAGCAAGAGGACATGAAGAAGAAGGATGGATGGATTTCAGACGCATTTGAGACTTCTAGAGAAGCAAGTGGCGCAATTAGCCCAAGGTTCGAACCGACAACCCGCACAGCTTCCCAAGAAACCCGAGGAGAACCCCCGGGAGCAAGTGAATGCTATTTTTCTATGGAGCGGGAACACGGTGGGGCAACCAATGCCACCCATGGCTGCGAGAGATGAGCCTAAGAGCGATAATATCGAACAACCAATCGCTCCAGCCATGGAAGAGAAGGTGACCGAGGGAGAGGAGAAGGAG
>CM071875.1:22459479-22471961 GCA_036759665.1 Gynandropsis gynandra
TGATGCCCGATCGGGCTCTATGAAGGAACACGACCGGGCGCGCCTCTGCACGACCGGGCAACAGTGGTGCCCGAGCGGGCCGTGTATTTCGCAACAACCTAGATCTTGCATTCAAACGACCTAATTTAAAGAACAGAATAGATCTAGAGCAAGGGGCGACGTACAAGGCAAGGAAAGGCTGGGAAAACATCTGGAAAGGCTCGGGAGACGTTGGAGAAGAAGAGAAGCACCAATCCTTGCACCGGTAACACGATAGAGAAGGTCGAGGCATCGAGTTTCCTAGAGTCTATCATGTTTAGGATTACATTATCTTCGTCTTTTTTTTTCTCCATGAGTGAGTAGAGTCCCAACTATGGGTAGGGATATCGGATTGTAATGGATGAACAATGATTTGCGTTAATGCTTAGATTTATTGATTTATTCTTGATTATCGGTTCTACGCTTAACATTATCACTCTTACGCTAGTGTTGCCCGCTCAATAACATAGGATTTTGGACTTTGCTGGAAGGTTAAAGAATGAATCCGGACCTGTTAAGTTGTAGGTTAAGTTTGGCTAATGAGAATCTGACCGGTCGGTTAGTCATCTTAGGGATAATGATTGCGTTCGTAAAGCTGCCATGGCACGGGTTAATCACTGCTGGAAGGTAGGGTTGCATGTACTCATGGTTAGGAGGTTTAGGCTCGGAAGAATCACTCCTTACCTTAGGGCATGAATTTCCCGTTGTCAAGATAAGTTGATAGATCTATGATCCTTAGTTGTTTCATTCATACGATTCCTGATATCCCGACACCCGTAGTGTTCGTCATATCCGAGTTCATCCCCAACCTAGTATCGTTGTCACAACTTAGGTTAGTTTTAGCCATTTAGGACCATATCCTCTTCTATCCTTATTCGTCTTAGTTTAGTTTCATTCTTAGTTTTTGGCTGCTTTAGTCCCTAGAGATCGACCCTGGTACCACACGATCCGTATACTTGCGGTGAAGTGGTCTAGGATAATTTATAACTCGTGTTTCCACACGTCACGATACAATTAAGAACCGGATAATTAACCGGTTAACTCTTAGTTTATGGTCTCTGGTTCACGTGTATATATAGATGAGATTTAGTTTTTTATGAGAATTCATTTTTACAGACACATAAAAAATTTCAGAAATCTCATTATTTACACACATCTCATCCTTGTGTTGAATCCGACGATTACACATAGAAACCAGAAGATCAATTCCATTGCATTATGTATTCTTTTGATACAGTTATTTATCACGATCTTCTGTTCAATTTTAATGTAATTTTACAATAGAAAATTAGGATTTAGAATTTGTATAATGTTAAAACGAATTCGTACATCCTTTCATTAAGACAATATGCTTGACGAAAAGACATATAAATCTCTTCATAAAGAGAACCATTTAAAAAAACATTAGCGATGTGTAATTGTTTAGTGAATCAATTATTACTAGCAAAAAAACATTAGGGATGTCTAATTGTGTAGTGAATCAATTATTACTAGCAGTAAGAGCAAATACAACTCTAACAATTGTTATTTTGATAATTGTACTAAAAATGTCAATATAGTCAATTCCTTCTATTGTGTCTAAATGTTAACTACAAAACGTGTTATATAGCGATCAATATTTCAATCCTCTTCACGATTTTGATTCCTATATCAGATTGATAGAATTTTATCAAACATTCAAAACTTAGAACAATGATTTGGGAGCAACGGTAAAAAAAGTCGAGAAGAAAAATAAGTCTTTGTCTAAAAGAGAAAATAAAAAATGTGTTAATAAATAAAAAGTATACATTAGAGCTTGGTATTTATACAACCATAAAGAAATAAAACAAAAAAAAATGAAGAAAAAAATTACAACAATAAAAACAAATCCTAACAGAATGTTTTATATTAACTTGAATAAGAATGTACAATATTTTTTAAATAATTTTATAGAAAATTTATAATTTTAGAATTTACTATGTTTCACTATACTTTAAATCTCAATTAATATAGGTAATATTTTCAAGATAAACTTTTTTAGATCAAGAATCATTAAGTGAAAGAAACGATTTAGAGTTATATTTACCAATTAAATTCATCTATTTTAGATAGTATATATATGATATTTTTGTGAAGCATTTTTTATTGAACAACGTTAAATATTAAATATAATTAATTGGGAAAATTTCTGACGAACGTAGCCATTTTACAGAATCAATCAAAGTAAAATATTAAGTGTTTATTTTTTATAGAATATTTAAATAAATAAATGTATTTGCCTTGAAAATTTTTTATACTAAAATATTATTTAATATAACATTAAAATTTATTTTCTTATGCAACATTTTAGAGATTTTTTTTAAATTATATATACAAATTTGTAAATAGTACATATAATTTTTGTGTATATTTTGAGTTTTATATTTTACATAACAGTGATTGTCAATATATATATATATATATAATATCAAATGATTAATGAGTTTTATATATGTAAAGAAATTTTGATATATTTTTACCTTATAATAGCAAATATATACAAATAAAAACTCAAAACATGACAGACATGCCAACAATATTGACACTAAATTAACTATTGTATTGCTGTCTCTCCAATTATCCTGAAAAATTGCCAATTAGAAAAATATAATTGATCTTACCTTTTGTATCATTGTAAATTTTTATCTTAATGTATCGTGATATCTCAAATTTATAATACTCACTTTTAATACCCAAAATTTATACATTACATATTTAACATCTAATTGTTTTTTACAAGTATCATTAATCATATTAGTTTGATTAATAAGAACTAATAAGAAAACAAACGAAAACACAAAAATTAAATAAAGAATATTAAATATATAAATTTTAAATTTTTTTTCTAAAACATACCAAAGAAAATCTAAAACATGTAAAAAAAATATTTTGGGGTCTTTCTCTTTTTTGTATTACTAGACATTAGTGAAGGATGATTTTACTTTTTATTGGAGTTGAATCAAAATACATATGAGTCTTGTGTATTTATAACACATAATATATTCAAAATTAAGAATTAAACAATTCAAAATCATTGATTAGATAACTAATTAATAAATCTTTTATTAACTCATTAAAAGAAAAATAAAAAAGAATGATTTTTTTTTATCAAAATGATATGTTAATATCCCTCAAGATGAGGAGTATAATTGAGATACTCCCATCTTGGAGAAAAAGTCTTAAAATTGTGTGGAGGATAACGGTTTTGTGAGAATATCTCTGATTTGATTGTTTGTTTTTACATGAAGCGTTTTGAGAAAACCCATTTGCAACTTTTCACGAACAATATGACAATCTAGCTCAATATATATTTTGTCATTTCATGAAAGATGAGATTACTGGCGATGTGAAGCTGCTATATTATCACAAGACAAAAGAGACGTAGAAATAGAAATATGTAATCACGTAAAATTGAATTTAACCAAATTAACTCACAAGTTACATTAGCCATGGCTCGATATTCTGCCTCGACACTACTCCTTGAAATTGTAACATGTTTCTTTGATTTTCATGATATTAGATATTATCCTAATAAGACACGATATCTTGTTATTCATCTACGAGAATCAACACAAGAAACCCAATCAACATCAGAAAAAGTTTTGAGTTTGAAATCATTTTTAATGAGATAAAATATACCTTGTTCGGGATTTTTTTAAATATCAAAGAATTTTGTGTCCATCGGATAAATGTAAAGAAGTAGGTGCAAACATATATTGACTTAATTTTTTAACAACGAATGAAATGTTTGGTCTTGTACTAGCCAAATAGATTAATTTTCCAATTAATTTTCTATAATAAGACGAGTTGCTTACTCAATCACTATTGGATTAAGAAAATTTTGAGGTAAAGTTTACCTCCATTGGAATTATCAATGGCTTACTACCTAAAATTTCAAATTCTTCAAGTATTTCTAATTTAAATTTACGTTGACTTATAGAAATTTCGAGTTTAGGACGAGATATTTCAAGGCCAATAAAATATTTTGCCTTACCTAGATCTTTAATTGGAAGACAGTGGACAAAAGACATTTGATTGAATTAACAATAGATTGAGCATTGCTAAATATTAAGATATCATCTACGTAAATTAATAATGCAACAAAATGATCTAAAGAGGATGATAAAAATAATGAATGACCACAAGAAGATTGAACAAAACCAGATCTTAACAAAATAGATTAAAATTTTGTGTACCATTGACGAGCTGCTTGTTTTAAACCGTATAAAGATTTATTTAAATGACAAACCGAATTTTGAGGCAGTATCTCCCCTTATTTTGGAACATAACCTTTCGGTAATTGCATATAAATTTCTTCTTTTAAATCTCCATTTAAAATTTTATTTAAAACATCAAGTTGATCAATTGTCTAGTTAAAAGAAGCATCTAAGCACAATAAAAGTCTAACAATAACCATTTTTTCAACCGGACTAAACGTATCTATATAATCTATACATTCCTTTTGTTTAAAATCTTTAGCTACAATCCTAGCTTTATATTTATGTAACTAACATCTGAATTAAATTTTATTCTTTAAATCCATTTACAACCAATCACATTTTTTAGAAGGCATAGAACAAATGGACCACATATCATTCTTAAGTAAAGCATCAAATTCCAAATTCATTGCATCAATCCATTCAACTGATTTACTAGCTTCTAAATATGTTTTAGGTTCTATAAAAGATGAAATTGTCATTGAAAAAATCTATGCTCAGTACTAAGTTTATCATAAGAAAAAAGATTAGAAATTAGATAAGAAGTCGTATGGTCGGTCTTGTTAGATTTAATATTTTAACAGTGATAATCAGCTAAATAAATAGGAGGTTTGGTTACTCGACTAGACCTAGAATTAAAAGAATTAATAGAACTAGGTAAAGTTGTACTAGAAGGTAAATTAACAGAAATGGATAAATTATTAGAGAATATGGTTGTAGTAAGATATTTAATAGGAATTGGTAAAACAGAATTTGAAAACAACTCATTGCATGGTTCAGAATATTTGTTAGAGATGAAAGGAAATATATTTTTATGAAATACTATATTCCTAGATATTAAGATTCTATTACTAGTGAGATCTAGAATTTTGTATTCTTTATAATATAAGGGATAACCTAGAAAAACACTAGAAATTGCTTTTGCAGAAAATTTATGTCTATCCTTATCATGTGTTGAGACATAACATAAACAACCAAATACCTTAAGATTAGTATATACATGAGACTTACTAGTAAGAACTTCATATGAGGATTTGTTATTAAGAACTTAAGGAATGTTCTAGCTAAAATTTAAGTTCTCTCACCTGCTTATGGAAATTCTGATTTATGTGTTCTAATACATGTCGTCGAAGAAGAATTGCGGAAGAAGAATCAAGAGAATTCGCTGATGAATTGCCAATGAAGTAAACATAGATTGTCGATGAGAAGAAAATCTAGTGAAAAAAAGATAAAATCGATGAAAGAACGACGATTGACGAAAAATTCTCGCAATGAATTGAAGATGTCGAGAAGAAGAAATTGAAATCGAATCCCATGGATTCAAAATAGGGATGCGAAACAAAAGATGAAGAATGAAATGTAATCGTCTATGAAGAGATGAGAAATAAAGGTAGAGAACGACAACGATGCAAGGTAAGATCGTTGAATTGTGAACGACGACGATGCAATGTAAGATCGTTGAATCTAGAACGATGAAGACACAAGGTAAGATCGCCGAATCGAGACCGAGAAAAATTTTGCCAAAAAAGAAAAGGAAGAAAAAATCAATGTTGATCGAAACAAAGAAGAAGGAAACTCGATCGAAGGAGATGAAAGGACATGTTGATCGAAGGAAAAAGGTGACCGAAACAAGAAATAACTGAGAATAAAGAGAAGAGAAAGAAGGTTTAGAGAAAAATTAGAAACTGAGAATGAAAATTAGAATTGTAGAAATATTCTAAACCCATATTACTAGATATTAGAGAAGAATGATTCTTTTTTATTGAAATTGAATTAGAATACATGTGAATCTTGTGTATTTATAATATATAATATATTAAGATAAAGTTAAACAATTCAAGATGAAAATGATATTTTAATATTTTGCTCACACTTTTACTGACTAAATTGTTAAATATTTAGTTCACAAGTTATTTAGGAAAAAAATGAGAGAAGGAGAAATAGAAATAAGAGTTAGATCCGATTAGAATTGAATAAAGTTAAAGAATTTTTAAAATAAATTCAGAAAACATATAACAAAGAATACATGTTCAAACCAAAATTATTGGTCCGAACGACTGATCTGACCGTGGATTCCACTTAGGAAAAAATAATATCTTGTCTATTTATAATATTTGAAGATTTCTAAATGTAATTCGGTAATAATTTTAAACTTTTGATATAATTAAATCATTAAGTAATGTATAAAATATTATTTTAACCAAATTAAAATATGAAATATGATTTATATACTAATAAATTTATATATTTTATATATTATAAATGTATAATAATAACATAATAAAATATCAATTTTAAATTAGTGTCCGAAAATATTTTATATCAACATAAACTAAAAAATAGCAACATTGATTATTTTGTCCTCCAAATGTTATATATATATATATATTTTTAGACTTACTTTGATCAATTTTAAAATTTTATCATTTTTCTTTATGTAGTCTTCCGATTGCAGGTTGGAATATTGGAATAAAATTTGAAAATTTAAGTTTATTTATTTGGTAATCAATTTTGATATATTTATTCATTTTTAACAATTTTACAAGTTAAAGAGTTTTATAATTAAATTGAGGTATTTCAAAATAATTAAGTTTCTCTTTTTTTATTTGAAATTTATTTATGCATTTTTAAAATTTTAACACAGATTTAAAAATAAACAATTCAAGATCTGTGTAAATTTTTCCCCAAGAAAAATAATGAAAGAACATGCAATTGTTGTTGCATCTGAGCTGTCTCCTTTGCATTCTCTCGTATTTTTGCCTCTCTATATTTTTTTTTGTTACATAGAAACTGTAAAAACGAAGAACAACTGAAAAAATTTAATTGGAAAAGAAGTAAAACCGCACTGTGAAATTCAACGTCTCTCTCTCACTCTCTCTTTTTGCTTCATCACTTCTTTTCTATAAATTCAACAGTCAGACCGTCTCCACCACCTTCTCTCGCTCTCGCTGCCTGTGAAGCAGAAGATGCTCATGTCTCTCTATATATAAGACCGTGTATATTCGCACGCATACAGAGACATATATATATAGACAGGCGATTTCTTGCATACGTTTGTCTCTGTCGATTGATCTTTTTTTTTTTTTTTTGCAATTTGGTGAAATATTTATATTATAAAACCAGACTGGAAGAAAAGGGGGAAAACAGAAGAAGAGGTGAAAGATAGAATTTTTTCTTATAGCCATTCATTTTTTTTCCAACAGCTTTTCTTTTCCTCTCTTTGGCCCCTTATTTGTTCTTCCCTCTGGATCATCGCGAGTTTTCGGCATCTGGGTTTTGATCTGATTGGTGGGTTTTTTGGATCCAATCTCGATTTGGTATCCCGATCCGTCTCGTTGGATTCGCTTTCGTCTTCTTGTTCTTCTTCCTGGGTTTTTCTTCTTCTTATTATCCTTTTGTTGTTCGTGATTGGATAGCTTTGGATTTGTTTGGTTTACAGGTTGGTGATTAGTTTGAATGATCGATGAAGTGATCTGCTGGTTCTGAATTTGAATCCGAGGATATAGAAACACTTTCCTGTCTTGTGTTTTTGTCCGAAGGTATTGTCTTGGTTGCAGATTTTGTGTTCGTATGTCAGCATTTTGGTTTTTCGGATTCATCGGAATGGGATTTACTGGTGCCAAATTCAAAACTTTGAATCAAACCCGTGTTTCATTTCATGAATTGGGTGTAGATTGATCTGGATGATGTTTCCCAACCATATAGTATGTAGAATTATGGATTGAGATTTGATCTGATGGTCAATTATACATACACAGAACATGTCAAAACTTGTTCTTTCAGAAACAGATAGATGTTCTTGAGTTTTGAAGACCTTCTCGTTTTCTTCCTATGATTTTGTATTCACGAAGAAGTAATTTGGTCCTGTAGGGGAAATGCAGTCAGATAGCGGCAAGCTTTTCATAGGTGGAATATCTTGGGACACCAATGAGGAGTGTCTCAGGGAGTATTTCAGTAATTTCGGGGAGGTGGTGGAAGCTGTGATCATGAAGGATCGCAACACCGGTCGTGCTCGTGGTTTTGGTTTTGTGGTCTTTGCTGATCCTGTTGTTGCGGAGAGAGTCATCAAGGAGAAACACAACATTGATGGAAGAATGGTAAGTTGTCTGTGTTTAATCAAATTCATTTAGGTTCCAAAACAACCTGTGCTTTAGCTTTAATACGATGTTTAATCTATCATAACAACATACCCATCTGCTTTGAATGTGGTTCTAGTGTCAAACTCACTTTTAAAATGTAGCTAAATTCATCTTCTCTCCGAATTATTCAAAAAGTTGCTTGTAATTATTGGATTTCTGCTCTTGCTTTAGTTAAATGCTGTAGAAATTAGACTTTTCTACGGGTTGAAAATTGTGTTTCTCGTTGTGAAATCTCTCCTTAGGTTGAGGCGAAGAAGGCTGTCCCTAGAGATGATCAGATCATAATTACCAGAAGTGCTAATAGCAGCAGCCAGGGTTCGCCGAATCAAGGTCGAACAAGGAAGATTTTTGTAGGAGGTCTAGCTTCATCAGTCACAGAGAGTGATTTTAGGAAGTACTTTGAACAATTTGGGACAATAACCGATGTTGTTGTGATGTATGATCATAACACCCAACGGCCTCGAGGTTTTGGGTTCATCACATACGATTCTGAGGAGGCTGTGGACAAAACATTGGTCAAGACTTTTCATGAACTCAATGGTAAAACAGTTGAAGTCAAGCGTGCAGTTCCTAAGGAGCTATCTCCAAGTCCTAGTCGTAGCCCACTTGGTGGCTATAATTCTGGTACAAGTAGGATCAGTAGTTTGCTAAATGGGTATAACCCTGGAGCAGTTGGAGGTTATGGACTTAGAATGGATGGTACATTCAGCCCGGTTGGTGGTGCTAGAAATGGGTTTCCCATGTTTGGCTCTGGTTATGGAAGGGGTATGAATTTTGAGCCGGGTCTGACTGCCACCGGTTATGGAGGTACTACAAATTTTACGAATACTGTTGGATATGGTCGCACAATGGCTCCATATTATGTTGGTAACACAAATAGGATAGGTTCCCCGTTTGGTTACGAGGGTGGTAATGGGGGAAACACATCGTTCTTCAGCTCAGTGACGCGAAACCTTTGGGGAAATGGAGGACTCAGTTATAACACAGGCAACAATAGTTCTGAGCCATTCACAGGGTTAAGAAATGGGAACACATCTGGTGGACCCACTAACAACAATGGTGGACTAAACTGGGATGGATCTTCAGCACTATCAGGTCAAGGCGGTGGAAATGATTTGCCTACCGGCACCATGACCTTCAGATATGGAGGTGGTGGTGATAACAATTTTGCATATGTAAGAAACAATGGAAATAATGTTACCCCAATGGCGTCCTTTTCTGTGACAAACGGTGGAGCAATGGGAGGGTATGATGCAGCAGCATTTACCGAATTCTATAACAGCAATTCAAACTATGGTGAACCCAATTGGAGATCATCTGTACCTGAAAAAGAAGCGATTCCTGGATCCTTTGACTATGGTCTGAATGGCAGCGATGCTGAGAGCTCGCCAGGTTATGTCGGTGGTTTTAGCGTTAGCAAGAGACAGTCAAACAGAGGTAAGCCCACGTCTATTCTCACAACGCTATACCTTTTCTCGTCTCTCTTAACCATGTTACGTTCATAAAGTAGCAAGAACATATATAAAGCCTCTCTTACTATGCAAGCCTTTATAGCTAAGGGGCAATGCTTGTTAAAGTTGTGTGCGAATGTCACCGTACAATCATCTCAGAAACTAATGGAAGTGTTCATTGTCTGAAATCCTGCAGGGATTGCTGCGTAGATTTAGTTTCAGTTTTTTCACAAAGAAGGATAGTTTACACAGAGGAAAACATTAAGACGACAAGATCAGAATCTGTGCATTACTTATCCTTTTACATTGACTGATTTAAGAAGAGTTTGGAAGTTTAAAGGTAATGTTTTGGTTTCGAACACTACGAGTTTCAATATATGTTTTATAGGCAGACTGAGTGAGATGTAAAATCGGATTGCGGGATAAGAAGAGACTTAAAAACGCACTGTATGGAGCGATACGTTAAAGGGGGGACAAAAAGAAAGAAACATAACTATTTCTTGCCCTTATTTTTGTGTTTTTTGTTGTTCTTGTTTTGGGATTATGACTGATCATGATGATGATCTTGATGATGGCCTTGTTCTTGATGTATGTTTGTATTTTTTGTTCTTCTTTTTCTTTGGGGGGTGAGTTTGTGGTTACTGAAGTGTGAAAAACAGTGAGGAAAAAAAATAGAGATTCCCAGTTCTCAGGGACTTCAGATGAATAAAACAGAACATCTCCGGCTTATGCTTTTGCATGAAATCTTTCTATTCACAAACTGTTTTTATTTTTCCAATGATAAAATTCTATAGAAATATAATGTTAGAATTATATATAAATTATTTTTATGTATATATTATTATGGTAGTAGTATGGAGTAAACCAATGATTTATATATTTATGGTTTAATTTGAAAATAATTATGATAATTGTGTATTATTTTAAAATTAATATGATAAAAATTATTATTATTGTTATTATAGTCTTCAGTAATTTAGAAAAAAAAAATTCATCAAATTTTACCACAGTTTTCCTTTTTAGTTAATAAACAAACTTATTTAAATACTTGTCTTAATGTTGCCAATATTGTTAATGTGTTTTAATAGTTCAAAACATATCCATAACCATAGTACACACACAAATTATGTGTGGACCACGAGATTCGTAAAAGACAAAAATTGAATCATTTGTGTTTATATATTCGTATAACAGTTTATGGTCTTGTATAGCAAAACTGTATAGTTTTATTTGATTTTTATTAAAATGGTGAAGGTTTAAGATTATATGTAATAACTAAATTTAGTAAGAATGTAAAACTAAAAGAGGACTTGTAACTTGAAAAAAGTTTCATCTCACAATGGGATTGAGGAATGAGTGAAACGGCGTCGTTTCATTTAAAGTTCTTCCTCCTTATTTATGATATCATTTTGGAATCAAAAGATGTTCATTTTCAAATGATATTTATGGGTTTCAAAATTTTTTTGCATAATTTTTGTATTAAATTTTAATTTTAACTGATTTATATAATAATAATAATAATAATAATAATAATAATAATAATATAAACAGTAAAATATCATTCATTTCTTTCAAATTATCCTACAATTTTATTTAATGAATTTGAATTTATTATTATTATTATTATTAATTACTATTTATTAATATTACTATTAATCAGTATTCTAAAAATCCCGTCTAGACGCCGCCTGTCATGTCTGGGCGTTAGGTGCTCCCTGACTGCCCGATTGATTAATTTCTAGGCGGTCTTTTAAAAAAATTATGTCAAAACGACGTTTTTTTAGTAGTTAAAGAAAAAATTAACAATGATATATATCCATGCGTTTATCTTTTATCGATTTTTCTATCGTCATTTCATTTGTCTTCTTCTATCTATTGTATCGTTTATTGTCTTCATCTAAATCTTTTGTCCTTGCATTCGTATCTCATTCTCGTCTTTGCGTTCATCTTTGTTTTTCTTATCTTCTCTCTCGTATAGTGTTATCGTCTTCATCTTTTGTCATCGCCTTCATTTCTCATCTTCATGTTTGTTTCATCTCCACCTTTGGCTTCATCTCTCGCATTCACTCTCGCCTTTACCTTTGTCTTGGTCAAACATCATCTTCACTCGACAACCACTTTCTATATTTTGTTTGTTTTATATTGTTTGTCATTGTAAGTTTGATATTGTGAATTTAATACTTATAAACATTTTTTTTATAAATATTAAACTTTATTTATTTATATGTTTTTATAAAATTAAGTACTTATAAATATTTAGAATTAAATATTTATATTATAATTACATAAAATAAAAATAAAATATATATATCCGTCTAGACATCGTTTAGGCCCGTCCCGTCTAGACGCTCTGGACACTAAACACTGAACATCCGCCCAGCTAACGCTTTCTTAAACCTTACTATTAATATTATTAATATTTTGGGTATCATGTTATGTTAGGGGTAACTTCAAAAATACCCTCGTAGGGCTAAAACACTTCAAAAATACCCTTCCCGAAAAAGAAAATATTTCTAACTTCAAAAGTACCCGTATAAATGTTGATATTCCCAAAATACCCCAGCGACTTTACGACCCAGTTTGACCCAACGACCCAGTTTGACCCTGCGACCCTTGTCCCTCTGCGACCCTTGTTCCTC
>CM071875.1:22483402-22509706 GCA_036759665.1 Gynandropsis gynandra
TCCTCCTCCTCCTCCTCCTCCTCCTCCTCCTCCTCCTTTCTTCAAGATTAATTTAGGTTGTACCTGTTTTTTGGACATTCTTTATGATACAATCTTCAATATTCTTCATATGTCCTCCAAATTTGTTGAAACGTTCTTCAAAAGTATTGAAACATCTTTCAAAGGTATTTAGATATTCTCTGACTTATTCTTTAACAATGTTAAGATGTCATTCAAAGTATAGACGTCTTCTTCAACAAAATATAGACGTCTTCTTAACTTATTCTTTAACAATGTTAAGACATCTTCAATATAGTCGTCCTTCAACATTGTTGAAACGTTTTTCAAAACAATTGATCTGTCCTTTGATGTCTTCAACAATTTTAAGACTCTCTTCAACACTGTTGAGACAATCTTAACCATTTTTTAGACGACCATTGAATTACTACATCACCCTCACGTACACAACTTCAAACAGGTTATTTTCGGATCGTGAGGGAGTTTGTTGGGGCATCCTGGATTATGAGGCAGAAGTTTGTTGGGACATCTTGGATTGTGGGGCAGTTTTCGGTGTTGATGAGATTAGAGTTAGGGCCATTAATCGAGGTGTTTCATATAATGTATTCCTCAATTTTGGTGATTCAGATACACTGGGAAAGTCTTCAATGTTTTTCACTGCCATTTCTTCATCGTAGAGGTTTAAAAAAAAACAGGAACACCTTTACTTCTCCTGGACATCCAATCATCTACAGCTGGATCAACTTCATCTGGCTTGAGATCTATCGTGTACATGACCTCCGATTCATTGGGGATGATAATACTGCTCATCTCTTGAAAGTGAAAATGAAGAATAATTGTTAGTGTGGTATAACGTGTACAAGGTATGGTGACAGGTACAACGTGCTTGTGTGATACAATGTGTACACGATGTGATACAATGTGTGCATGTGGTACAACGTGCTTGTGTGGTATAACATGTGCATGTGTGCAAAATGTGACTGTGGTTGCGTTACCACACACGTTGTACCACAAACACACATTGTACCACACCTCGTACACGTTGTACCACAAATGTTGCTGAAAATTGGTAACTAGTAGGCTAAACTTTGTGTCTGCAATTTCTTCATTCAAATCATGCAAGTCGTATCCACATATATTTTTAGGTTGGTACTTCGACTTGCACATCCTTGGACATTCATAGAATTCAACATTCTCCCTGGGTTTGAAGAATGTCTTTTTTAGTATAGGAACGCTCTCATATATAAGAATATGTTAACAAATTTAGACAAAATTATTCAACTAATCTTTAGTATAATTAGTTAAGTTAAACTAAATTCGCACTTACCTCCACACCCAAGAAGTGTCCACGTTATCTTCAATTCTCCTCGAAAATTATGGAGCATGTGCTTAATGTCACGAAGAACCTTATAAAACGTGAACCTTCCCATGGAAAGTTGGTTTAATCTTCTAGGTCATCGATAATTTGAACCAAGAAATTGTTGATGGGACCAGGTCATCTTCAACAGCCTTGAGATCTCGATAGTGAAAACATCCTGTTCTTCACTTGTGGTGATTGAGCTTTGGTTAGACCAATACCTATCATTGATCCTATTGCCACCAAGATGTGACCATTATGGTGGATATTTGTGACAATTGAGACCACTTATCACACCGTGCTTTATCAGCGAATATCGAATAGGCACACCATTCAGAAAGAAAAAAACACTCGTTTGTCTTCCTTGTCCTTGTAGAGCAGAGAAGCACCATCCGCAACCCAATGGTTTCATTTTGCTTCATCCTCTTTATATGGAATAAATGTTTAAATTGAGGATGTTGCACGAACCATTCCAATTCTTCAAGGTACAAGAATTCTTGTAGTTTTGAAATGGTCTTGAACACAGAGCACTTCGTTACAATTTTACAAGATTTCAAAAACTTGCTAGAATGGAAATAGAATCTTTTTGGACCCATTGGTCTGCAACGTCAAACAATAGGAAAAAAAGAAATGTTTAGTACTGCAACAAATAAAAAAAGTCGGATAAAACTTGTACAATGTGTGAGTGTGGTACAACGTGTCTGGTATAACGTGTGACTGTGGTACAACGTGTACAAGGTGCCCAAGGTGTGGTACAATGTGTACAAGGTGTGACTGTGGTACAACGTGACTGTGGTACAACATGTGACTGGTACAATGTGTGGGTCGCACTGAGGGATGGCAAGAAATTGACCTACACCATGTTACAACGTGTGTAAACAGGGAAACATTTTAGAAAAATGGAGAAAGATAAAAACTTTTCTTTCAAAGATGAAAACCTAACGATGAACTTGACCACAAATACATACCTTTTCCGATGATACTACGTGACACTCATCTGCATATGATGATGAGTATGATGAGAATTTAAGATTTTGAGACATTTTTGAAGAATTTGGAGAATTTTTTGAGACAAATTTGAAGATTTTCAAAAATAAGAGAGATGAAAGTTTTTTTTTAATTCTAGAAATGAAATAATAAGTCGTCGGAATGATTCAAATCGTGGCTTTTAATATAAAACAAATGATATTTTTGTAATATTTATCTAAAATAATAGTATTGAAATTATTATTTTTTTGGACAAAATAAATATATTAAATTATTTTTTATAAAGCTAAAATTTTAGAACCCTAAGCGGGAGAATATCAGAGATACTCTCGTAGGACTAAAGTGCTTCAAAAATACCCTCCTAACCCTAATGGAAAAAAAGTTGGAGAAAAGACATATGTGCTCTTATATTTTTGTTAATGAAAACACATACGAGTTAGACATTTCTGTTAGTGAGAGGAGGGAAATTAAACCTATTTCAAATTTGAGAGGAGGGATTTCCTTCTATTTTCGAGAAATTTGCTTTTATTTTCGAGCGATTTCCAGCAATTTTGAGCGCTTTTCAGCAATTTTTGAGCGATTTCCAATGATTTTAGCCATTTTCAGTGATTTCCAGCGGTTTTCAGTGATTTCGAGCAATTCCCAGCGATTTTTAGCGATTTTCGGTGATTTCGAGCGATTTCTGACGATTTGTCAGCGATTCCAACTACTTTGGGCAATTTGTGGCGATTTCGCGCGATATCCGGTGATTTCTAGCGATTTTCCGAGCGATATCCGGTGATTTCGGGCGATCTCCGGCGATTATTGAACGATTTTCGGCGATTTCCGGTAATTTTGGGTCGCATTGGATCGTAGGGTCGAACTGGGTCGCAAAGTCGCTGGGTCACAAGGTCACACTACGTCGTAGGGTCGAACTGGGTCATAGGGTCGCAAGGTCATAGGGTCGTACTGGGTCGCAGGGTCGAACTGGAGTCGCGGGTCGCAGGGTACTGGCTCCCTGGGTCACAGGGTCGCACTGGGTCACAGAATCGCACTGGGTCGTTGGATGAATTGGGTCATAGGGTTGCAAGGGTATTTTGGGAATATTAATATTTATAAGGATATTTTTGAAGTTAATTTTTTTAGAGAGGGTATTTTTGAAAGAACTTTAGTCGGCGGAATATCAGATATACCCTCGTAGGACTAAAGTGCTTCAAAATACCCTCGTGAAATTAATTATTAAATAGGAAAAAACTGAAGAAAATAAAAATTTGCCCTTAATTTTCGAACGTGAAAAAGCACATGTTCTGTAGTTTTTCGAAATGAAGAATTGTCAAACCGTGTCAAAAGCAAGAAAGACGAAGTGATTTCGAATTTAAGAAGGATCGATTTGAAGTCGGCAAGAAGCAAATGGCTAGAATCAGCAGCAACAGTGGAAAAGAGAGCACGAGTAAATCTTTAATGGCGTCAATAAGTGTAAGTAGATCGATTTTTAGGGTTTTGCAGGTTGTCGAGTTGCAACATGGTTTATTGATTTGAAATGGGTGTGAGTGTCAGTGTGTCTGTTGAGTCTTAGGGAGTCGGTTGAGTCGCAACGGTCTGTTGTCTTAGTGAGTCGGTTTGGATCGTAATGGTCGCTTGAGCGACACAGGGGGTCTAAGAGTCGTTTGAGTCGGTTGTCTCTATGAGTCGGTTTGGGTCGCAATAGCGACGTGTAATCAATATTCAATATGGGTTGGGGTTCTTCAAGTCAATACACGTCAGTCAGGCTTATTCATGTAACTCGAATTTGACACCCTTAATTTTAGTTGATTGCAAACACATGGGTCGTTTGATATTATGCCCCGTGGGTCGCTTGATATTATGCCTCGTGGGTTGCTTGAGTCGCATGGGTCAATTGAGTCGCATGGTTCGGTTGAGTCGCATGGGTCGCATGAGTCGGTAGAAGTACAATGTATTCTTAATTAATTGGTTATTTTGTAGGTGGTGTCAAAGCCGAAGTTTGTGTATGAATTCAAGCACATGGACAAAATGCCAAATATCACTAATAAGTGTTATCCTCACGAGACAATAACGAAGTTGAGAGGAATCTTAGATGACTACGAGTTGCATTACTTCAAGAAGGAGTCACAATTTAGGCATGTATTCCATTCCCAATGTGACTCAACATTGACAAAGATTCAAATGTTTATCCTCCTAAATCACTCCGTGATTGTACGGGACAAGAAGGAGTTGCGGTTCGTCTTAAACGGTGTTCCCATCTGGTACTCTATAGTGGAGCACACACTAATTTCCGGATTGAAATGCGGACCATATCCAAAAGATGGGAGTCAAAAGGGGTGATACATTCAGGCGGAAGAATTTTAACCGTGGAAAGGTGACCCCCGCACAAATCATTGAAACTCTTGTGAAGGCGAAGAATTCTGACGACCAGACGAGGTTGGCAACTTTGATGTTGTTGGCGCAAGTTATGGCTCACAAGCCTTCATCAGACAACTCTATCAGCCATGATCTCATTGAGATGGTTGATGACTTGGAATTTTCTGAAGGCTTTCCATGGGGAAGTTACATATTTGAGAAGATTGTGGATACTTGCCACCAGCACGTTAGCGGGGAATCACCGAAACCAAAATGGTATTGTGGTGGTTTCATGATCCCACTAACGGTAAGTTGTATATATTATTCGAATAACTTGAATGATTTCGTACTTTTTGCATTCTTATCGTTTTGTTTTAATGTTTTCAGTTACTTCCATTCGAAACCATCCTTAGTTTGGGCGGAAAAGGATGGTATGTTGATGTTTTGGATGCGGATCCATCATGCCCAAGAATGTGCAAGAAGATGATTAAATCTAGTATTAACCTGAAGTATGTAGATGTGATAAGACTGATCGGAGATTCTAAGGTCACAATTACAGAAGGGTCACAATGGTAACAATTACACTGAGAGCAATAATGGTTATTTTTTGTTCTTTAGGATTTTCGAAGTATTCCTCTTGCTGAAGATGAAGAGGAAGCTTTACTTTTTAATCTAGATGATTATAAGGGATGCCACAATCCCGATGTTCAGATATGGATGGAACATCTTCGTAGAAATCCGAAGGGTATTTGTTGGGAGGACATCTGTAAGCAAGAACTGCTGATGCAAATAGTAGTTCTTGGTGATCAAAAGAAGGGGAAAGGGAATGGGACTAAGAGAAAAAAGAGCTGGACAAAAAAATAATAGAGATTGAAGATGATGAAGATGAAGGAAGGGTAGGTGTTGCAGAAGCTGATCAAGAAAGAGATGGTGATGTTGAAGCTGAAGCTGAAAGAGAAGGTGAGGATGAAGCTGAAGGAGAAGAAGCTAGAGTCCATCTAACGCTGGAGCAGAAATTAATGAAGGAAATAAAGAAGTCGGAGAAAAGAATCATCAGCACCGTAAGAGATCTTCTCAGGGATGTCGGATTTCATTTGCCTAATCCAAAAGCAAAGGCGGCAAATCCCAAAGGTGATGAAAAGGAAAAATCAAAATCTACCGAGAAAGATGCGAGCACCGCAAACCAATCTTCCGACACTCAAATGATTTTGTATTCATTCAACGTCCATCTCTAGTGTCAAGAAAAGAGCCGATTGAGTCAGAGGCTGAAAATGACTTTGGAGATGGCTCAGAAGAGGATTTGGAAAACATTTCGAGATTAGTTGAAAATATCACATCTGCCGCCACCATTCCTCTAACTGAATACATTTCCGGAGAGGTTACTGCAGTCGTTGCTCTTGATAAAGTTCCACCAAGTAAGTAATATTTAGTGAAAAAGTTCATTTGAGTCAATTTCCATTGTGAGTCAGCATGGGTCGCAAGAGTCGCATGGGTCGCAAGAGACACACGGTCGTATAAGTCACATTGTCGTATAAGTCGCAGGGTCGCATAAGTCGATGGGTCAGTAGAGTCGCATGGGTCGCATCAAGTAACAAACGATGAATCTAATGAATGAAGTAATTTTATGCAGATGCTCCAGTGGGTACTGTCGATGAAGTCGCCGACGAGGAGGTTCTTGACGAGGACCCCACTAAGGACGTTCCTGCGGAGTGTACTCCAGCGGATCTTGTCCACATCCCCGAGGTCCTGTACAAGTAAGTACGGTCTTTTAAGTCACAAAGGTCGCATGTTCGCATAGGTCACATGGGTCATATATAACCCATGGGTCGCATCAAGTAACAAACGATGATTCTAATGAATGAAGTAATTTTATGCAGATGCTCTAGTGGTTACTGTCGATGAAGTCGCCGACAAGGAGGTTCCTGACGAGGACCCCACTAAGGACGTTCATGCGGATCCTGTCCAATACGTCCCCGACGAAAAGGTTCCTGCCGAGGAAACTATAGTGGGTCTTGTCGAAGATGTCACCCCTAAGGAGGTTCCTTCTGAGGATACTACAGTGGATCCTGTCGAAGAGGTCCCCTCTAAGGATAAGGAGGCTCCTTCCAAGGATATGACAGTGGATCCTGTCGAAGAGGTCCCCTCTAAGGATAAGGAGGTTCCACCAAGTAAGTACGATCTTTGGAGTCACAAAGGTTGCATTGGTCGTATGGGTCGAATGGGTCACAAAAGGTCGCATAGGTTGTAGGTTGCATTAGTCGCATGGGTCACTAAACGTCGCATATCCGCATAGGTCGCCATATGTTTAATGAAGTAAATTTTATGCAGGTACCTAAATGAGTTTTAAGACCACATAAGTCTATGTCATATGTTTGACCTTTATCAAAGGAGTCTACGCCATATGTTGAACCTCCACTGGTACCTAAATGAGTTTTAAGACCACAGAAGGTATATGTTGAACCTTCGCTGGAGAAAACAGCAAGAACAGTGCGAGGGAGAGGGCGAGGGAAAGATGTTGGTGGAGTTCAAGAATCCGAAAAGAAGGTGGTTCAAGAACCCGAGAAAAAGGTGGTTCAAGAACCCGATAAAAAGGTTGTTCAAGAACCGTCATTCTGGTGGAAGCCCAAGGGATTAGAAAAGGGCTCGATAACCCGAGAACCTTCATTCATTGACATAACCGGTGAAAGGTTGACTGCTCTATATATATGTTCTTGACGACACCTGGACATGAGAGTTAGTGGAAGTCTGATCTTGATATTCTCCGGGGGCCAGAGTTTTGAGAGATTATATTAAAGCCCAACATATGGCTTGAAGATGATGTAAGTATTTTTAAACCCAAAGTCACAAAGGTCATTTTTTGTCATATGTATTCATGTGTGTTAATTTTTTTTGCAGTAATTGGATGAGGCGTTGTTGGTGCAGTATTATCGCATGAAGACATTCCCCGCGATATTTAAGAAACTTTACGTTTGTCCTGTTGCTTTCACGCAGACGCCCACGCTGTAGACAAACGAGGATATGGACACTTTGCGGAATTTCTTTGTGATTGTTTGAATGGCAAGTATCCATTCAGAAGTATGGAACAATGAGTGATTTCAAAGGCTTTGTCTCGGTTCTAAATGTTCCATTGCTTAGTAGTATATATGTAGGATGTCATTGGGTAGCCATCAAGGCATATTTCAAAACCCGATGCACCATGGTATACGACTGCCAGCGGAGGAATAAGAAAACGCATATCGATTCGGTGATTGAGAAGCTAAGAAAATCTGTCCCCAAGATGCTCATTCTCGAAGGGTTTCCTTCTTTGGCTTCTGGAGAAGATTAATGGAAATATGAGTATTATGAAGGTCTGACACAAAACAAAAGCTCGAATGACTGAGGTGTTTACGCCTACAATTTCATAGAAGCCTCGATAATGAAAGCACGTAATTTTTTGCACTGCATTTGCGATGAAAATATTCCTTCCATGGGTGAGAAGATTGCGGCTGAGATATTTAGCAATGGAAAATGTATCCCTCCACCCTGAGATTAACTTGATATTTGGTACATTGTTATTTTTCTGGGAATGGAAGATATAAATATTTAGTACATTGTTATTTTTTAAGATTTCTTCATAATAATAAAAGGAGTCGCAGGGGTAAAAGGGTCGTAGGGTCAAGGGTTGAACGGGTACAATGGTCGCAGGGGTCCGAGGGTTGCAGAGGTACAAGGGTCGCAGAGGTACAAGGGTCGCAGAGATACAAGGGTCGTAGAGGTACAAGGGTCGTTTGGCGATTTTACCTGTTCGACCCTTGACCCTGCGACCCTTTTATCTTTGTGACCCTTGTATCTCTGCGACCCTCGGACCCCTGCGACCCTTGTACCTGTTCGACCCTTAAACCCCTGCAACCCTTATTATTTACAAATAATATGAATAATTTATTATTTATTATTTACAAATACAATTCTTTACAAATAATGGAATAATTTATTATTTATTTACCAATACAATTATTTACAAATAATTGATTCAAATCTCTACGACCCCTGTCCATGTGCGACCCTTGGACCCATGCGACCCATGTCCTTCGTGACCCTTGTCCCTTTGCGACCATTGACCCCTATGACCCTTGTTCCTCGTGACCCTTGGACCCCTGCGACCCTTGTCCCCTTTCGACCCTTGTCCATCCGCGACCCTTGTTACAATAATAGTAAAATCCACAAAAACAGCAATACTAACAATAATATTTACTATTGAATAATTGTAAAAAAACCAAACAAATACAAACATGAAGTTCAAGTTAAAAGTAATGTTCTTGTCCAAAGGAGGTTCAGAGCAATCAAAATACAACTGAAATCAAACTCTATTATTGTAAGGCCCTCGTTGAGGGAAAAACTGAAGCATTGGTGTTGGTCCATCGGAATACAGTTTGACTTCGAGGGTACAACCCTGGGTCAGTCCATGCTCGTGACAAAAATTTCTCCAACCCCTTCTGATGGTAGCACCACCACGTGCCACGGGCCTTAGATATGCCTCCCACAATAGTCGGTATCCTATCATCAGATATATCTTACATCGTCTATGGAAAATACCTTTTGACCTCGCAAACCCTTTCGAAAGTGTCCGCGACATCCGTAGAAAGGAATAAAAATCGTGAAAATTCTTACCCAAGTCGCGACATCACCCAAGTCCGTATTGAGGTCACTTACCAATGCATCTATGGCCAAATTCGAACGAGTGACTGGTACCACCATGACAATCCTCTAAGCAATAGAGGCGAAGGTGACGTGAAAGACCATGTCACCTTCGTGACGGAAAAGTAAGTAATCCCCATTACGTAAGTTTAGATTGTTGGAGAAATATTTCCACCAATCAGTGAATCTGGAGCCATCCAACTTGACTTCGCATGTTCTGTTAGACGCATTCCATTTAAGTGTTGTTGTGTTGTTATCCCTCGTTTCCTGTAAATATAATCATCGAAGAAGATATTCGGGATGTTTTGTAACAAAAAACGAAAAACAAAGTCAAATATGTACATTCTCTACATGTAACATACGGACAGAGAGACAGATGAAGAAGATTACAATGTAGTTCTCCATATAGCACGGAAAAATCTCTCCGAAAATATGAGGGAAATGTGGTATTTTCGAAAAAAAATTGATGGAAGATGATGAGAGTCAGAGAGAGAGTGTGTGTCGTTATTGTAAAAAAGGAAATGACTGCATATCGGAAAGACATAAACCTGATATTGAATCGCCGTCATATGGAATTTGAAAAGACATCATTGCAGAAGTACAAGGGTCGCAGATGTTATGTTTTGATGAAAAGTTCGGCGGGAATTTTGGTGACGGAATTTTCGGCGGGTCGCATATATGTGAACTTGACGGATTTACGGGTTAACAATGATAAAATGTAAAAAACCAATCAAAACAATACATTTACCAACGTTAAACTAATTAATGGCGAATGAGGGACGTATGGGTTGCATGGGTTGCATGGTCAACATATAAGGATCAATAAATGTGAAATCGATGAATTTACGGGTTTATAATGATAAAATGCAAAAAACCAATCAAAACAATACATTTACAACGTCAAACTAATTAATGCCAATTGAGGGTCTCATGGGTCGCATGGTCACATATAAGGAATAATAAATGTGAAATCGACGAATTTACGGGTTTATAATGATAAAATGTCGAAAACCAATCAAAACAATACATTTACAACGTCAAACTAATAAATTCCAATTGAGGGTAGAATGGGTCGCATATATTGATCAGTAGATGCGAACTCTACGAATTTACGGGGTTTATAATGATAAAATGATAAAAACAAATCAAAACAATACATTTACAACGTCAATCAATGGTTAAAAAAAAATTATGAGCCATGTGTCCCCAGTTGAGTGTTTATAACCAATGCCTGTGTTTCAAAAGCGATAATAGTGTTTTAAGAGCTCGTCGGATGAGTTTGACAAAATTTCAAAAAATACATTCAACATTTTGTTCCATTGTCGATATTATTTATATTATTGTCTATATTGATTCTAAATTAGACATATACAACTCAAATATATTAATAATGGCATATTGAAAATGGCATGGGTCACATGGTCGCATATAAGGATCAATACATACGAAATCGACGAATTTACGGGTTTATAATGATAAAATGTAAAAAAAATAAAAACAATACATTTACGATGTCAAAATAATTAATGTCAATTGAGGGTCGCATGGGTTGCATGGTGACGCGATCCCGACTGGAACAACGCTCTAGACTAGGTTAGGAATGCATAGGCCTTGCTGCAACGAGTTGCACAAGGGTTGTGGAACGGATGGTCACACGAGAGTTGCGGAAGACTCTCGATTCACTGGTTCGTCTTCGAAGGATGTTATGCACCAACAAAGAACGAACAAGATGTTGGATATTACACACCAACGAATTTGCTGGATATTACACACCAACAACAAGAATTCACAAAGAAAATTCAAGATAAAATTCAAAAGGTTCAAAGTTGATGTTTACAATGGGTTGGCTGGCCATATTAAGGAAAACAAGGCCATGCAAATGTAAATGCATCATTAAATGAAGGTCTTCATGCAAGACCACTATTAAATGCATAGAAAACATAAAAAAGACATTAAGACAAGTTGTAATTCGTGCTTATTGAAATGCGGACTTGTCTTGAAACCCTCGGGTTATTAATTAGGTTGCGGGAAAAGTGACACGCAGCCTCGTTAAAAACCCGTCGTCGGAAAACCCCGTGGGACAAAACCGACGAAGGGAAAAGAGTACACGCGGGTCATTTACCTAATTAATAATCGTTGCGAGGCGGGTTTCGAGTTGAATGACGTTACGTAGGTTCATGACTTCACGTGAACTTGAATAATCTTCTTGAACGTGTACAGCCGCAATGATCCCAATGATGGCGTCCTTAAGCTTCGTAGCCTTGGCTTGGGTCATGGGACCGGCTGGTAAGGCCAAGGCTTCTTCCTCCTTAGCCCTAGCTCGGGTCAATGGACTTCCGTCCTTTCGTCTGTTCGCATCCGCCTTTCGTTTAGCTCGGGATAGCTCTTCCTTTTCGCAGGTCGCATCTCGGGTCGTGCTGATGGCGTCTCGGGTCGGGCCGGTGGCATCTCGGGTCACGCTGGAGGCGTCTCGGGTCGCGTCGGCCGACTCTTCTTTAGCGTTGTTGGTCGCGTCCTCCTCTACATCATTGGTCGCGTCCTCGACGTTGTTCATGATCACATCATACCCTCCCACTTCAAAAGGATTTGTCCTCAAATCCGTTTGATCTGCGACAGAAGGAAACAAATCAGTAACATTAAAGCTGGGACTCACATGATACTTACCTTGCAAGTCGAGTTGGTAACGCCATAGGTGATGCTGCCACGTTCACAACGCTCTCACAAGCGTGTAAAGCTCCTTATCGTATGTGGTACAGTTGAGGGTTGCGCCTCCAAGCTTCTTGGTGAAATAAGCAAATGGTTCCCGTTCCTGCATCAAGATTAAACCAATTCCTGCACCAGATGCTTCAGTACCAAATGTTTTAAGGAAATCCAGTAGAATTAATGAAGGCGTATGAGTAAGCTTCTCATTTAGCGTTTGAAATGCTTCTTCTTGTGCTTCCTCCCACTTAAATCCCACGTTTTTCTTAATGACTTCGGTAAGAGGGGTAGGCAAGGTACTAAGGCCCTTTGCGAAGCGATGATAGAACTCCGCGAGTCCATGGAAGCTTCGGACTTCCCTAACGGTCTTTGGGCTCGGCCATTCCCGAATGGCTTTAACCTTCTCCTGGTCTACCTTGTCTCTATCTGCACTTATAACAAAACCTAGAAAGACAATGTTATCCATACAAAAGGTACATTTCTTTAAGTTGGCATACAACTCTTCTTTCCTAAGTACCTTCAACACTAATTCTAGGTGACCTAAGTGTTCCTCTAAGCTCTTACAATAAATCAAAATATCGTCAAAGTAGACTACCATGAATCTACCTATATATTCCCTAAGCACATGGTTCATTAATCGCATAAAGGTACTAGGTGCATTTGATAGCCCAAAGGGCATAACTAACCACTCATATAATCCGTGCTTAGTTTTAAACGCTGTTTTCCACTCATCACCTTCCTTCATCCTAATTTGATGATAACCCCTTTTAAGATCAATCTTTGAAAATATCCTACTTCCATGCAATTCGTCTAACATGTCATCTAGCCTTGGAATAGGATGTTGATACTTCACCGTAATTTTGTTGATTGCGCGGTAATCAACACACATACGCCAGCTGCCATCTTTCTTTGGCACGAGTAGCACGGGCTTGACGCACGAACTCATTCTTTTGTGAATGTGTCCTTTGGCCATGAGCTCCTCCACTTGCCTTTGCAGCTCCTTAGTCTCCACGGGATTAGTTCGGTAGGCTGGTCGATTTGGTAACGTGGCTTCGGGAACATAATCGATTTGATGTTCAATACCTCGTATCGGGGGCAATCCGGTGGGGTTCTCTTCGGGAAAGACATCTCCATAACCCTGCAATAAAATAGACATTTCACTCGGCAGCACCGGTGCAAGGTTAGCTAAGCTTGAGAGAGCTTCTTTATATACAAACAATAATACGGACTGATTCAAGTGAAGATATTTCTTGATATCACCCGATTTTGCATAAAAATTTGATGATTTAAGCTCGCGTTGTCCTTGCTGTTTTAAGTGCATTCGATCTTGCTGCACTTCCTTTGGTGTTATAGGAATAAGACTCATTTTCCTGTCATTAAGCTCAAAAGAATGGTGGTTAGTAAAATCGTCATGTATTACCTTAGGATCCGATTGCCACGGACTACCGAGAAGGGTAGGGCTTGCGTCCATGGGAAGAACGTCACACATTATCTCGTCTTCGTATTCGCCAATGGTGATAGGCGCGGCCACTTGGTTGGTCACATTCACTTTACCATTCTCGTAAAGCCATTGTATTTTTGAAGACCTCGGGTGCTTCTTGACCTTTAAATCGAGTTCTTCTTCATAATCCTTAGTCGACGATTCAGATTCTTTGTCCTTGGATTCACTCTCACCATCTTCACAAAATATCATAAATCTTTTGTTTGGACATTCATCCTCATAATGATCTCATCCGTGACACTTGTAGCACTTCGCATGCCGAGCCCTCGATGTAATGACCTCGGTTTTTCCTTTGTCTCGTTGAACCGATGGAACCATTTTGATTGCTTCTCGGGCCGCCGAAGCAGATTTGTCTCTCCATGGATAGCTCGGGTTTTCGTCTCGTGGTTGAACGTATTTTCCAGCCCCAAAGTTTGAAAGAGAGCTCCTTCTTCGCTGGAGTTGTTGATCGATTGAAATCGACTTGTGTAACTCTTGGAGATTGTGATTCGGAGCATATCGCTTGCGCATTATGGCTTTCATTTCCAGCCATGTTGCTATTTGTTCTTCTCCATTTCGCCGCCTAGAAATTGTGAGTTGATCCCATCAACTCAACGCGTAGTTATAGAACTTCGTGGCCGCTACCCTCACCTTCTTTGCCTCGGGGTAGATTTGACAACCAAAGACGAGCTCCGTCGTTTTCTCCCATTCTAGGTAGGCTTCCGGGTCGGCCTTGCCGTGGAACACTGGAATTTTCAGCTTGAGACCAGAGAGGTCGTCCCTCAGATCGTCTCTTCGTTCCCTTGGCGCGCGCCGCTGCCAGTAACTACTTCGAGACGAGGATGAATTACCTCGTTCGTAGTAGTTGCTCTCGTCCTCATGCTGGTTCCTCTCATGATGCTGGAATGCATGAGCGTCTCTCGGTCGGGTTGGATGTTCGGCCCGAAACTCTTGCCGAAACTCTTCAATCTTGTTGGTGATGCTTTGCTCAAAACGAGCTGCGAGAGCCTCAATGAGCCTCTCGTTCACCCGGCTGTTCTCGGCGCCTATTTCCCCCATGTTGTCCTACGGTTCTTTGCGTATACCTACTCATGAGTTCCTGCAAACGAATACACGGAGCAGCCACAAGCGGAAAGCAAGAAAACCTCGACAAGGAAATAGATACGTACGAGATAGACACGCGCGAGATAGACACGTAAACGTACAAAATGGATATATATATATATATATATTATTTTTTTGTAACGTTCAACCTAGCTATGACCGAATTGATCAAAACAAAATTGACCTAACCTTTGTTGCTAGAACGAACTCTGATACCACTTGACGCGATCCCGACTGGAACGACGCCCTAGACTAGGTTAGGAACGCATAGGCCTTGCTGCAACGAGTTGCACAAGGGTTGTGGAACGGATGGTCACACGAGAGTTGCGGAAGCCTCTCGATTCACCGGTTCATCTTCGAAGGATGTTACGCACCAACGAAGAACGAACAAGATGTTGGATATTACACACCAACGAGTTTGCTGGATATTACACACCAACAACAAGAATTCACAAAGGAAATTCAAGATAAAATTCAAAAGGTTCAAAGTTGATGTTTACAATGGAGTGGCCGGCCATATTAAGGAAAACAAGGCCTTGCAAATGTAAATGAAACATTAAATGAAGGTCTTCATGCAAGACCACCATCAAATGCATAGAAAACATAAAAAAGACATTAAGACAAGTTGTAATTTGTGCTTATTGGAATGCGGACTTGTCTTGAAACCTACGGGTTATTAATTAGGTTGCGGGAAAAGTGACACACGACCTCGTTAAAAACCCGTCGTCGGAAGACCCCGTGGGACAAAACCGACGAAGGGAAAAGAGTACACGTGGGTCACTTACCTAATTAATAACCGTTGCGAGGCGGGCTTCAGCTTGAATGACGTTACGTAGGTTCATGACTTCACGTGGACTTGAATAATCTTCTTGAACGTGAACGGCCACGAGGATCTCGATGATGGCGTCCTTAAGCTTCGTAGCCTTGGCTCGGGTCATGGGACCGGCTGGTAAGGTCAAGGCTTCTTCCTCCTTAGCACTAGCTCGGGTCACTGGACTTCCGTCCTTTTGTCTGGTCACGCCCACCTTTCGTTTAGCTCGGGATAGCTCTTCCTTTTCGCATGTCGCATCTCGGGTCGTGCTGATGGCGTCTCGGGTCGCGCCGGTGGCATCTCGGGTCACGCTGGAGGCGTCTCGGGTCGCGTCGGCCGACTCTTCTTCAGTGTTGTTGGTCGCGTCGGCCGACTCTTCTTCAGCGTTGTTGGTCGCGTCCTCCTCTGCATCATTGGTCGCGTCCTCGACGTTGTTCATGATCACATCACATGGGGTGCTTGGTCGCATATATTGATCAATATATGTGAACTCGACGAATTTATGGGGTTTATAATTATAAAATGACAACAAATCAAAACAATACATTTACAATGTCAATCAATGGTTAAAACAGATTATGACCCATGTGTCCCTAGTTGGTCGCATGAGTCATATGTGTTCGCATGAGGTCGCATTGATCGGCTGAGTAGCACAAGGGGTCATATTGGGTCGCATGAGTCAGATGGGTTCTAATTTAATCCAATTGAGGGTCGCATGGGTCGAATTATAATGAAGAATTTATCGAATTATAATGATGAAAGTCAAAAAAAGTTTAATCAAAATAATACAAATAATATAGTATTACACACTCACTAACTAACGAACCTTTCGTTTTTGAAGTCGGTGTTGTCTCGGTTTCCACGTTCCAAACACTGTCAGTGATGCTAGCTTTTGAAGATGGGGTTTGTCTCGACGAAGAAGATGGGATTTGTCTCGACAAATATGGGGTTTGTATCGACGAAGAAGATAGGGTTTGTCTCGACAAAGATGGGGTTTGTCTCGATGAAGAAGATGGGGTTTGTCTCGACGAAGACGGGGTACTTCTCCGAGCCTCATTGGGTCCAGGATAACGTTTCTCTTTAGGCCCCCCGCTTTGCTTTTTCTCAGCCAGCATATGAGGTAGAACCGTAACTTTAGTATATTGAGGAGGAATGTTCCAATCACTGCAGTCAGGAACCAGATACACGGTTTCTTGGTAAGCCAAATGCCATGTCTCCCGAAGATAGTATTTTGAACGTAGATCTTGTATCTTGTGACCTTTACCAACCTTTTGTGCTACTGTATTTGCGTGACTGCATGGATACATATCTACATCAAACATTTTGCATTCGCACGTTCTTTTTTGAAGACTCACTACAAATCTTCTACCCATCTCATTTCTCACCTCATACTCATCACTCAGACTGTTCAAGTCAATAACATCGTACTTGGATGTCTGTCCAAACCGTTCATGTAACATTTTCTCAACATAAGGTGTTAACTTTTGAGAATCATCACCCGTAGCTGCTTCTAACCTATACCTATTGAACCATTCCACTGTCTTACCCAAACAAATATCTAAAATCCCTACGATCATAAATTTTTTGACTTCTTCAATGTTGAATTTATAGACTCGGCGCCATTAGTGGTTAATAAGTTGTATCTTTCCGCCTTATATTTGCATCTTGCTGATGCGTATCAGAGTTAAAAAAATAACCTAAACTACCCGCAAGTGCACGGCACGTGTGTAGTATTTTAGGTGTCGATCCCACAGAGACTACACATCACAATCTAAACTCGAACTATGAATCAAACTTGCTAACGAAAGAATATGGATGAAGAATGAAATACTGAAAGTAAAATAAATGAGTTAGTTCTAACGATAAGACAAACGTTCTAGGAATCCAGTTTCACCACAAGACTACCGAAACCGACAATCGATCTATCTATCATGCAATCCCAGTTTAAGCTATCTAAGACAGACGATCCTAATATGATATCTACCCTCTCTCAAGGCATAGACACGTGATCTAGACAAGTTGCCCCCTACTTTCGTGGCTGACACCATGAACTAAACCCATAAGCTCTATGATTCATCCGTTTCACCCTCAACCGGTACTACCCTACTTTCGTGGCCTAACCTCGATTGTTCTAAATCTGATCTTCTAGGACTAGAATTCTCCTTTCGGTCCTTCTCCTAATCCCTAACACATGTATCTACGCGGCCGTCGCAAACACAAGTAAATTCAAGCACTCAGATAAAGAATAGATAAACGAAAATGGGAAGATACATTCAAAGATAAATAGAAAGTGGTTTCGGGATAGCCAAGGGCTAATCCCTTCTCCTAGAACAAACAAACTACTCGCTCATGCGTCTGTAAACAAACATAAACGAAATAGAGAGTCTAAGGAACATGAAAACCAAGCGAAACCGAAGGGTCGGGTTGATCTCCAATGCTCCTTGCTTGCCTCCTCGCAAGAATTCTTCTCCAATCACGAACTGAATGAGAGGTGTCTTCCAATGTCGTCCTCTGCCTCCTTTTATGCCTCCTAAGTCGGTCTAAGTGTTGCCTTAATCTCTCACACGAGTTCCCTTTTGTTTTAAGTTAATTTTACTTAACTTGGCTGGTTTCTCGGGTCGCGACCCGCTCGGGCGCTGAATGTGCCCGCTCGGGTGTGGCTAGGTCATGTCGCGCGGGTCATGGGACTGCAATGGATGCCCGATCGGGCATGATGAGTGCCCGCTCTGGTATGAGGCAGTTGGTCGGGCATTTTCTTGCCCGAGTCGTGCATGAATTGTGCACCAAATTTTCCGTAGCTTTTGCCCGATCGTGCATGAGTTGTGCCCGACCGGGTGGAGGCTCTCCATTCTAAATCTCGTCTCGTTTGTCCCGTGATGATCCTCGAAGTTCCTCCTTAGCTCCGTGCATGTCCTTTTAGCTCCGAAATGATCGAAATACGCGTAAAAGCCTGTAAGAACATGAAAGACACGAAAACAAGTAAAACGGATACGGAATCATACGTAAAGCAACACATATATATCGAAAACGTCTCTTAAATCGTGCAAGAAATATGTATGAAAACGAGATGATCACTTGCCCACTTAACAAGATCAAGTTTCTCTTTTTCCAATTACTTTGCAACATTAGGATACCTGCGCAAAGGTTAAAAAGGTAAAAAATGGCCACAAAGGTCACAACAGTCACAAGGGTGGTAGAGGTACAAGGGTCGCAGAGATACAAGGGTCGTAGGGGGTGAAAGGTTCGACGGGGTACAATGGTCGCAGGGGTACAAGGGTCGCCAGGGGTACAAAGGTCGCAGGGCACAAGGGTCGCAGGGGTCAAATGGTCGCAGAGGGGTACAAGGCTCGCAGAGGTGCAAGGGTCGGAGAGGGGTACAAG
Source organism: Gynandropsis gynandra (assembly GCA_036759665.1). Classification (NCBI taxonomy): domain Eukaryota; kingdom Viridiplantae; phylum Streptophyta; class Magnoliopsida; order Brassicales; family Cleomaceae; genus Gynandropsis; species Gynandropsis gynandra. The sequence continues at coordinate 22,502,231 of CM071875.1, forward strand.
GATGGCAGAGGTGCAAGGGTCGGAGAGGGGTACAAGGGTGGTAGCGGTGCAAGGGTTGCAAAGGGGTACAAGGGTCGCAGAGGTGACAAAATTCACAAAAGTCACAAAAGACATTTTTGTACTTGGTCTTCAAATCATTCAATAGTTTTCAAATTCGTTCTCCGTGTATGGTGCTGCACATTTGAAGAATATTTCCGCCACAGTATCACCCTTTGATGTCTTTCTACCATGCCCTTTATTGGCGTAACTCTTTATATTTTGCGGTATATGACACACACAAAAACCATGATCAGCCTTTTTATACACTTGATTGACTGCTTTGATCAAGGTTTTATGGCGATCAGATATCACAACGACATCACGTCCCACTGGTATCACCTCTTTCAATCTTGACATAAACCACGTCCATGATTCGTCCTTCTCTCCGTCGACTATTTCCCATGCAATAGGATATTGGTAATGTTCACCATTTTGCGCGGTCGCTACAATCAATGCGCCCTTGTACAATCCTTTCAGAAATGTTGCATCCACAACAACCACTTTACGCATGTATTTCCATCCTCTTATAACCGCTCCGACAACCATAAAAAGGTATTTGAAGCTTTTCCTATCACTGTCGACTTGAAGATTTGCGACAGATTCGAGATTTCTTTTTGTAAACATGTGCAACAACCCTGGAAGCCTCCTATAATGTTCTAAGTCATCACCATGAACCTCCTTTTGAGCACCGCATTTGCCTCTTAATGACACCAAATACGATACATTGGCACCGTATTTTGCTTTTACACAAGCCATCAATTCTTTTGCTAGAGGTATTTCAAAATTTTTGGCATATTCCTCTTTCGAATAATCCTTAACGATTTGTGTTGAACCCTTTGTAGCTTCGGTCCATTTAGATACATGTGAAAAATTATGAATGGGATGGTGTGTTCTCACACTAAACCGTTTGGAATTCGAGATTGCTGCCACACGTAATTTCCATTTACAACCACTTCTGGCAAACTTGCATCGTACTTCCCACAGCTTCGTATCAGATTTCAATGTTGTATATCTAAACGGAGCTTCAATTGAACCCTTCCTTAAAAATGCCTGTACATCCTTCTTGCTATCAAAATCTTGCCTAATTTTAAGATCCAATTCATCTTCGAACTCGAAGATATTATTTTCGTTGTCGTGAACTACCATTTCCGAGTTGTTCTCACCATCACCATACTTATGCTCTGTTGGCACATCACAATCAACTTTATTACTGCCACAAACAACTCCATCAACTACCACATTCATGGCACACCCACCATATTCTCTTAACCCGCTTGTATATTCACTATGAAAATTATTCAAATCCAAAATATTCATTATTTCCGGATTACTCCCAAGTCCACTTTTTGTTATTTGGACCTACAATACCGCAGTCATCATAATCTAGAACACCTTGATCCTCACCTTCTTTAGCAATGCTTCCAAAAGAAGGAATTAGAGGCTCAATTTCCCTCTCAATTTCGATTTCACACTTCACACTTGCCGATTCTATCTCCACATACAGTAGTGGTCGAATTTCTGTTATGTGATCGAACAAATACAAATAAGATTCTTGTCATTCATTATATATGTCGGCTTCCTATTTTCACAAATATTGGGGAAATAGCTTAACTTCAATTTCGTTGTATTATTTTCCACCATCATCTCTACGCATAACTCATCAATCAGTTGCTGGTATGTCAGACTAACCGGAGGACAATAGAAAAATACTATCTGGTTTTCCTGAACTCTACCAACACATACATTCTCCATTTAGGTTTTTTTCCCATTTACCATAATACAAAAAATATATTACTGTGATTTTCTCATAAACCGTATCCATTACACCTGTAATAAAAACATAAAAAGAGGGTTAAATTCTGTGACCCATTGCGACCGTGCGGCTCGATGAGAATCTGTAACCCAGTGCAACCGACACGAAAAACTCACTATACATACCTGGTTTCTACGGAACGTGCTTAATTGCAAGCTTCTTTGTTGACAAAACGATTTCAATTTTCGCGCCACAAGAGAGAGAAATAAAGGTGTTATGGAGGAGAGAGAAAAATTGTCGACAAAGATAATATGGTATTATCATTATTTTAAGGGTAGATTTATAGTTGAAACTTTTTTTAGGGGTATTTTTGAAGCACCTTAGTCTGAGTTTATTTTTGAAAGGTGGAATATCAGATATACCCTCATAGGGCTAAATTGCTTCAAAAATACCCTTCCCTAAACTAATTATTAAATCGAAAAAAAACTGAAAAAAACAAAATTTCCCTTAATTTTTGAACGTGGAAAAACACACGTTTTGTAATTTTTCGACGTGAAAAACTGTCAAACCGTGTCAAAAGCAAGAGAGACGAGCAGTTTTCCGACGTGAATTTTTTTTTTCAAAGTTTAGAGCAAGAAAGACGAAGTGATTTCAAACTTGAGAGGGATTGATTTGAAGTTGGGAAGAAGGAAATGGCTAGAATCAGCCGCAGTAGTGAAGAAGAGAACACGAGTCAATCTTCAATGGCGTCAATAAGTGTAAGTAGATTGATTTCTAGGGCAGCTTGTCGTGTCGCAACATGGTTTATTGATTTGAAATGGGTATGAGTGTCAGTGTGTCTATTGAGTCTTAGTGAGTCGGTTGAGTCGCAAGAGTTGGTTGTCTCAATGAGTCGATTTGGGTCACAATGGTCGCTTGAGCGTCGCAGGGTGTCTAAGGGTTGTTTGAGTCGGTTGTCTCAGTGAGTTGGTTTGGGTCGCAATGATCGCTTGAGCGTCGCAGGGGGTCTAAGGGTCGTTCCAGTCGGTTGTCTCAGTGAGTCGATTTGGGTCGTAATGGTCGCTTGAGCGCGCAGGGGGTCTAAGATTCGTTTGAGTTGGTTGTCTCAGTGGGTTGGTTTGGGTCGCAGTGGTCGCTTGAGCGTCATAAGGGGTCTATGGGTCGTTTGAGTCGGTTGTCTCAGTGATTCAGTGTGAGTCACAATGGTCGCTTGAGCGTCGTAGGGGGTCTAAGGGTCATTTGAGTCGGTTGTTTCAGTGAGTCGATTTGGGCCGCAATGGTCGCTTGAGCGTAGTAGGGGGTCTAAAGGTTGTTTGACTCGATTGTCTAAGTGTGTCGGTTTGGGTCGCAATGGTCGCTTGAGCGTCGCAGGGGGTCGCAAGGATCATTCGAGTCGCACGGGTTGCTTGATATTATGCCCCATGGGTCGCTTGTGTCGCATGGGTACATTGAGTCGCATGGGTCGCTTGAGTCTCAATGAGTCGGTTGAGTGTCATAGAGGGTCCAAGGGTCATTTGAGTCGCATGGGCCGGTTGAGTCGCATGGGTCGGTTGAGTTGCATGGGTCGCTTGAGTCGGTAGAAGTATAATATGTTCTTAGTTAATTGGTCATTTTGCAGGTGGCGCCAAAGCCGAAGTTTGTATATGAATTCAAGCACATGGACAGATGCCAAAGATCACCACCAAGTGTTATCCTCACGAGACAATAACGAAGCTGAGAGGAATCTTAGATGAATACGAGTTGCATTACTTCGAGAAGGAGTCACAATTTAGGCATTTATTCCATTTCCAATGTGACTCCACTTTGACTAAGGTTCAAATGTCTATCATCCTAAATCACTCTGTGATTGTACGAGACAAAAAGGAGTTGTGGTTCGTCTTAAACGGTGTTCCATCCGGTACTCTATAGTGGAGAACAAACTAATTTCCAGATTGAAATGCGGACCACATCCCAAAGGACGGGAGTCCAAAAGGGGTGATACATTCAGGCGGAAGAATTTCGGCCGTGGAACGGTGACCCCCGCACAAATCATTGGAAAGCTTGTAAAGGCGGAGAATGCCGACGATCAGACGAGGTTGGTAACTTTGATGTTGTTGGCGCAAGTTATGGCTCACAAGCTTTCATCACACAACTCTATCAGCCATGATCTCTTTGACATGGTTGATGATTTGGAATTTTTTGAAGGCTTTCCATGGGGGCGTTACACATTTGAGAAGATTGTGGATACTTGCTGCAAGCACGTTAGCGGGGAATCACCAAAACAAAAATGGTTTTGTGGCGGTTTCATGATCCCACTAACGGTAAGTTGTATATATTATTCGACCAAAAGAAGGGGAAAAGGAAGGGGACTAAGAGGAAAAAGAGCATGGGCGGAAAAATAATAGAGATTGAAGACTCGGAAGATGAAGGAAGGGTAGGTGCTGCTGTAGCTGATGAAGAAAGAGATGGTGATGCTGAAGGTGATGCTCAAGATGAAGCTGAAAGAGAATGTGAGGATGAAGGTAAAAGAGAAGAAGTTGCAGTCCATCTGATGCTAGAGTAGAAATTAATGAAAGAAATAAATAAGTCAGAGATAAGAATCATCAACACCGTAAGAGATCTTCTAAGGGATGTCGGGTTTCATTTGCCTATTCCAAAAGCACAGGTGGTAAATCCCAAAGGTGTTGAAAAGACAAACTCAAAATCTGCCGAGAAAGATGCGAGCACCGCAAACCAATCTTCCGGCACTATTAGAGATGCTGATTTTGAATTCGTTTCACATCCATATCCAGTGTCAAGAAAAGATCCAGTTGAGTCAGAGGCTGAAAATGACTCTGGAGATGGCTTAGAAAGGATTTGGCAAACATTTCGAGATTAATTGAAAATATCGCATCTGTCGCCACCATTCCTCTAATTGAATACATTCCGGAGGGTTACTGCAGATGTTGCTCCTGATGAAGTTCCACCAAGTAACTAATAATTAATGAAAAAGTTCATTTGAGTCAATTTCCATCGAGAGCTGGCATGGATCGTAAGGGTTGCAAAAGACGCATAAGTCGAATGCTCGTATAAATCACACGGTCGTATAAGTTGTAGGGTCGCATAAGTCGATGGATTGCTAGAGTCGCATGGGTCGCATATGTCCCATGGGTCGCATCAAGTAACGAACGATGAGTGTAATGAATGAAACTACAGTGGGTCTTGTACCACCAAGTAAGTACGGTCTTTTGAGTCACAAAGGTCGCATGTCTGTATAGGTAGTATAGGTCACATATGTCCCATGAGTCGCAAGGGTCGCATCAAGTAACGAACAATGAGTCTAATGAATGAAGTAATTTTATGCAAATCCTCCAGTGATTACTGTCGATGAAGTTGCCGACGAGGAAACTACAGTGGGTCCTGTCGAAGAGGTATCCTCTAAGGCTAAGGAGGTTCCACCAAGTAAGTACGGTCTTTTGAGTTACAAAGGTCGCATTGGTCGTATGGGTCGAATGGGTCATAAATGGTAATATAGGTCGTAGGTCGCATAGGTCATAGGTCGCATAGGTTTGCATAGGTGGCATAGGTTGCAGGGTCGCATTGGTCGCCATATGTTTAATGAAGTAAATTTTATGCAGGTGTTGGACCTTTATCGAAAGAGTCTAGGCCATATGTTGAACCTCCACCGGTACCTAAACGAGTTTTAAGACCACAGAAGGCATATGTTGAACCTCTACCGGTGAAAAGAGCAAGAACAGTGCGAAGGAGAAGGCGAGGGAAAGATGTTGGTGGAGTCCAAGCACCTGGAAAGAAGGTGGTTCAAGAACAAAAAAAGGTGGTTCAAGAACCCGATAAAAATGTGGTTGAAGAACCTTCGTTCTAGTGAAAGCACAAGGGATTAGAAAAGAGCTCGATAACTCGAGAACCTTCGTTCATTGACGCAAACGATGAAAGATTGAATGCTCTATATATGTTCCTGAGGACACCTGGACATGAGAGTTGGTGGAAATATGATCTAGATATTCTCTGGGGGCAGAGTTTTGGGAGATTATATTAAAGCCCGACGTATGGCTTGAAGATAATGTAAGTATTTTTAAACCCAAAGTGACAGAGGTCATTTTGTGTCATATGTATTCATGTGTGTTAAATTTTTTTTTTGCAGCAATTGGATGAGGCGTTGTTGGTGTAGTATTATCGCATGAAGACATTCCCCGCGATATTTAAGAAACTTTACGTTTGTCCTGTTGCTTTCATGTAGATCCTCAAGATGTGGTCGTACGAGGATATGGACACTTTGCCAGAATTTTTTAGAGATTGTTTGAATGGCAAGTATCCATTCAGAAGTACGGAACCAATGAGTGATTTCGAAGGCTTTGTCTTGCTTCTAAACATTCCATTGCTTAGTAGTATATATGTAGGATGTCATTGGGTAGCCATCAAAGCGGATTTCAAAACCCGATGCATCACGGTATACGATTGCTAGCGGGGGATTAAGAAAATGCATATCGATCCGGTGATTGAGAAGCTAAGAAAAGTTGTCCCCAAGATGTTCATTCTTGTAGGGTTTCCTTCCTTGGCTTCTAGAGAAGATGAATAGAAATATGAGTATTATGAAGGTCTGACACAAAATAAAACCTCGAATGACTGTGGTGTTTATGCCTAGAAATTCGTAGAAATATCGGTAATGAAAGCACGTAATGATTTGCACTGCATTTGCGACAAAAATGTTCCTTCCATGCGTTAGAAGATTGCAACAGAGGTATTTAGTAATGGAAAATGTGTCCCTCCACCCCGAGATTAACTTGATATTTGGTATATTGTTATTTTTTTTGGGAATGGAAGATGTAAGTATTTGGTACATTGTTATTTTTTAAATATTTGGTACATTGTTATTCTTTTAAAATTTCTTCATAATAAGAAAAGGAGTCACAGGGGTAAAAGGGTCACAGGGTCAAGGGTCGAACGTGTACAATGGTCCGAGGGTTGCAGGGATCCGAGGGTCGCAGAGCTACAAGGGTCGCAAAGATATAACGGTCGCAGAGGTACAAGGGTCGTTCGACGATTTTACCCATTCGACCCTTGACCCTGCGACCCTTTTATCTCTACGACCCTTGTATCTTTGCGACCCTTGGACCCGATCCTTATTATTTACAAATAATATGAATAAATTATTATTTATTATTTACGAATACAATTATTTACAAATAATATGAATAATTTATTCTTTATTATTTACCAATACAATTATTTACAAATAATATGAATAATTTACTATTTATTATTTACTAATACAATTATTTACAAATGATTGACTCAAATCTCTGCGACCCTTGTCCATTTGCGACCCTTGGATCCATGCGACCCATGTCCCTCTGCGACCCTTGTCCATTTGCGACCCTTGGATCCGTGCGACCCATATCCCTCTGTGACCCTTGTCCCTCTACGACCCTTGTTCCTTTGCGACCCTTGTCCCTCTGCGACCCTTGGACCCCTTCGACCCTTGGACCCCTCGCCACCCTTGGACCCCTGCGACCCTTGTCCCCTTTCGACCCTTGTCCATCCGCGACCCTTGTTACAATAATAGTAAATCCAAAAAAACTCTCTTTTGTAGAATTAACCAGTCCCTTTTCTTTCTAAAAGACAGGAAATTTTCTTTTTTATATTCAAGTAAAGAAATATGTCATGGTTGCAGAAATCTATACATCGCATATAGGCTTTAAGGACAT
>CM071875.1:22511502-22525702 GCA_036759665.1 Gynandropsis gynandra
TTTATTATTTACCAATACAATTATTTACAAATAATATGAATAATTTACTATTTATTATTTACTAATACAATTATTTACAAATGATTGACTCAAATCTCTGCGACCCTTGTCCATTTGCGACCCTTGGATCCATGCGACCCATGTCCCTCTGCGACCCTTGTCCATTTGCGACCCTTGGATCCATGCGACCCATGTCCCTCTGCGACCCTTGTCCATTTGCGACCCTTGGATCCGTGCGACCCATATCCCTCTGTGACCCTTGTCCCTCTACGACCCTTGTTCCTTTGCGACCCTTGTCCCTCTGCGACCCTTGGACCCCTTCGACCCTTGGACCCCTCGCCACCCTTGGACCCCTGCGACCCTTGTCCCCTTTCGACCCTTGTCCATCCGCGACCCTTGTTACAATAATAGTAAATCCAAAAAAACAACAATACTAACAATATACTTACTATTGTATAATTGTTAAAAAACCAAACAAATACAAACATGAAGTTCAAGTTCAAAGGAATTTTCTTGTTCAAAGGAGGTTCAGAGCAATCAAAATACAACTAAAATCAAAGTTTGTTATTGTTAGGCCTTTCTTGAGGGAAAAACTGAAGTAGTGGTGTTTGTGCATTGGAATACAGTTCGACTTAAAGGGTACAACCCTGGGTCATCCAACTTGACTTCCCATGTTCTGTTAGACTCATCCCATTTAAGCGTTGCCCTGTTGTTGTTCCTCGTTTTCCCGTAAATATAATAAGTGAAGAAGACCTTCGGGATGACCTGTAACAAAAAACGAACAACAAAGTCAAATCTGTACATTCTTTACATGTAACATACCGACAGACGAAGAAGAATACAATGTAGTTCTCCATATAGCGCGGAAAAATCTCTCTGAAAAAATGAGGGAAATGTGGCATTCGGGGGATTAAGAAAATGCATATCGATCCGGTGATTGAGAAGCTAAGAAAAGTTGTCCCCAAGATGTTCATTCTTGTAGGGTTTCCTTCCTTGGCTTCTAGAGAAGATGAATAGAAATATGAGTATTATGAAGGTCTGACACAAAATAAAACCTCGAATGACTGTGGTGTTTATGCCTAGAAATTCGTAGAAATATCGGTAATGAAAGCACGTAATGATTTGCACTGCATTTGCGACAAAAATGTTCCTTCCATGCGTTAGAAGATTGCAACAGAGGTATTTAGTAATGGAAAATGTGTCCCTCCACCCCGAGATTAACTTGATATTTGGTATATTGTTATTTTTTTTGGGAATGGAAGATGTAAGTATTTGGTACATTGTTATTTTTTAAATATTTGGTACATTGTTATTCTTTTAAAATTTCTTCATAATAAGAAAAGGAGTCACAGGGGTAAAAGGGTCACAGGGTCAAGGGTCGAACGTGTACAATGGTCCGAGGGTTGCAGGGATCCGAGGGTCGCAGAGCTACAAGGGTCGCAAAGATATAACGGTCGCAGAGGTACAAGGGTCGTTCGACGATTTTACCCATTCGACCCTTGACCCTGCGACCCTTTTATCTCTACGACCCTTGTATCTTTGCGACCCTTGGACCCGATCCTTATTATTTACAAATAATATGAATAAATTATTATTTATTATTTACGAATACAATTATTTACAAATAATATGAATAATTTATTATTTATTATTTACTAATACAATTATTTACAAATGATTGACTCAAATCTCTGCGACCCTTGTCCATTTGCGACCCTTGGATCCGTGCGACCCATATCCCTCTGTGACCCTTGTCCCTCTACGACCCTTGTTCCTTTGCGACCCTTGTCCCTCTGCGACCCTTGGACCCCTTCGACCCTTGGACCCCTCGCCACCCTTGGACCCCTGCGACCCTTGTCCCCTTTCGACCCTTGTCCATCCGCGACCCTTGTTACAATAATAGTAAATCCAAAAAAACAACAATACTAACAATATACTTACTATTGTATAATTGTTAAAAAACCAAACAAATACAAACATGAAGTTCAAGTTCAAAGGAATTTTCTTGTTCAAAGGAGGTTCAGAGCAATCAAAATACAACTAAAATCAAAGTTTGTTATTGTTAGGCCTTTCTTGAGGGAAAAACTGAAGTAGTGGTGTTTGTGCATTGGAATACAGTTCGACTTAAAGGGTACAACCCTGGGTCATCCAACTTGACTTCCCATGTTCTGTTAGACTCATCCCATTTAAGCGTTGCCCTGTTGTTGTTCCTCGTTTTCCCGTAAATATAATAAGTGAAGAAGACCTTCGGGATGACCTGTAACAAAAAACGAACAACAAAGTCAAATCTGTACATTCTTTACATGTAACATACCGACAGACGAAGAAGAATACAATGTAGTTCTCCATATAGCGCGGAAAAATCTCTCTGAAAAAATGAGGGAAATGTGGCATTTTCGGGAAAAAATTGATGGAAGATGATGCGAGTTAGAGAGAGAGAGAGTTGATGTGGTTAATTTCAAGTAATAATTTACCTAGACTAACGCTTCCGCAAGAATACGGACCGTATAATACCAGGGTTGAACACAAGGAATTGATGCAACTCTAAAACTAGTAAACTAATGAATAAGCCGTATGAAATCGATAAGTGATGGGAATACGACTGCGACTAAACTAAACTAATTAACTAGATAAACTCAATGACTAAACACCACGGGTTTTGAGAGATGCACGATGATGCAATCGAAGTTCTAACAAGATCATGGTTATAGATATCGTTACGTATTCGGGGAATTCAAGCTCTTTCCTAGGGAATGACTCTCCCGATGCCTAAACCCACTATCTAGCATGCGTACTACCAATCTCCCAATTGTGTAATCTCACCTACTAGATGCATTAAGATCGCTATCCTAATTCCTAAATTCAATCAATCGACCGGCCAAGGTTCTAAATCAATTGAGACTTCATATCATGGCTACGTTCCAAGATCCAATTCATCTCCCAATGCAATTAGATCTTTATGGACATTCATTCAAGTGGCCAACAAGAACAAAAGCATTACGAACAACCAATCAATCCGAAATGATCAAATATTATAACCAAGCGTTAAGGACAAAACTTCATTACAAATCGGTAAAACTCTCTAACCCATGGCTGTGGATCTACTCAGACATGAACTTAGCAAAAGAAACGCAGAGGATAACTATAGTCGACATGGATAGAGAATGAGATCCCTCCCTATTCTATTACCGACGTCTTCAATAGCTTCTCCACATTCCAGTAGCCTCACTCTGTCCTTCTCTCTTTTTCTCTATGTCTCTGAATCTCTCCTCTGGTGTCTGGTTCGTCTCCTAGCCCTAGAAGGTTTCTTTTCTCATTAATTGCCCATTCAAACATTCAAATTAGTTAGTTCCAGATTAAGCGGCCCGCGCGGGCACCATATGCACCCGGTCATGCACAACCTCGGCCCGAGCATGCACAATACTTAGCCTAAGCGGGCTTTCTTGCCCGACCATGTTGTCTACCAGCCCGAGTCGGGCTGAGTTTCGGGGATTTGTGGTCTTAATTGCACAAGTTTATCCCGAGCGGGTCCAATGCTTAGCCCGTGCGTGTAGCCTGCAATTGCTGTTTCCGCTCCTTTCGCTCGATGCTTGAATGTTCGATTTGGATCCATGGCCGTGCACATGTTGTATCTTGTCTTTCAATCACGTTTTCGGGTGGAATTTCCATAATCACTCGTGTTTCACTTCATGTCTTCGTTTCCTATACAAAACACGAAATGGTAGATGAAGTCCTCGAATAAACTCGATAAATCGGTAAAGTCTAAGAAATCTAATCAAAACTAAACCTAAGAATCATGTAAATACTACGACGAATTACATGTTATCAAACTCCCCTAGACTTAACCTTTGCTCGTCCTCGAGAAAATCTAGAGTCAAGTACAAGAAGAGCTTAAAAAAATGGATACTAGCACAAATGCTTCGAAAGGTTAGCCATCATGCAAAACAACGCGTCACATGAACACAAGCCTAAGCGTACCTAGTTCAGTCTCCTATCAACCGAAAGTCACGAGCCATGCAATCCTACCAATAACCTAAGTCTATTTCATACCCCTAGACAACGTCCAAGCGATCTCCATACCAATTCTTCTAAGGTTGAGATATCGTTAAACTCGTATTCTCGTTCTTATTCTCTTTTCTTTTCTTTTTTATAGATCCACGCTTGGTTTCTAGGACGTCGAAGTCGAAGAGGGATGGCTTTCTACTTAGACCCAGGCTGCCTATGGCACACTCATATGGTCTTGTAACCTTAGCGGAGTGAAGAGTTACGTCATTGAAGAACAATTTTCTCTTTTTATTTTTACCAATGAATACGCATCACTCTAACCCTTAGGACGTAGAATAGCGCCTCAACCCACCACTTAGACCCGAACCATCGATCTCGATGTACTCATGTCAATGAAAACCTGAAGTATTTAAAAAAAACTTCTCCAAGAAGAAAAAATTGACAGTGGACTATAAGCGTGTGGAATCTAATGATCAATGAACGGTAAAAAATATCAAACAAAGCAAAGATCAATCGGTATACACGGAGATATGGATACTTGGTACTGAAACCTAGGAGGTGAATGAAACTATAGATCATGATTTCAAGCAGAACCACTAAACTAATCGGTATCCAAAAGACTTCTAAGCAAACCTAGACTGTTGCTCACGATTCGACAAAGTTGCACAATAATGACTAAAGCTCGAAAATTCATGCTAGGTATCCATCCGCTTATTCATAAAAAACGAAAAAAAAAATCAACATCTAATTCTAATCACATGCATGATACTCGACGAGTACTCTCCCAGACTTGAATGAAACACCGTCCCGGTGTTCAATACCTAAAAGAATCTCGCATACCAAACTACGGAAAAATAAGGGTTAGAACATGTGCACCTTGTGTATCTTGCAATCCCGAGTTGGTGATGCGGTTGGACGTTTTATGCGTCTCCTCCTCAAGGATGATATCTACGTTGAAAAACCTGTGAAAAAGAATCACACCATCCAAAAGAAGGAATACTAATCCACCGAGTACATCAATGTGAAAAGAATAAGAATAGGTCCGAAAATGAAATAAAAAGAAAATGCAAAAGTCGGGTTGCCTCTCGATAAACGCTTGTTTAAGGTCACAAGCCTGACCAAAACGTGCTACTCATTAGGTGGACGTCCTCGATGTCGTCGTGTGCGTAGCGTCTCGCGTGCATAGTGTGCTCGATAGGGTGTAGCACGCGGATCAGTTGAGTTCCTTGCACGATCAGTCATGTCTTCCCTAAGATTGGTCATGATGTTCTCTAAGTTGGGGGCTAGATCGTGATGTCCAAAAACTCTGGTCGAGCTGTCCATAAGTCCGGTTGTGTACTCCATGAAACCGGTTAGGCGTTCATCGCTTGTTTCCTTCAGCATCTCCAGAAATTTTTGGTGCGTGAGATTTTATGGTGAAGGTTTCATCTTCACCTTGGGTGCCTTGTCAATGCTCCAATTTTGTGTTGGATGTTTGGTGTAGCTTCTTGGCATCTCGGGCTCGTTTATGTACTAATTTGCACTGCATTTAGCTCGGGTTGTGCGGAAGTCCCGGTCCGGGGATTCCTCCTTCTTTTCGTTGTCAAACAGCTCGTTTGGTACAAAGGTCACAACAGTCACAAGGGTGGAAGAGGTACAAGGGTCGCAGAGATACAAGGGTCGCAAGGGGTGAAAGGGTCGAAAGGGTATAATGGTCGCAGGGGTACAAGGGTGGCAGGGGTACAAGAGTTGCAGGGGCATAAGGGTCGCAGTGGTCAAAGGGTCGCAAAGGGTACAAGGATGGCAGAGGTGCAAGGGTCGGAGAGGGGTACAAGGGTGGCAAAGGTGCAAGGGTGGCAAAGGTGCAAGGGTTGCAAAGGGTACAAGGGTTGTAGAGGTCGCAAAAGTTTCAAAAGTCATTTTTGTACCTGGCCTTCAAATCATTCAATAGCATTTCAAATTCGTTCTCCGTGTATGCTGTTGCACATTTGAAGAACATTTCCACCACTGCATCACCCTTTGAAGTCTTTCTACCATGTCCTTTATTGACGTAGCTCTTTATATTTTGCGATATATGACGCGCACAAAAACCATGATCAGCTTGTTTATACACTTGTTTGACTGCTTTGATCAAGCTTTTTTGGCGATCAGATATCACAACGACATCACGTCCATCCGGTATCACCTCTTTCAATCTTAACATAAACCACGTCCATGATTCGTCCTTCTCTCTGGCGACTATTCCCCATGCAATAGGATATTGGTGATGTTCACCATCTTGCATGGTCGCTACAATCAATGCTCCCTTGTACACTCCTGTCAGAAATGTTGCATCCACAACAACCATTTTACGCATGTATTTTCATCCTCTTATAGCCACTCCGACAGCCATAAAAAGGTATTTAAAGCTTTTCCCATCACTGTCAAGCTGAAGATTTGCGAGAGATGCGAGATTTCTTTTTGTAAACATGTGCAACCACCCTGGAAGCCTCCTATTATGTTCACAGTCATCACCACAAATCTCTTTTTGAGCACAGCATTTGCCTCTGAATTCCATCAAATACGATACCTTGGTACCATATTTTGCTTTTACACGAGTCATCAATTCTTTTGTGGAGGTGTTTCATAATTTCCGGCATATTCCTCTTTCAAATAATCCTTAACCATTTGCACTGTACCCTTTGTAGCTTCGGTCCATTTAGATACAGGTGAACAGTTATGAATGGGATGGTATGTTCTCACACTAAACCGTTTGGAGTTCGGGATTGCTGCCACGCGTAATTTCCATTTACAACCACTTACGGAAAACTTGCATCGTACTTCCCATAGCTTTGTATTAGATCTCAATGTTGTATATCTAAACGAAGCTTCGATTGAACCCTTTCTTACAAATGCCTGTACATCATTCTTGCTATCAAACTCTTGTCCAATTTTAAGATCAAATCCATCTTCGAACTCGAAGATATTATTTTCGCTGTCGTGAACTACCTTTTCCGAGTTTTTCTCACCATCACCATACTTATGATCTGTTGGCACATTAGAATCAACTTTATTACTGCCACAAACAACTTCATCAACTACCACATTCTTGGCACACCCACCATTTTCTCTTAACCCGCTTGTATGTTCAATATCAGAATTATCCGAATCCAAAATATTTATCGTTTCCGGATTATTCTCAACTCTACTTTTGTTATTTGGATCTACAATAACACAACCATCATAATCCACAACACCTTGATCCTCACCTTCTTTAGCAGTGCTTCCAAAAGCAAGAATTAGAGGCTCAATTTCCCTCTCAATTTCGATTTCATACATCACACGTCCCGATTCTATCGCCACATACAGCAGTAGTCGAATTCCTCTTATGCGATCGAACGGATAACAAATAAGATGCTTGTCATTCATTATATATGTCGGCTTCTTATTTTCATAAATATTGAGCAAATAGCTTTACTTCAACTTTGTTGTATTTTTTCCACCATCATCTCTGCGCATGACTCATCAATCAGTTGTTGTTATGTCAGACTAACTGGAGGACAATAGAAAAATACTCTCTGATTTTCCTGAACTCTACCAACCTATTCAGATTCTCCATTTGGGGTTTTTTCCCATTTACCATCATATAAAAAATAAATCAGTGTGATTTTCTTATCCACCGTATCTATTACACCTGTAACAAAAAACATAAAAGAGGGGTAAATTCTATGAGCCATTGCGACCGTGCGACTCGATGAGACTCTGTGACCCAGTGCGACCGTGCGACCGTTGTACCTCTTCGACCCTTGTACCCCTATGACCCTTTGACCCCTCTGCGACCCTTGTACTCTGCGATCCTTGTACCTCTGCGACCCTTGTACCCCTACGACCCTTTGACCCCTCTACGACCCTTGTACCTCTGCGACCTTTGTACCCCTTTGCGACCCTTGTACCCCGTTGTGACCCTTGTACCTCTGCGACTCTTGTACCTCTGCGACCCTTGTACCCTTGCGACCCTTAGACCCCTGCGACCGTTAGACCCCTTTACGACCCTTTTATCTCTACGACCTTTGGACTCCTGCGACCCTTTGACCTTTCATCCCTTTGACCCCTCGATGAGACTCTGTGACCCAGTGCGACCGTGCGATTCTGTGATCCAGTCACTAATTGGGATTATTTGACATTTCAATAAATATGACTCTTTTAGACTCGTTTTCAATAAACGAGTCTTATATTGACCCAGTGCTTCATAACTCACAAAAGAAACAGGAAAAACACAAGAGAAATACGTGCGTGCTTAATTGCAAGTTTCTTTGTTGACAACAAACGATTTCAACCTATTGACAGCGAATCTGATGCCGATTTCAAACTACTTTCACCGAATCTATTGTGGTATGGAAGAATAATAATTTTCACGCTACATGAGAGAAAAATAGAAATGCTATGAAAAAGAGAGAAAAATTATTCATAAAAGTTATACGAGATTATCAATATTTTAAAAATAAATTTAAAACTGAAATTTTTTTTTTGAAGAAAAGATATTTTTGAATTACTTTCGCCACATGTATTTTCGAAGTTATTTAGAAGTTCCCCTTTTTGAAATCCCTAGTTTAGTCGTAGCGATCGGTATTTTTTAAGTTCCCCACCCTAAGTTCTCCGAGAATATTTTCAACCTCATCGCGTACATCTCAATCGTAGTGGAAGCGGTAAGAAGATGACGATGGAGTTGAGCTTGGAGGGTAAAAGGATAATCTTGATTCCGTACATGGTGACGCATGTCCCAAGGTATCATCAATGGATGCAGGACCCTACTCTCCTCCAAGCCACGGGCTCCGAGCCCCTCACTCTTGAGCAGGAGTACGAGATGCAAGTGTCCTGGACCCAAGATCCCAACAGTACAAAGCCCTAACCTTTTCATTTTTTTTTGTCTTCGATCCTTGTTGTCTGAATTGGATTGCTTTCCTTCAGTTCCATCTTGATCTGGCTTTGATCAACTCTGTCGTTTGAATGACTTTAGGTTTTGGGTTTTGGTCAATTAGATCATCTCTCTCCAGTTTCTCTATTTAGGTTTCTCATCACCCAAAAAATTGATTGTTTTAATTGAATCTGAGATCGTGTGTATTTCATTTTCTATTGAAACTGTCATCAATTCCATGTTGTTAAACCTAATTGTATCCGGGGCTATAGGGTTTCCCGAGTTCAGTTGCATTCATGTATGATTCTTTGGTGAAATGGAAATGGCTTGTGGCTACTCTCATGTATCTGCTCAAGAGCTTGGTGTTGTTGTTTTTTTTTATTTCAGAGCGGACTTTCATTGTGTTGGATAAGGATTTTGTGAAGGGAGGATTCACTTACGGTGATCCTTGTGTAGAAGGTTCGTTCCTAAGTTACTGCACTTAGAAAGCTGATGAATTTGTATGCAACGAACTCAATTTAGTATTGGCTAGCTACTTTAGTTGAAGTTTGACGTTTGCAATGTTTATCAAGTGTTTGGAATTGAAAACGACATCGAGAGGACCTCCCCATTATTTATTGTTTCAGTATATTGCTCTGTGTACAAGAATGGTGGCTTTGTAGTTCTTGCTTAACCAAAGCCCGTTGAGATGATCTCTAGGGTTGGTATATGAAGGAAGTAACAGAAGCTTTTGTGCAGCCATGGCCGGTGATGTAAACATTTACATGAACGATTTGGATGATCCTAAACTTGCAGAGATTGAAATAATGATTGCTGAACCCAAAAGGTAACTGTTTTTCCCTGCAAATTTTCCGGTGCCTTGAAAGAAGATTATGGACATTTCCTTTTAGTTTCTTGAAATGTGTTGTTTTTTCTTCCTCATCTGATGATATCACTTAACAAAGTTTACGGAAACTGCATTAAGTTGATGCAATCAATAATTTATACATAAATCGTTTGGTATAGAATAGCCGTGGAAAGGGACTAGGAAAGGAGTCTGTCCTTGTGATGATGGCTTATGCTGTCAAGAACTTAGAGATCCACGAGTTCCGAGCTAAGATTGGAGAATCAAACACTGCCTCTCTCAGTTTATTCCGCAAACTGGTATAGTTACTGACTCCATGCCACTTTTCACCGCTCCCTTTCTCAACCAAAACATCAATTTTTCTTGTAGGGTTTTAAGGAGGCGTCTTACAGCGAAATCTTCAAAGAGGTAAGTAGCCATTGTTTCTCACTTCCTAGTGTATGATTTACTGGTCATCGTTTATGTTCTGAAGATATAATCCTTATCTTATCACTCATTTTTCTCAATCAAGCTTCTCAAACTCTGTCAATGCAACAGTTTACCCTTGAACTTCCCGTGACAAAACCCCGACGAGAAGAGCTATTAGAGTTACTCGACGGGGTGATCACACACAGCAATACAACTAACACCCCGTCGGATCTGACCTTAACACCGGAAACTCTAGCATAAACCTTTTTCTAAGCATCCACGGCTTGTTGGAGATGACACAACTGTGTATCGAGATGTCAGTTGAATCTGAGCAAGTCCCTGACCCAAATTCTTGATGAAATCTGTCAAAATTGGTATGACTTTTGTGTAGACATTGTTAGGTGGAGAAAGCTCTCATTCCCTTCTTCCTTCCGTTTGAAACTTTGTGGTAAAGGGTTGGTGAAAGGTTTTGAAGATGGTTTGATTGTTTAAGGTCTTCGACTTCTTGCATCCCGATATTAATAAGTTTGATTGTGTGAGTTTACAGACTAATTATATGGTTATTGTTGTGGTTAGGGTCCAAATTAACTACTAAAATTTAGAGAAAATTTATAAGATTTACAAGAATTACAAATATTTTAAAATTATAAATATTGTTTCCATTTGATATGAATTGATGATTAAATAAGATTTAGTACAGTCTAAAAGAAATCCAACTCTTCTATTGAAAAAAGAGAAAAGGCAAACAACAAATTTTAAAGACAAATGCAGACCTTGTCAATGGCACTGTGTGAAAGACTCGTTGATCCACGTCTTCCTATCATTTGTTTTTTATTTAATTATTTTATTATACTAGGTGGATCATCCGTTTATTAATTGTTACGTTTATTTCAATAAAAATGTTAGATGGTATGGTAAAGTATTTGTATTTTTTATGTATAACTGAGGGTATTATGGAAAATATAAAAATATTAAAAGTAAAATTAAATGAAATATTATAGAATAAATATAGTAATTGAAATATGAACATTATAGTTATATTGATGAAATTATAGGATTAAAAATTAAAATAATTTCGGTTGTAAAAGGTACTAGAAATTATATTTTTTTTATTTTTTTCCAACAAAATATATAGAATTATAATGTCCTTTGTTTACACAAAATGATATGCAATTCTCCCTCTTCCACGCTACATTGTTCTTCGTTCTTTAATATATTATATACATACAAACTCGAGGAAGATGTTGTCCATAACGGCGATTCTCTCTATTAAATCCGAATAATGTTCTGGCTCACTTCGTCCACAGACATTTGATGTTTCGTTGTCAAAATGCATATGATTTTAGATATTCGTTTTCTTAGCGAAGCTCTCGTGCTTGTAGAAGACGATTTACCACTCTCATGAATTAGGTTATCAAAAGTTCCATTCTTAAGATATTTGGTATTTCTTACCTCAGGATTCGATATTTCTTTGACAGATTTTTGATAAGATTTTTCATGTTCAATTCCAGTACATGAGTATCTTCGCTTCGTTTTAGACCTAAGCGAGATCGCATAATCTAGGATTCATTGAGCATTCGCATTCTAAAACAACCAAAATCCATTTCTCAGAATGTATCACATTTCTTGGAATTTGTCAATAGATTTTGTATACACGTTGTAACCAATGAACCAAACCAAATGACCATGGAACTTACATATCATACAACGATTTCTAGGTGTCAATTAGACCACAACCTCGGTTAGTTTCATCTTCATCTTCATGTTGCCAACTTGAACTAAGACTAATTTCTCCTTTTGTTCAACCTTCAAAACAACTGCAGTTTTGCCAAAAGGGTCTTGTAATGCAACCCAAAATCTGATGAGTTGCTTTTTGAACATATCTCCCTGTTCGTATCTGTAACGTCGAGCCATAATCAATGGAACTTCTGTGTATTGCTTCGAAGTTTTACAAGATACATATAAACACGAATAGGGAGCATAACCTAATACACCAAAATAGGAAGTAAAGATCTGATATACTAAAATCACGTAACAAAACATATGAACTTCGTAAAACTGTGTTGTACCAGCTAATATCTTGCCAATACCCCCTCAAGTTGGTGCGTGTAAGTCTAGAACGCCCAATTTGCCTGTGAAAGTGTCAAAGTCCTTGCGGTTGAGAGCTTTGATGAAAATATCCACAAGTTGTAATCGAGTGGATACGTGTTTTGCGATGACAACATCGAGAATTGCGTCACGAATAAAGTGACAATTAACTTCAATATGTTACATTCGTTCGTGGAAGACCAGATTGGAGCTGATATGTAATGCGACCTGACTATCACAATAAAGTCACATTGGCCGAGAGTGGAAAACACCAAGGTCCTTGAGCATCGCCTTGAGCCAAATAAGTGCACAAGTTGTCATAGCCATTGCGCGATACTCAGCCTCGGCGGATGATCGGGAAACCACATTCTATTTTTTCGTCTTCCAAGAAATCGGTGAGGAGCCCAACTGAATAAACCAACCCTTCAATGACCAGCGACTCATCGGACAACTTTCCCACTCGAAGTCGCACCAACCGTAGACATGAAGATCGGAGTTAGAACTAAGAAATAGACCTTGTCCAAGTTTTCCTTTGATATAACGGACAATCCGAATAGTTCTGGCCGAGTCGCTACCAAATAAAGCAACCGATCGACCAAACATCGATAGGGCTGAGGATTATCAAAGAAATCTCCATCTACGGATATCAAATGATGATTTTGGTCCATCAAAATCGAAACGGGCTTAGCGCTAAGTAATCTCGTTTCGGATATAATATCAAGCGCGTAATTTCGTTGGCAAAGGTAGATGCACGAAAAATTACGCGCAATTTTGTTACCCAAGAAGTACTTGAGATATCCAAGGTCCTTCATATGAAAACATGTCCCCAAATATGTTTTAAATGCTTGAATTGCCTGCGGTGAAAACCCCGTGATTATCAAATCGTTCACATATACTAGCACATGCAACCGAATCCCGCTAGCAACGAAAGTGGACAATGAATAATCGGAGGGCGATTGAAAAAAAAAACGTAAGACTTGAGAGAATTACCAAGTTTGGCAAACCAACATCGCGAAGCCTGTTTTAGTCCTTAGAGAGATTTTCGAAGATGACACACTTGTGAAGAATCTTGAGCCGGAAAACCAGGAGGAGGCTTCATGTATACCTCCTCATCAAGATTACCATGAAGAAACGCGTTGTAGACATCCATATGATGTATTTCCCAGCCCCAAACAGCGCCAACGACGAGGACAAGACGAACCGAAACCATCTTTGCAATCGGAGCAAACGTTTCTTCGTAATCAAGCCATTCTATCTGATTATTACCAAGAACAACCAACCTTGCTTTAAATCTTTCGATCGTACCATCGGATCAGTATTTGATCTTAAAAACCCATTCGTTGTCGATCGCCTTCTTCCCCGGTGGAAGGGTTGTGAGAGTCCAAGTTTTGTTCTTCTCCAACGCAAGAATTTCAGAATTCATGGCGTCCCTCCAATTCGAATCAGCCAAGGCTTATTTGTATGATCTTGGTTCATAACCAGATGCCATAGCAGTGAGAAACACTTGATGAACTGGTGAGAACTAATCAAAAGTCACGTACTGATGGATCAGATAAATACAGAGGAGGAAGAAGCCATATCTGGGCTAATCTGGATCATGTTTGTGACAAAATCATGCATACGAGTTGATGGAAGCTTAGTTCGTTGACCTTTCCAGAGCTCATGTGGTTTTGATGTTGATGCGTTATCAGAGTTAAATAAAATAACCTAAACTACCCGCAAGTGCACGGCACGTGTGTAGTATTTTAGGTGTCGATCCCACAGAGACTACGCAACACTACTTAAACTCGAACTAGGAATCAAACTTGCTAACGAAAGAATGTGGATGAAGAACGAAATACTGAAAGTAAATAAACTACTCGGGTTCTAACGATAAGACAAACGTCCTAGGAATCCGGTTTCACCACAAGACTACCGAAACCAACGATCAACCTATCTATCATGCAATCCCAGTTAAAGCTATCTAAGACAGACGATCCTAA
>CM071875.1:22537224-22553776 GCA_036759665.1 Gynandropsis gynandra
TTCGGTAGTCTTGTGGTGAAACCGGTTTCCTAGGACGTTTATCTCATCGTTAGAACCCAAGTAGTTTAGTTACTTTCAGTATTTCATTCCTTATTCACCTTCTTTCGTTAGCAAGTTTGATTCATAGTTCGGGTTTAGGTAGAGTTGCGTAGTCTCTGTGGGATCGACACCTAAAATACTACACACGTGCCGTGCACTTGCGGGTAGATTAGGTTATATTTAACTCTGATACGCATCACTAAACATGGATTGTATGAGTAGTTAGTTATGCTTTTTGGATTGTCAAATACACCTAGTACCTTCATGCGCTTAATGAATCATGTCCTTCGAGAATATATAGGTGGATTTGTAGTAGTCTACTTTGATGACATATTGATTTATAGTAAAAACTTAGAGGAACACGTTAGCCACCTAGAGTCAGTCTTAAAGGTACTTAGAAAAGAAGAACTATATGCCAACATTAAAAAGTGTACCTTTTGTACAGATAATGTCGTGGTTCTAGGTTTTGTTGTAAGTGCAGACGGCGTATAGGTGGACGAAGAAAAGGTCAAAACCATTCGGGAATGGCCGAGCCCAAAGACCGTCAGGGAAGTCCGAAGCTTCCGTGGACTCGCAGGGTTCTATCATCGCTTTGTTAAGGACGTCAGCACCTTGGTCGCCCCTCTTACCGAAGTCATCAAGAAAAATGTTGGATTCAAGTGAGGAGAAGCGCAAGAGACATCGTTTCAAACGTTGAAAGAAAAACTTATTAACGATCTTTTACTAATATTGCCTGATTTTCTTAAGACTTTTGAAATCAAGTGTGATGCATCTGGTGTAGGAATTGGTGCAGTATGAATGCAGGAACAGAAGCCGATTGCCTATTTCAGCGAGAAACTTAGAGGTGCAGCTCTCAATTATGCCACCTACGACAAGGAGTTATACGCGTTTATGAGAGCATTGCTAACGTGGCTGCATTACTTATGGCGTTTTCGAGCCTGGAAGCGAACCAAGTTTGGGTTTATCTACAAAAGGAACGATTCCCGAACGAGCGGAAGTCCAAGCTAATGCCCCGGGTCGACGACCCTTTCACGGTGATCAAGAGAATCAGCAACAACGCCTACCAACTCGAATTGAAAGGTAAGTATAATGTAAGTTCCAGTTTTAATGTTACTGACTTGGTTCCTTCTGTTGCAGATCAAGCGGATTTGAGGGAAAATCCTTTTCAACTAGGGGGGCATGATATGATCCCGTACGATGTCAAGGACACGACCTATAACGCAGAGGAGGACGCGACCCACATGGCCGAGGAGGACGCATCCTGCATCGCTGAGGAAGACGCGACCTACGCGACCCGAGAGGCGACCCGTGTTTTACGAGATGCGACCATGCCGTAGAAGAGGCAACCCGTGCTACGGAAGAGATGACTCGAGTCAAACGAAAGGCGGACGCGATCCAAAGGAAGGGAGTTGGACCTGTGATCCGTGCTAGGGCTAAGGAGGAGGAGGCCTTGACCTTACCAGCTGGTCCCGTGACCCGACCTAAAGCTTTGAAGCTCAAGGAGGCGATTATCGGGATCCCCACGTCCGTCCAAGTTTAAGACGAGTATTCAAGTCCACATGAAGTCTCTAATATCCATATCATTCTTCAAGTCGAAGCACAACTCGCAATGGTTGATAATTAAGGTAAGTGTTTCGCGTGTACTCTTTTCCCTTTGTTGGTTTTGTCCCATGGGGTTTTCCAACGACGGGTTTTTAACGAGTCCGCGACTCACTTTCCGCGACCTAATTATTGACCCGAGGCTCCAAGGCAAGTTCACTTAACAAAGACACACTTTACGATCTTGTCTATTTAAGGCTTTGGTTATTTTCTAGGCTATTTATGTATAGCCTTGCATGGCTACTTAACATTTAATGGCATTTATGGTCTTGGATGGATATCTTTGACTACGTACGGCCGACCATGAACACCTTGTAGAACAACTTTGAATTTTCGAATTGAATCTTTGATTTTTCTTTGTGAAATCATCTTGCTGGTGTGTCATATCCAGCAAAACTCATTGGTGCATAACATCCAATGTTTATTCATTCTTCGTAGGTGTGTAATATCCTTCGAAGATGAGCCGGTGAATCGAGAGCTATTCCGCGACTCTCGTGCGACCATTCGCTCCACCCACCTTGTGCGAAGAGTCATGCGACTCGGCTGCAGCAAGGCCTATCCATCCAACCTACGTCTAGAGCATCGTTCCAGTGGGATCACGTCAAAAACACGAAGATGCGAGTAATCTGGTTTTGATCCGTGTAGTATTGCAAAAGTTGTCTGTTTCCTAATGATCGAGGATGAAGTTTGATTGATGATACGAGCAACGGTGTGAACACTTTCACCCAAAAATTCGACAGATATATTTTCTTGAAAAAGCAAGGAACGAGCAATGTTGAGTATGTGTTGATGTTTACGTTTAACCCTTCCATTCTGTTGTGGCATGACAACAAACGACGTTTGATGAATAATACCATGGTTTGAGAAAAACTGTTGAAGACACATGGACTCTATGCTGTTATCCGAACACACGATTCTGACCCGTGTATCAAATTGTCGATCAACCATTGCAAGAAACTATCGAATATGTGTAAAGACCTCATTCTTAGTGTTCATCAAATATCCAAACACCCCGAGAAAAATCATCCACAATTGTGAGAAAATATTTCGAAACTAAAAAGAAGGAGTCCGATACGGTTCCCACACGTCGCAATGGATAAGTTCTAAAATAAAGGATGTTTTATTCAAACTGTCGAAAAACAATCTCTAACATGCTTAGCGCAAATACAAACTCCGCACGCTTTATTCGAAATCTTTGAACTAGGAGAAAAACTCAAAGTAGAAATCAGCTCCAAAGCCTTCGGAGAAGGATTTCCAAGCCGTTGACGCCATGTATCTCTCGAGCAAAGAGCACCCGTCCAAATCGTCGCAACTGTCTCGACATCGAGAAAATAGTACAAACCCTCTAGCAGCTCACCCGCTCCAGTCACCGTCTTGGTAATCCGGATCTGAATCATGCAAAACTTATTAGCGAATTGAACTACACAATCATGTTGATCTATCAACTAAGACAACGAAATCAGATTGAAGCTGAGCCGTTCGACCAAAAACACTTCCATCAATAATAGATTCTTTCCCAACCACACATTTCATTGTTTCAAAGCCATATATCGACGTCCATCCGACAAGTAGATCAAACACGGATTGATATCAGAGACATCCAACAAATAGGAGAAATCACGTGTCATGTGGTGAGAACAATTTGAATCAAGAATCCAAGAGATAGTCGAGACATTACCAGAATGAGTCTCGGTAGCCCCAATATTAGTGGCGTTGAGCAAAGCTGTGACTTTTTCCATTGTTCTGCAGTCATTCCATTAAGTATGTCCTATTAGCATCAGTGACAACATGTTGAGACAGCGACAAAGTCAGAGGAGTTGGCTGAATTTGTGCCATGTTGACACGAGCCGAGTGTGAGGCAACTCGGCCTCTGTTCGATTGAGTGGAAGCAGCTGAGGAGAACGTGCATGGTCCCCAACTAATGCAATTTTGAGGTCGATCTCCCACCATTTCGGGAAGCCGAGGAACTGGAAACAGGCTTTTGCAGTATGGCCCCTTCAGCTACATTTCGAGCAAATGATCTTGGCCTTGTCTTCGGCCGAGATTTGAGCAAGCTATCCTGGCTTGGCCACAAACGCCATTGCAGCAGGGCATTTTCAAGGGTTTTCGAAGACACTCAAGAAATCTCATCCTGCATAACCACATTATAAATCGGGTCGAGGTCAAGCAGAACATCGCGAGAAAGGAGATTCAAGTGAACCACACCTTAAATTGAATTGTCCAGTTCCATGAGAAAATCATGAACGATGTCCTTGTCTCTGTCCTGTTCGAGTTTGGAAGTCAGATCGCAACAACATTTGCCATAGGTACATGAACGAAGAGGTCTACAATTGAGCAAATCTCACCATAACTTGTCG
Source organism: Gynandropsis gynandra (assembly GCA_036759665.1). Taxonomy (NCBI): domain Eukaryota; kingdom Viridiplantae; phylum Streptophyta; class Magnoliopsida; order Brassicales; family Cleomaceae; genus Gynandropsis; species Gynandropsis gynandra. The sequence continues at coordinate 22,541,220 of CM071875.1, forward strand.
AGTTTGCCGTAATATGCATCAACTGTCATTCCTCGCTGTGAGAAGTTTGCCAGTCCGGAACACAAGCTTTGAAGGCGAGGGCTGTGCTTCACTGCAAAACGGCTCTGCAAATGGTTCTAGAGATTCGTCACATCCTCACGGTTAGCAATGTCAGATCTCAGCTTCGGATCAAGCGTGTTTTTGAGCAATGAGATAACCAGGGAATTATTGGTATCCCAATCTTTAAAAGTAGGGGAAGTCTCGTTTGGACACAGAATTCTGCCGTCGATGAAGCCGAAATTCTTCCTCGACTTGAGAGCTTGCCTAATATTGATGGCCCATTCATCGTAATTGTCTCCAAGCAGAAGAGGTTACCAGATTACAAGTCCCAGATTGTGTCCAGCCGTAATATCGAAGGGGGTGATCGTTCGTCGTTGGATCGATGCAATTCCAGCCGCAAAACAATCGGTTGAGTTTGCAGAATCAACATTGCCTATCAAAGACATGATCAAAGATCGGTTCAGGGTCGAGGTGGGATCGAGAAATAAGGAAATTGATTACAAGTTTTCATGCTCGGATACCATTTAACGCCGAGCCATAATCAATGGAATTTCTATGAATTGCTTCAAACGTTTACAAGAGGCATATATATATATATATATATATATATATACTCGAATAGGGAGCATAACCTAATACACCAAAATAGGATGTAAAGATCTGATATACTAAAATCATATAACAGAATATATGAACTTCCTATAGCTGTGTTGTGCCAGCTAATATCTTGCCAATAGTATCCAACGATTCTCATTGTGTTGTACTACAACCCATGATTTGATGAGTTGCTTTTTCAATGTTCTTTATTCTATGAAATCATAAATCACACATCTTTTCTTTCAAAGTTAGTGAAATCATATGTCTATGTAACAAAAATCTTAAACCTTCTGTAAATGGGATGACCATTTGAGATGATCTCAAGCATTTTGTTCTTTGGCGCTTTAGCTACATGACCCTTGTTATGCTTTCTGTCACGACGTTCACTGCCTTTTTCAAAAATCTAAACATTTTAGCTGACCTTGTATCAATCTCCACATTGTTCACCTTGATTTGTTCATTCTTCAGTGCTTCTATCTTAATGCACAACTTTGTTGAATTACATGGAACCAATACATTTGATTAAATTTCCTTCTGTAACACCGAAGAAATAGTTTAGAATCAAAAGTAACAAACCAAAGATCGGGAACAAAATAGTTCGGTCATTGGGGTTGCTTCATCATCATGGGGTTTCTTAAAAAAATTAACCTTACAAAATGAAAATTACGTATTATCACCAATAACAAAGTAGATCTCGTCTCGAGTTCTCAACAAATATGAAATGAACGACCCTTCTACAAAATACCTGCTTTCAATTTATAAGTGCATATTAAATCATATAACTTCAATAAAAGCGTGCATGATACAAAAAATATATCATTGAGACGATTAACCAACATCATTTGATTATTTTCAAATTAGAGGACATGCATCAAGAGGTCCAAAAGAGAACCATAATTCTACCTAGCTACAGGTTAATTTACAAAATTACATTAAACCATCTTCAAAGCCTTTTAATTTTAAAAGTTATAATGAATGACGACTGATAACACGTAATTAGTCCTATTATTTTCATCCTTTTCTAGATTTACTTTTATTATCATTTTGGACTTTACCGACATATTAAGCAAGATTAAGGGCTTCTTCTATCATATTCTCATGTTGTGTAGGAAGGAAGAGATCCAAACTGTGAAGAAAGCCCGAGCGAACACATCAACCTGCACGACCGCGACCGGAGATGAGAAGAACAACATCATCGAGCAACTCAAGCAGCACGACCGGGCTGAAGTGAAATACCTAAGCACGACCGGACAGCTAAGGCAGCATGACCGGGCTTAATAAAAAAAAAGTGTCCCAAAAATATTGCATGGCCTGGACAACTCCGATGCCCAGGCGATCACCCTTTCGAAGAGTACAGCCCGATCGGGCTAGTTGCTGTGCACGATCAAGCATAATGAAAACTAACTAAGCGGAAACTAAGGAAACCGGTGCTTCGCTGGGAGGAAGAAGAAAAAATGATCGTTTTGAAGGAAAACACAGAGGAAGACCGACTAGAGGAGAAGAGGAGAGAGCACGGTTGAAGAAGATATTTCGGAAATCGAAATCATTCGTCCGAGGCCACACTTGTAGGAATAGGAAAGATGAATACTTACTATGTTTATGTTTGTTTCCCTATGATTAATGAGTAGTTCTCTTTTCCATTGGTTAGGGATTCTATGTAATGGATAGTTTGATTCTTAATGTTTTATTTCGGTTTCTTTTATTCGTATGGTTCAGTAGGTTGTAGTTGTGCGTAATGCGTTCATGCTTTGCTGATCACATGTTTGAATGAGACTAGATCCGTTCGAATGAGATTAAATCTGTTTGAATGAGATTAGATATTGTTCTTGGCATCGAGAGAGTCAGATTTGAGTCTCGGGATTAACCCTCAAATGAATTAGATTAATGGGAATCTGGCCAATCGGTTAATCTATTTAGGAACGGTAATAATCGAGGTAGAACTCCCATTGTTCTTCATGCGTTCAGGTTATAGATTTACTGCATTGATAGGTGAATATGTTTATTTCTTAGATAGAGGATTTAGGTATCGGGAGAGTCATTTTCGTTAATAGAGGTCGAGTTCCCATTGTTTTTGACAGTAGAGGTCGAATTCCCTATCGTTCTTCATGCATCTAGATGTTCCGCGCTACATCAAGAGATGAGTGACGTTGATTCTGTAGGTAGAGAATTTAGGCATCGGGAGAGTCATTTATGACAGTAGAGGTAGAATACCCCATTCATCCTTCATGCATGTAGACGTTCCGTTGCTACATCGGGAGATGAGTAATGTTGATTCCCTAGGTAATGAATTTATATTTTAGTTCCCCATCTATTGATATAACCCGATTCCATGTTTTCGTAGATTCATCCATTATATGTCCCAGCATTCCCAAAACTCGTGGTACTCTATCTTGTTGAGTCTAGTCTCATCATTCTTTATTATCTCTACTTTCTAGTTTAATAACCACATATTGATCGATCTTCTTCTCGTGAATTCTTAGTTCTAGTCTTCGCACTAAATCCCCAGAGTTTGACCCTAGTACTACTCGTACCGTATACTTGCGGTAGAGTGGTCTAGGAAATTAAAACCTCTAATATCCCACCATTAAGTTTTTAGCGCCGTTTCCAGGGACTAGTTACGACATTAGAATTAGGATTTCGTTGAGTCGAGATCCAGTCCTTTGCAAGTCTTTAGTTTGTTTTGTTTTCTACATTTTTCTTTTTATTTGAATCTATTACATCTCTTCCGAGCTAAGCCATTGTTTGTTGTTTTCCTACATGCAGATTATTTGGTGTATGTCTAGAAGTTCGAAAGGCAAAGAATTCCTCTTCGATCTTGAAATTGAGAGGACTCCTCGAGCATTGATAAGACAACGGAAAGATAGACGTAGTGGTTCCGAGAATCTTGAGGAAATAACAATTGAGCAAGAAACAGATTCATCTAGTGAAGAAGAGATGCCTGAGGAGGAAGCACCGGAAACTTATGAGGCATACACAACGCCTAAACACACCCAGCTTCTCTCCTGTATCCGACGGCCCGAGATCGACCGAAAAAGATTTAGTTGCAACTGGCCTTCATTCAAATGTTGAGTCAATCGCCATTCAGGAGACGATATACAGAGGATCCGAACCAGCATCTTACTCAGTTCAAGATGATGTGTTCGAACATGAAAGCATACCTTGAATATGAAGCAATAATGTTGTTTGCCTTTCCGTTTTAAGTTAGAGCATGCACTGGAGTGGCTCTACACGCTACCTTCAGATTCTATTCACACGTGGAGTTAGCTCGAAGAATGCTTCATGATGCGATTCTACTCACCCCATAAGATGCAGCTATGGAAGAAAAATATCAATTCACTTGTGCAAGAGGATAATGAGAGTCTTCCTGAAGCTTGGCTGCGATTTAAAGGATATAACCGAGAATGCCCTCAATGGGATGGATAAGAGATACCTCATAGCTACTTTTATTGAGGGTCTTCGTGATGATGAGCGATATTGGTTAAACGCTGCCCGTGGAGGTTCTATACATGACCTCCCATTCGCTACCATTGAGGCCAAGATTAAGAAGATGACCGAGGGAAGAAACACTTTGTCAGGAGAGTATAGTCGTCAAACACCAGCTAAGGGGGCGACCAGCGAGGTGCTTGCATTGCATGCTGAGATTGCCGAGATGAAGTTTCCAATGGTAACCATCACCAAGTATCTCCCGATTCTCACGGATTCTAGGATGTTGCAAATGCGAATTATGTTGCCAACAATCCTTATTCCAACACCTATAATCCGAGCTGGAAGAATCAGCCAAATTTGTCCTACAAGAACATCGACAACGTCTTTAATCCGTTGATAGGAAGCTACCAGCCCAAGCCATTTCAGAGTCAGCCGTAAACCAGAATTTTCAGCCTAGAGCGCAATGTTATCAAGGGTATCAGCCAAAAAGGAGTACTATGCCACTTCCGCAACAAGAGGGGAACACCGAGATCATGTCTATGTTAGCTCAGATTTTACAAGGACATAAAGAGAAATACGGTGAGCTGAAAAATGTAAGACACGATCACAAAGTGTAAAGAAGCAAATTGGGGAAATTCAGATGCATTTGAAAATCCTAGACACCCATGTCGCACAGCTTGCAGCGAGCGCTTCTAATCAGCAAGGAATTCTACCGGCGAAACCTGAGCTGAATCTTTGTGCACATTGCAATGTCGTCATGCTAAGGAGCGGGACAATACTTGCAGACGTCATACCCCGCAATTTTGAGAAAGGAGAATGCTCAAACTCTTCAATGGTAAAGCCTAGCGAACCCGAGCATCCTAAGGAAGAACAAGATGAGGAGGAAGAAGAAATGATTCATGTAGCACCGCCACCAAGACCTCCTCCACTCCCATTTCCCAGTCGCTAGAGGAAATGAGTTGACGACACAGTTTGCAAAGTTCGTAGCGACATTAAAGAAGATTGAAGTCACTATTCCCTTCCATGAAGCAATCACACATATACTTTCATATGATATGTTCCTCAAGGATATCCTCACCAAGAAGCGTAGTGTGGAAGCAAAAATAGTGACGGTCACCGCTGCAACACATGCAGTGATTCAACATGAACTACCATGGAAGCTACCCGACCAAGGTATCTTCATCATCCCTTGTAAGCAGGGAAACGTTGCAATTGGCAATGCCATCTGTGACTTAGGGGCTAGTGTCAGCCTCCTACTTCTGTCAATTTGCGAGAAATTGGATGTGGTGGGTGAGATGAAACCTACGAGGATGGTACTACAACTGGCTGATCGTTCAGTGAAATAACCCGTCGGCATTTTGGAAGATGTACCACTCAAGGTAGGTGATTACTATGTCCTTATTGATTTTGTGGTTTTGGGTATGGAGGAAGATACAAAAATACTTATCATATTGGGAAGACCATTTCTCCACACTACTGATACCATCATACACGTTAGAGCAGGGAGATTGACAATGAAAATAGGAGAGGAGACATTTGAGTTTCACTTGGATCAGAGTCTCAAGAAACTATTTGCAGTAGAGTCTTTGTTCCATTTTAATGTGTTGGACAAATTGACAGACGAAGTGCTTGAAGAGCTAGGAGACGTTGAACCCCTGAAATTGGTTGATAAACTGAAATTGGTCGATGAAGCTCTGACAGACAAGTGCCCGAACGGGAAACACAATATGCCCGACCGACCATGCTCATCACAACATAGCATGATCGGGCGGCACCTAACCCCGACCCGTGCATTTCTCTCGGCTGCAAGTGATAACGTCAACAGGCCGACCGGGCGGCGTTCCAGTAGCACAGCACGATCAAGCAGAACCAGCGCCCCACCCGTGCATTACTCACGGCAAAAATTGACAGCATCAACAACCCAACCGAGCTGTTGGAGAACACGACCAAGCTGACTAATTTTGCAAAGAGCCCGACCGATGAGCGTGCGTCGCTCGGTCGGGCATTCTCTGTCCACAACCCTTCGGATAATATTTCAAAGTCTCCTCCGTCTATGAATAATTCTAAGACAAATTGGAGCATTAAAAGGGCACCTAAAGTGGAACTGAAACCCTTACCACAAGGGCTCAGGTATGAATTTCTTGGACCCAATTCCACTTACCCCATTATTGTTAGCAATGCTTTGGATAGCACACAGATAGACATGCTAGTCAAGACACTCAAGCGTTATCGAGCAGTCATTGGATACACTCTAGATGATATCCCTGGTATCAACCCAGCCCTTTGTATGCATAGAATGCATCTAGAAGAGGAATCCAAGGAGTCAATCGAACATGAACGAAGGCTCAATCCTAATATGATAGAAGTTTTCAAGAAGGAAGTACCAAAGTTGCATGACGCAGGTATCATCTATCCAATCTCAGACAGTTCAAGTTGTACATAACAAAGGATGCATCACATTTGTCCCAACGCGAAGAATGAATTAATACCGACCAGGACTGTCACTGGGTGGTGAATGCGTATCGATTACAGAAAATTGAATGCAAATTCATTCTTTTCACATTTTATTCCTCTTTTCGATAAAAAACGATGTCTCGGGATGCTGAAGGCAACTCGACCCCGTTTTAGAGCTCAAAATCCGTTATTTAGGTCGATACGTTGGATTTTTAGAGCCGGGAGATGCCCTTTTCGAGTTTCTTATAATACGAATGTCATTTCTTTTCAATACGCCGCTTGCGTTGCATTTGTCTCTCGGATATTCATTTTGTTTCCTATTTCCTATTTGCTTTTATCTCTCGTCATTCACCCCTTTTCCACTTTTTTTTTTGTTTGCACGTGATAAACGACTACAACAATGAATTGTAAGATGGGCTTTGACATACCATAACTTTGCGTATGAAGCTCCGAATAACATGATTTTTTTTTCACATTTTATTCCTATATTTGAGATAAACAAAGCCGCAGGTTGCTGTAGGCAGCCCGACCCCGTTTTCGAGCTCAAAATCCCTTATTTAGGTCGATACGTTGGATTATTAGAGCTGGGAGATGCCCTTTTCGAGTTTCTTAGGATACAAATGTCATTTCTTGTCAATACGCCGCTTGCGTTGCATTTGTCTCTCGGATAATCCTATTGTTTCCTATTTCCTATTTGCGTTTTTTTTGTTGGAAGTAAATTTATTCCGTGTGTCCCATGAAGGGAGAAGAGAACGGTTACATATACAAACTGGTTGTCTTTAGCACACATGGGATAACACGCAGGCTACCCATACTGTGCTACGACAATACACACAAAAGTACTATCTCACATCGCTGCTATGAGAGCAGGGTACATGTCACCCCGGGCCTCATTTTAAAACCTCAAAGCAGTAAAATCCATAGGGAAAAACCCAACAAGGAGGAAAAAGAGCACCCCTGCGACGGATACGAAACATCGCAAAAATAAATACCAAATATCCGACATAATAAAAAACAAGATACAAGATATAAGATATAGGATATATAGTGAGCATCAAACCAGCTTCCTACGGATGATCCACCCAATCTACCTCCCGAGTTGCAGAGTCTCCACTGTGGCCGAGGGAAACTTATCATGTAGTACCAGAGATATGTGGTCCATAATCTGTCGAACGGTTGCCTCAATTGGAAGTCACTTGTTGTCAAATATGCTTCCATTTCTGACACGCCAAAGATGGTAGATCGAAGCCGCAATGGCATACACCTGTGCTCGCGCTAAGCAATCATCCCGGGCAGCATGTCTCCTCAGCCATGTGAGTGCGTCTTGGATCTTCATGGTGGACCGCGGGATGTGCAAACGGTCACACACTTGGTACCATATTTGCTGGGCATATCCGCACTCAAAGAACAAGTGGTTGTGGCTCTCCATTTGCTGATTACATAACCTGCATGTTGTGTCGATATCTAGATAAGTGAGGCGATCAAGGGTTGGATCAAGGCTTTACCTAGTAAAGCCAGCCACAGGATGAAGGAGTGCTTTGGCGTGTTATGGGTCGGCCACACCTCCTTGGCCCAGTTTACCACCGATTTCCTAGGCCGTATATCGTCATACGCCTTGGATATCCGAAATCTTCCCATCTCACACCATCCCTCCATTCTTTCCATGCTATTAGCGTTTGTCTCTCATCTTGCACCCCTTTTCCGCTTTTTTTTTTTGTTTTAACGTGATTACACGACTAAAACAATGAATTGTACGATGAGCTTTGAAATACCATAACTTTGCGTATGAAGCTCCGAATTACATGATTTTTTTCACATTTTATTCCTCTTTTCGAGATAAACGATGTTGCGGGTTGCTGTAGGCAGCCCGACCTTGTTTTTCGAGCTCAAAATGGTTTATTTAGGTTGATACGTTGGAGTTTTATGATCATCTCGTTTTCATACGTATTTCTTGCACGATTTTAGAGATGTTTATGATATATATGCGATGCTTTACGTATGATTCCATATCCATTTTACTTGTTTTCTTGTTTTCATGTTCTTACAGGTTTTTATGCGTATTCGATTCATTTTGGAGCTAAAGGACGTGCACGAGACAAAGTACCGATATCGAGGATCATCACAGGACAAACGGGACGAGAATTGGCAAGGAATAGCCACTATCCGCGCGGTGAATGGAGATATCGGGATACAAACACGAGTGTCTCATGGCGAAAAGTTTGCAGAACCTAAAGCTTAAACCTAAAAGCCCCTCATGCCTATATTTATGATTCCTACGATTAATACCTACCTGCTTTTATGTTCTTGATCCAAAGAATCATAAACCGGAGAAGAGAAATGGAAACAATGGCCGCTTAGAAAAATGGAAACTTTTGGTGGTTGGAGCAAAAATGGAAACTTTCGGTTTCTAGAACAAAAGTAAGAAGATGACGGTTGGAACATGAAAAGGAAACATGGTTTATATAAAATAGGAGCAAGTTGCTAGAACAAAATTTAAACTTCCAACCGCCTACATGATGCGTATCAGAGTTAAATAAAATAACCTAAACTACCCGCAAGTGCACGGCACATGTGTAGTATTTTAGGTGTCGATCCCACAGAGACTACGCAACACTATCTAAACTCGAACTACGAATCAAACTTGCTAACGAACAAATATGGTTGAAGAATGAAATACTGAAAGTAAAATAAATGAGTTAGTTCTAACGATAAGACAAACGTTCTAGGAATCCAGTTTCACCACAAGACTACCGAAACCGACGATCAATCTATCTATCATGCAATCCCAGTTAAAGCTATCTAAGGCAGACGATCCTAATATGATATCTACCCTCTCTCGAGGCATAGACACGTGATCTAGACAAGTTGCCCTCTACTTTCATGGCTGACACCTTGAACTAAACCCATAGGCTCTATGATTCATCCGTTTTACCCTCAACCGTTGCTACCCTACTTTCGTGGCCTAACCTCGGTTGTTCTAAACCTGATCTTCTAGGACTAGAATTGTCCTTTCGGTCCTTCTCTTAATCCCTAACACATGCATCTATGTGACCTTTGTAAACACAAGTCAATTAAGCGCTCAGATAGAGAATAGATAAACTAAAACGGGAAGATGCATTCAAAGATAAATAGAAAGTGGTTCCGGGATAGCCAAGGGCTAATCCCTTCTCCTAGAACAACGCGTGAATATGATCTCCACCAGATAGACGTAAAGCTTTAGCTAGTACACGGAAGTGCATACCATGATTCTTCTGTCTATCAAAGCGAAACCGAATTGTCGGGTTGATCTCCAATGCTCCTTGCTTGCCTCCTTGCAAGAATTCTTCTCCAATCACGAACTGAATGAAAGCTGTCTTCTAATGTCGTCTTCAGCCTCCTTTTATGCCTCCTAAGTCGGTCTAAGTGTTGCCTTAATTGCCCCTTTGTCCCGTGATGATCCCCGAAGTTGCTCCTTAGCTCAGTGCATGTCCTTTTAGCTCCAAAATGATCCAAACACGCGTAAAAACCTGGAAGAACATGAAAACACGAAAACAAGTAAAACGGATACGGAATCCATACGTAAAGCAACACATATATATCAAAAACGTCTCTTAAATCGTGCAATAAATACGTATGAAAACGAGATGATCAAAATCCCCCAGACTTGAATGTTTGCTTGTCCCTAAGCAAAAGTAAACGTGGAACACATGGGGTGCAAAAACACGAGAATTCCCCCTACTCTTAGAAATACTGCTAAAGCGAACCTAACCGATCAACTAGCATGTCGAGAGCAAATTCAGCTTAATTGAGTTTTCAGTCTTAATCCTAAGTCCACCACGGTTACCCATGAGAAAGTAAATCAAAGGAAACTAGACACGCTACTGTAGCTCCCTCCACCAAACAAGACTTCAGACAACGCTAAACCTAGATCAACCGAGGATACTTGTTTCTTTCTTTCCGAGCTTCCTTCTTTCTTTTTCTTTTCTTTTTATTTCTCTTTTTATTTTCTTTTTATGACTTATTTTTTTCTTTGTTTCCTTTTTTTATTCTTCTTTTTCTCTTTTTTTTCTTTTTTTTCTTTACATACACACTAAGCTTCTAGGACGTCGGATTTGAAGGGATCCAGCCTCTACTTAGACCCAGACTACCGATGAGGGTATACTCATGCATCTCGTGTAAGAGCGCAGCGGAGTAGGCGGCTTTTTGTGCCATGCCCTTAGGACGTAGAAAGATGATCGCCAACCCACCACTTAGACCCGAGCCACCGAAGGAGTAACAAGGTCGATGCACTCATATCGATTTTTGATCATGCTTTTTAGGCATTATTTCTATCGACAGCGGAGTGTTAGTGTGTGCTTTTAATCTGCAAAATAAGCTCGATTTTATACGATCCAATAATCCTCAATATTAGACCCGAGCCACCGAAGGAGTAACAAGGTCGATGCACTCATATCGATTTTTGATCATGCTTATTAGGCACTATTTCTATCGACAGCGGAGTGTTAGTGTGTGTTTTTAAATCTGCAAAACAGCTCGATTTTATATGATCCAATAATCCTCAATATGACAAAAGTAAAGTGTTGTCTACACGAAGTATGACCATCTGGGTAGAGAAAATAAACGACAGACCAGCCTAGCAACCTCGTCTAAACATCCCCACAAGTAACACTAGGATTCCTTAGAACTATGACCTATTGTTTTTCAGCCGACTAATAAGCTTTAACACATAGGACAACCTAGCTCAATCATGCAAAGTCTAACGGAAAAGGTCAACCTCTTAAGTATTCCTAAGTTCAGGGTTCATCTCAAAACGTGGCACCGGACAAGTGCCTTGGGACGACTCTGACTCATGAAAACAAAAAAACAAACTAAAAACTACAAAATAACCTAAAAACTAAAAAGTCAAAAGAAAATCAAACGAAGTCACCTGACAAACGTGAGCTGCTCCCCCAAACTTGAATTGAACGACATCCTCGACGTGAAGCTCCGATGGAGGATAAAGGAAGTGAAGCACGTTTGTGGTTTTTTTTTCTATTTTTTTTACGAAAATAAATAACCGAGTCTTAAACATAAAGATAAAAACAAACAGCTGGGTTGCCTCCCAGAAAGCGCTTATTTAACGTCATTAAGCTTTGACGTCTCCATTCCTCATGCGTGCGCGACGGGTGGATCGGAAAGGGAGATGGAGTTTCCACTTTCGATCGGTGAGCGGCTTGGTAGAGATTTAGCCGCTGTCTATTGGCTTTGAATGTGTCACCCGCATCACTCCATAGTTCCACGTCTCCATGTGTGAAGACTTCTCATACCTGAAAAGGATTAGGCCAACGATAACGTAGGTTGCCCGAGAAAAACATAGGTCGAGAATTGAAAAGTGGAACGAAGTCACCTAGTTGGATCTCATGAGGTTGGATCTTTTCGTCGTGCCATCCTTTAGTCACTGATTCTTTCTTTGGCACATCATGCATGAGATTCACTTGCTCGCTGTCCGAGGTTGGATAAAGGGTATCTGCGTTGAAAAGTTTAATGACATCTTTTTCCATTACCTCGTGCAAGTGCGGGTGCAACCTCCTTTGAGTTTCGGTGGAAGGTTCGTGTACACATTGAAGAGCTGACTCTTCTACGCTTCTTCATGCGTGTGGGTTGCTTTCTTATCTCATCTGTACTCATGTTAGCATTCAAAACAGCAGCGTATGTTTTATGGGAATCAACGTACTCATACCGAGAAGAAGGCGGAGGTGGGTCGGGCTCAAGTTCGGGCGTCTTCTCCGCTGTGAAATCAGCATGCATATCACGTGATATCTCCTCACGTGGGTCGTCTCCTAGTGCTGTAATTGCACTCATGAACTTCGTGTACATCTCAGCTCCTTCGTCCGCAAATCCTGCATTGTTGCAAACTCGTGCTAAATATCGTATAAGCGAATCAGAAACACTTACTTGATCATGCGTGTCTTTCTCTAACTCGTCCAGCGAATCAATTGTAAAGCAAGACTCCTTGAATGAGGATTTATTCATGGGGCTGGACAGGTTGAATTCGATCGTCTCATCTCCGACACGTAAGGACA
>CM071875.1:22557401-22568866 GCA_036759665.1 Gynandropsis gynandra
GCCCGATCGGGCATGATGTGTGCCCGCTCGGGTATGAGGCAGCTGGTCGGGCTTTTCCTTGCCCGAGTCATGCGTGAATGCGCACCAGAATTCGCCGTAGCTTTTGCCCGATCGTGCATGAATTGTGCCCGACCGGGTGGAGGCTCTTCTTGCTAGATCTCGTCCCGTTTGTCCCGTGATGATCCCCGAAGTTGCTCCTTAGCTCCGTGCATGTCCTTTTAGCTCCGAAATGATCCAAATACGCGTAAAAACCTGTAAGAACATCAAAACACGAAAACAAGTAAAACGGATACGGAATCATACGTAAAGCAACACATATATATATAAAATGTCTCTTAAATTGTGCAAGAAATACGTATGAAAACGAGATGATCACTACACAAAAATGGAAAGATTTCCCCCTACACTAGAATTGGAAACACCAACCGTCAAAGATAGAAAATGGAAATGGCTGATAGAGAAATTAATGGAAATGCAAGAACAAGAAAGAAGGCAGCAAAGCAAAGAGGAAAAGAAGGAAAAAGGAAAAGGAAATCGTTGCTGCACAAGAGAAAAAAGAAATACAAGCTGATGAAGAAAATAAAAACCGAAAAAATGGAAACTGGTGAAAAAGGAAGGTGTCAGCCATAAGACCTACTTTCGTGGCTGACACCTTGAAATCACAGGTCTTATGGGTTTAGTTCAGGGTGTCAGCCACGAAAGTAGGGGGTAACTTGACTAGATCACGTGTCTATGCCTCGAGAGAGGGTAGATATCATATTAGGATCGTCTGCCTTAGATAACTTGACTGGGATTGCATGATAGATAGGTTGATTGTTGGTTTCGGTAGTCTTGTGTGGTGAAACCGGTTTCCTGGAACATTTGTCTCATTCTTAAGAACTAGTTTGTTTATTTGCTTTTAGTATTTCATTCTTAAAACCATATTTTATTCGTTAGCAAGTTTGATTCGTAATTCGAGTTTAAGTTGCGTTGCATTGTCTCTGTGGGATCGAAACCTGAAGTACTACACACGTGCCGTGCACTTGCGGGTAGTTTAGGTTATTTGTTTAACTTTGATAACGCATCATTTTAGCGTTGGGAGATGCCCTTTTCGAGTTTCTTAGGATACGAATGTCATTTCTTGTCAATATGCGTTTATCTCTTAGATATTCGTTTTGCTTCCTATTTCCTATTTGTGTTTGTCTCTCATCTTGCACCCCTCTTTGTTCTTTTTCTTTTTTGTTTTCACGTGATTAGACGACTACAACAATAAATTGTACGACGGGCTTTGAAATACAATAACTTTGTGTACGAAGCTCCGAATTACATGATTTTTTTCACATTTTATTCCTCTTTTCGAGATAAACGATGCCTTTAGCAGCCCGACCCCGTTTTTTGAGCTCAAAATGGTCTATTTAGGTCGATACGTTGGATTTTTAGAGCCGGGATACCCTTTTCGAGTTTCTTAGGATACGAATGTCATTTCTTGTCAATACGCCGCTTGCGTTGCATTTGTCTCACGGATATTCCTTTTGCTTCCTATTTCCTATTTGCGTTTGCCTCTCGTGTTGCACCCTTTTCCGCTTTTTGTTTTTGTTTTCACGTGATTAGATGACTGCAACAATGAATTGTACGACATGCTTTGAAATACCATAACTTTGTGTACGAAGCTCCGAATTACATGATTTTCTGCACATTTTATTCCTCCTTTTGAGATAAACGATGCCGCGGGATGCTGAAGGCAGGCCAACCCCGTTTTCGAGCTCAAAACCCTTTACTTAGGTCAATACGTTGGATTTTTATAGCCGGGAGATGCCCTTTTCGAGTTTCTTAGGATACGCATGTCATTTCTTGTCAATACGCTGCTTGCGTTGCGTTTGTCTCTCGGATATTCCTTTTGCTTCATATTTCCTTTTTGCGTTTGTCTCTCGTGTTGCACCCTTTTTCGCTTTTTGTTTTTGTTTTTGTTTTCACGTGATTAGAGGACTACAACAATGAATTGTACGACGGGCTTCGAAATACCATAATTTTGCGTATGAAGCTCCGAATTACATGATTTTTTTCACAGTTTATTCATCTTTTCGGAATAAACGCTGCCGCAGGTTGCTGGAGGATGCCCGACCCCGGTTTCGAGCTCAAAATCCTCTGTTTAGGTCGATACGTTTGATTTTTTGAACCGGAAGATGCCCTTTTCGAGTTTCTTAGGATATGAATGTCATTTTTTGTCAATACGCCAATTTCGTTGCGTTTGTCTCTCGGATATTCCTTTTGCTTCCTATTTCCTATTTGCATTTGTGTCTCGTGATATTTCCATAAAAAAAAAACAGAAAAACACAAAAAAAATATATATATATATATAACACCACAAACGTGCTTCACGTTTCTTAGGATATGAATGTCATTTTTTGTCAATACGCCAATTTCGTTGCGTTTGTCTCTCGGATATTCCTTTTGCTTCCTATTTCCTATTTGCATTTGTGTCTCGTGTTTCACCCCTTTTCCGCTTTTTGTTTTCTTTTTCACGTGATTAGGCGGCTACAACAATGAATCGTACGACGGGCTTTGAAATACCATAACTTTGCGTACGAAGCTCCGAATTAATTGATTTTTCTACATTTTATTATTCTTTTCGAGATAAATGATATCGCGGGATGCTCAAGGCACCTCGACCCCATTTTCGAGCTCAAAATCCTCTATTTAGGTCGATACGTTGAATTTATAGAGCCGGGAGATGTCGTTTTTGAGGTTCTTAGGATACGAATGTCATTTCTTGTCGATACGCCAGCCGCGTTGCGTTTGTCTCTCGGATAGTCCTTTTGCTTCCTATTTGCTTTAGTCTCTCATGTTGTACCCCTTTTCAGCTTTTTATTTTTGTTTTCACGTGATTAGACGACTACAACAAGGAATTGTACGATGGGATTTAAAATACCATAACTTTGCGTACAAAGCTAAGAATTACTTGGTTTTTTTCACATTCTATTCCTCTTTTCGAGATAAATGATGCTCAGGGCTGCTGAAGGTAGCCCAACCCTGTTTTTGAGCTCAAAATCCTTTATTCAGGTCGATACGTTGGATTTTTAGAGAGCCGGGAGAGGCCTTTTTCGAGTTTCTTAAGATACGAATGTCATTTCTTGTCAATACGCCGCTTGCGTTGCGTTTGTCTCTCGGATATTCCTTTTGCTTCCTATTTCCCATTTGCGTATGTCTCTCGTGTTGCACCCCTTTTCCACTTTTTGTTTTTGTTTTCACGTGATTAGACGGTGATAACATGTAATCCGTTATTGTATTTTCATGATTTCTAGGTTTAGTTTTGATTAGATTTCTTGGACTTTACCGAGTTGTTGAGTATATTCGAGGATTTCATCTACCATTTCGTGTTTTATGTAGGAAACGAAGACATGAAGCAAACACGAGTGATTACGACAAATCCATCCCAAAAACGTGATTAAATGATAAGATACAATATGTGCACGACCATGGAACCAAATGGAACACCCGAGCATCGAGCGAAAGGAGCGGAAACAACAA
Organism: Gynandropsis gynandra; assembly: GCA_036759665.1. NCBI lineage: Eukaryota > Viridiplantae > Streptophyta > Magnoliopsida > Brassicales > Cleomaceae > Gynandropsis > Gynandropsis gynandra. The sequence goes on from CM071875.1 coordinate 22,560,909, forward strand.
GTAAACACACCCCGCTCGGGCTTGGAAGAGGACCCGCTCGGGCTGAATTTCCGCAGAAGTTCCATAAAAATTCACACGACTCGGACCAGAAGAGAACCCGATCGGGTAGGTTAATCACATCGACCCCGCTTGGGCAGAAATCTTGACCCGCTCGGCTTGGTTGATACCCGATCGGGTAGAGCACGAGCCCACGCGGGCCCCTTTTTTTCTCAACAACTTTGGTTTTGAAATCAAACTTGAATTAGAAAGAGAGGGAGCGATCTAGGGCAAGGAGTACGAAGCACAGGTGAGGAGCGGGACTGAAAACACAAGGAGACACTCGGGAGAAGTGGGAGAAGAAGAGAGACAACAATCCGGACTTCGGTATCAAGATAGGGAAGATTGAGGAATCATATTTCTTACTTTTTATCATGTCTAAGGTTTATTTCTCTTGTTTCATAGTAGAAACCATGAGTGAGTAGATTTCTAGGTATGGGTTAGGGATATCGGATTTGTAATGGATGTTTGAATTATGCGTTAATGCTTAGATTTATCAAAACTTTCTTCATATTCGGTTTTACAATCAACATCGTAAACTTTTTATACTAGTGCTGCCCGCTCAGTAATCTAGGAATCTGTGTTTAGTTGGAAGGTTAAATTATGAATCCAAAACAGTTGATTGTAGATTAAGTTTGATTAATGAGAATCTGTCTGGTCGGTTAATCGACTTAGGAATTAGGATTGCGCGCTTAATACTACCGTAATTACGAGTTAATCGCTGCTGGAAGGTAGGATTACGCGTAATTATGGTTAGGAGGTTTTAGGTTCGGCATAATCATTACTTATTTTAGAGCATGAATTCCCCGTTGTCAAGATAGTTCGATAGGTTTATGATCCTTTGTTTGTTACATCCTTGCAAATCCCGATAACCTGAAACCCATAGTGTTCTTAATTATCAAGCCTTCCACGTTTCCTACATCGCTGTCATCACTCCATTTAGTGTCTTAGAAGTTCATAACACACCATCATCAATTCAACCCATCTTAGTTTAGTCGTATTCTTAGGTAATGGATGTTTGAATTATGCGTTAATGCTTAGATTTGTCGAAACTTTCTTCATATTCGGTTTTACAATCAACATCGTAAACGCATTATACTAGTGCTGCTTGCTCAGTAATCTAGGAATTTGTGTTTAGCTAGAAGGTTAAATTATGAATCCGGAACAGTTGATTGTAGATTAACTTTGATTAATGAGAATTTGACCGGTCGGTTAATCGACTAAGGAGTTAGGATTGCGCGCTTAATGCTACCGTAATTACGAGTTAATCGCTGCTGGAAGGTAGGATTACACGTAATTATGGTTAGGAGGTTTTAGGTTCGGCAGAATCATTCCTTATTTCAGAGCATGAATTCCCCGTTGTCAAGATAGTTCGATAGGTTTATGATCCTTTGTTTGTTAAATCCTTGCAAATTCCGATAACCCGAAACCCATAGTGTTCTTAATTATCAAGCCTTCCACGTTTCCTCCATCGCTGTCATCACTCCATTTAGTGTCTTAGAAGTTCATATCGCACCATCATCAATTCAATCCATCTTAGTTTAGTCGTATTCTTAGGTTATGTTGCATTAGTCCCCAGAGTTCGACCCTTTTATTACACCGATCCGTACTCTTGCGGTAAGTGGATATTAGGCATTTTTATAGCTTGATATTTCCCACATCAAGTTTTTGGCACCGTTGCCGGGGACTAATTACGGTCTAGATTAGGAATTAGCTAGATTAAGATTTAGTCATTTCCGGAGTCTTAGTCATTCTTTCTGCATTTTCTCTTTTTCTTTTTATCGAGTCTATTTTATCTACTTCAGATCTGCACGTTGGTTGTTCGTCTATTGTTGTGTAGGCACCATTGTATGAGAAGCTCCACACAAAAGCTACTGATATACGATCCCGAGGTTGAGAGAACACTACGAAGCTTGCGCAAAAAGAGGAGAATTAGACTTGCAGATTCTGAATCTGTAGTAGATAAAGAGAGCAGCCAAGAGACATACGCTTCCGGAGAGGAAAGAACCAATAGCAAAATCCCTAGCGCAAACAGCGGAAAAGGTCACACCAATAACCACGAAATGGCTGCTGCTGAAGAAACTTACGAAGCCTACACCGCTCCAAAGCACACTCAATTGCTTTCATGCATGGCTCGTCCGATAGAAAACCAAGTTGAGCTACAACCCGCTTTCATCCAGATGCTCTACAATTCTGCTTTCAGAGGAATGGAGAATGAGGACCCAGCTTCACACCTCACAGACTTCAAGATGCTCTCCAGCACCACTAAAGTTGGCACGGGAGTCACACGGGAAGATCTATACTTATCCACATTCCCATTCTCGTTGAAGGATGCAGCCCAGCGTTGGTTGTTCAACTTGCCTACTGCGTCTATTACTTCGTGGGATGACTTAGAGCAGCGATTCATGCAGCAATTCTTCCCAGACCACAGGACGCTGCTCGCTAAGAGCCGAATAAATTCATTCCTTCAAGAAAGAGGCGAGACTCTAAATGATGCATGGGAGCGCTTCAAGAATTATCAACATATATGTCCACATCATGGAATGGAAAAGAGGTACCTCATCATGAGCTTCATGCAAGGTCTCCATGAGACCACACGCTTCATGATCGTAGCAGCGGGTGGTGGTTCCCTCAGCAATCTCACTTTCCAACAACTCGAGAATTTAATCGAGAACATGGCAAGGGAGGGAGGGAAGAAGGTCAGAGACTACAACCGTGATTTCTCATCCAAAGCGGCGGTAAATGAATTAGGTATTGGCAACCCGGACTTAACAGATGTAAAGTAACAAGTTGGGGAGATATACAGGATGATGGCAGGCCTTCATGTCGATCGAAAAGATGCATCCATCGGTCAAGGAATCGAGGAAGTCAATTACGTCAACAATCGGGCCTACCAGCACAACTACATCAATCCCAACCTCTCCTATGGAAATACAAGTAATGTGGCAAACCCACAGGATTTTCAACCGCGGATGATGGCAAGAAACCAAAACCAAAGTTTCCAGCCGAGAGGGAATAACCAAGACTATGGCTCTCAGCATCGCGCACAACCTTCAGGTGATTCCGAAATTCTCTCTATGCTCCAATTGCCGACCGACGAGTACCCCGCCTTTTTTTATTAATTTTTTTTCTTATTTTATCTAATTTGTTTCTTTTTTTATTCTTTATTTTTTATCTTTCCCCTTTCTCTTTTTTTTGCATTTTTTTCTTTCTTTTCTTTCTTATCTTTTTTAACTATTTTTTTCATTTTTTATTACTTTTTTTATTTATTATTTTTTACTCTTTTTTTAATTTTTATAAAAAAAATAAAAGAAAAAAATAAAGAAATTAAAAAAAGAAAAGAAAAAAGTAAAAAAAAATGAAAAAGTAGAAAATCCGTTATACGACAGTCTTTGAAATACCATAACTTTGCGTACGAAGCTCCGAATTACATGATTTTTTTTCACATTTTATTCCTCTTTTCGAGATAAACAATGCCGCGAGATGCTGAAGGTAGCTCAATCCCGTTTTCGAGCTCAAAATCCCTTTTTTAGGCCGATACGTTGGATTTTTAGAGCCGGGAGATGCCCTTTCTGAGTTTCTTGGGATACGAATGTCATTTCTTGTCATTATGCCGCTTGCGTTGTGTTAGTCTCTCGGATATTCCTTTTGCTTCCTATTTTCTATTTGCATTTGTCTCTCGTGTTGCACCCCTTTTCCGCTTTTTTTTTCCTTTCACGTGATTAGACGAGTACAACAATGAATTGTACAACAGGCTTTGAATACCATAACTTTCCGTATGAAGCTCCAAATTACATGTTGTTTTTCACATTTTATTTCACTTTTCAAGATAAATGATTCCGCGGGATGCTAAAAGCAGCTCGACCCCGTTTTCGAGCTTAAAATCCTTTATTTAGGTCGATATGTTGGATTTTTAGAGTCGGGAGATGCCCTTTTTGAGTTTCTTAGGATACGAATGTCATTTCTTGTCAATACGTCGCTTGAGTTGTGTTTGTCTCTCGGATATTTCTTTTTGCTTCCTATTTCCTATTTGCGTTTTGATATGATCCTGGACAACATCAAGGACACAACCCGAGCCATGGCGAATGAAGAGGACGTGACCCATGATGAAGAAGGCACAACCCGCCCTGAGGAGGATACGACCCGTGCTAAGGAGGACATGACTCGTACTGAGAAGGATGCAACCCACGCCGAGGAGGATGCGACCCATGCTGAGGAGGACGCGACCTATGTTGCCGAGGACGCGCCCCGTGTTGCCGACCATGCGACCCGCATCGCAAAGGACATGACCTGCACCACAGCAGAGGTGACTCTAGTTGAACCGAAAGGACGGAAGATGAACGTGACCCGAAAGATGGACATTGTTCCCGTGACCCGTGCTAGGGCTATAGATGAGAAAGCCGTGATCATACAAGCAAATCCCGTGACCTGAGCTAAAGCTAGGAAGCTCAAGGAGGCTATCATTGTGATTTCTCATGGTAGTTCAAGTTCAAGATGAGTGCTCGAGTCCACAAAGAAGTTCCGACATGCACATCATACTACAAGTAGAAACACAACTTGACAACAATCAATATTGGTGAAAGCAAATTTTACGAGGCCACGACTCAATTCCATGACCTAATTATTAACCCGAGGGTTTCAAGACAAGTTTGCAACCCAACGGTACAGCTTACGACTTGTCCAATAATGTTTTAGTTATTTTCTAGACTATTAAATTGTTGCCTTGCATGGTGACTTGCATTTAATGCTACATTTATGTGTTTGCATGGCCTTCTTGCTTATTATGGCCGGCCATGATGTGATGTAGAAGACAATCTTGAATTTTGAATTTATCTTTGATTTTCCTTTGTGAAATCATCCTTTATTGGTGCGTTATATCCATCAACCCGTTGGTGTGTAATATCCAAGGTTCATTCGTTCTTCGTTGGTGCATAATATCCTTCGAAGAGGGGCTGGTGAATCGAGAGCCCTTCCGCAGCTCTCGTGAGACCAATCGCTCCACCCACCTTGTGCAACTCGTTGCATCAAGGCCTATCCATCCGACCTTTAGTCTAGAGCGTCATTCTAGTGGGTTCACGTCACATTCTCCTTTATTTATGATGCTAAGAAGGCAAGAAAAGCCAATAAAATAAATAAAAAAAAATCTATTCATCGCCATCTAGCATCATGGGGGATAAAGGAGTCGAGAATAGCCGAGTGAATGAGAGATTAATCGAGGCTCTCACAGCTCGTTTGGAGAAAAGTATCACTAACAAAATGGAGGAGTTTCGGCAAGAATTTTGATCCTAACATCCAACCCGACCGAGAGACATTCATGGGTTCCAGCAACGAGAAAGGAACCATCATGAAGAGGACATCAACTCCTACGAACGAGGCAGTTCATCCTCTTCCCGAAGTAGTCACCGAAGGCGGCGTGAGCTGAGGGAACGACGAGATGACCCGAGGGATGACCTCGTTGGTTTCAAGCTGAAAATTTCATTGTTCCATGGTAAAGCCGACCCGGACGCCTACCTAGAGTGGGAGAAAAAGGTTGAACTCTTGTTTGGTTGTCAACACTACTCCGAGGCCAAGAAGGTTAGAGTTGCGGCCACGGAGTTCTACGACTACACTTTGAGTTGGTGGGATTAACTCGTGACTTCTAGGCGGCGATATGCAGAGAAACCTATAGAAACATGGCTGGAAATGAAAGCCATAATCCGCAAGCGATATGCTCCAACTCACTACCTCCGAGAGTTACACAAATCGATTACAATCGATCAACAACTCCAGCGAAGAACGAGCTATCGTTCTAACTTTTGTGCTGAAAAATACATTTAACCACGAGAAGAAAAACCGAGCTATCCATGGAGAGACAAATCTGCTCCAGCAACCCGAGACACAATCAAAGTGGTTCCATCGGCTCAACGAGACAAAGGAAAAGCCGAGGCCATTACATCAAGGCCTTGGAATGCGATGTGCTTCAAGTGTCACTGACGAGATCATTATGCGGATGAATGTCCAAACAAAAGATTTATGATATTTTGTGAGGATGGTGAGAGTGAATCCAAGGACAAAGAATCTGAATCTTCGACCAAGAATTATGAAGAAGAACTCGATTTAAAGGTCAAGAAGCATCTGAGGTCTTCTAAACTACAATGGCTCCACGAGGATGGCAAAGTGAATGTTTCCAACCAAGTGGTCGTACCTATCAGCATTGGCAAATACGAAGACGAATCATGGGTGACATTCTTCCCATGAACGCAAGCCCTACCCTTCTCAGTAGTCCACGGCAATCGGATCCTAAGGTAATACATGAAGATTTTTCTAACCAGCATTCTTTCGAGCTTAATGATGGGAAAATGAGTCTTATTCCTAAGACGCCAAGAGAAGTGCATCCAAATCAAATGCAATTGAAATAACAAGGTGAACGCGTACTTGAGTCTTCGAACTTTTACGCGAGATCAGATCAAACGGATTTGAGGACAAATCCTTTTCAAGTGGGAGGGTATGATATGACCCTGGACAACGTTGAGGATACAACCCGAGCATGGTGAATGAAGAGGACGTGTACCATGAGGAAGAAGACGCAACCCGTGCTGAGGAGGACACGACCTGTGCTGAGGAGGACGTGACCTATGCTGAGAAGGATGCAACCCACACTGAGGAGGATGCGACCCATGCTGAGGAGGACGTGACCTATGTTGCCGCGGACGTGCCCCGTGTGGCCGAGCATGCGACCCGCGTTGCAAAGGACACGACCTACGCCATAGAACAGGTGACTCGAGCTGAACCTAAAGGACGGAAATGGATGCAACCGAAAAGATGAACGTTGTTCGCGTGACCCGTGCTAGGGCTATAGATGAGGTAGCCTTGATCATACAAGCAGGTCCCGTGACCCGAGCTAAAGCTAGGAAGCTCAAGGAGGCTATCGTCGTGATTTCTCATGGTTTTCAAGGTTCAAGACAAGTGCTCGAGTCCACAAAGAAGTTCCGACATCCACATCATACTGGAGGCCGAAACACAACTCCACAACAATCGATATTGGCGAAGGCACATTTTACGAGGCTACGACTCACTTATGTGACCTAATTATTAACCCGAGGGTTTCAAGACAAGTTTGCAACCCCAACGGCACATCTTACGACTTGTCCATTAATGTTTTAGTTATTTTCTAGACTATTATATTGTTGCCTTGCATGGCGACTTGCATATAATGCTACATTTATGTGTTTGCATGGCCTTCTTGCTTATTATGGCCGGCAATTATGTGATGTAGAAGACAATCTTGAATTTTGAATTTATCTTTGATTTTCCATTGTGAAATCATCCTTTGTTGGTGCGTTATATCTAGCAACCCGTTGGTGTATCATATCCAACGTTCGTTCGTTCTTCGTTGGTGTGTAATATCCTTCGAAGACGGGCCGATGAATCGAGAGCCCTTCCGAAACTCTCGTGTGACCAATCGCTCCACCCAACTTGTGCAACTCGTTGCAGCAAGGCCTATCCATCCGACCTTTAGTCTAAAGCGTCGTTCCAGCGGGTTCGCGTCAAATCTGCTCCAGCAACCTGAGACACAACCTAAGTGGTTCCATCGGCTCAATGAGAGAAAGGAAAAGACGAGGCCATTACATCGAGGGCTTGGAATGCGAAGTGCTTCAAGTTTCACGGACGAGATCATTGATCATCTCGTTTTCATACGTATTTCTTGCACGATTTAGGAGACATTTTTGATACATATATGATGTTTTACGTATGATTCCGTATCCGTTTTACTTGCTTTCGTGCTTCTCATGTTCTTACAGGTTTTTACGCGTATTTGAACTATTTTGGAGCTAAAGGAACATGCACGGAGCTAAGGAGCAACTTTGGGGATCATCACGGGACAAACGGGACGAGATTGAGCATGGAAAAGCCTCACCCGGTCGGGCACAACCCTTGCACGA
>CM071875.1:22572933-22585147 GCA_036759665.1 Gynandropsis gynandra
AAAAAAAAACAAAAACAAAAAAAAAAAAATAACACCAAAAATGTGCTTCACTTCCTTCATCCTCCATCGGAGCTTCACGTCGAGGACGCCGTTCAATTCAAGTCTGGGGGAGCAGCTCACGTTTTTCAGGTGATTTCGTTTCATTTTCCTTTGATTTTTAGTTTTTAGGTTATTTTTGCGATTTTTAGTTCGTTTTTGTTTTCATTGAGTCAGAGTCGTCCCAAGGCACTTGTCCGGTGCCACGTTTTGAGATGAACCCTGAACTTAGGAATGCTTAAGAGGTTGACCTTTTCCGTTAGACTTTGCATGATTGAGCTAGGTTTTCCTATGCGTTAGAGCTTATTAGTCGGCTGAAAAACAATAGGTCGTAGTTCTTGGGAATCCTAGTGTTACTTGTGGGGATGTTTAGACGAGGTTGCTAGGCTGGTCTGTCGTTTATTTTCTCTACCCAGATGGTCATACTTCGTGTAGACGACACTTTACTTTTGTCATATTGAGGATTATTGGATCATATAAAATCGAGCTTGTTTTGCAGATTGAAAAGCACACACTAACACTCCGCTGTCGATAGAAATAGTGCCTAATAAGCATGATCAAAAATCGATATGAGTGCATCGACCTTGTTACTCCTTCGGTGGCTCGGGTCTAAGTGGTGGGTTGGCGATCATCTTTCTACGTCCTAAGGGCATGGCACAAAAAGCCGCCTACTCCGCTGCACTCTCACACGAGATGCATGAGTATACCGTCATCGGTAGTCTGGGTCTAAGTAGAGGCTGGATCCCTTCAAATCCGACGTCCTAGAAGCCTAGTGTGTATGCAAAGAAAAAGAAGAAAAGAAAAATGGAAAAATAAAAGAAAACAAAAGAAAGAAAATTCATAAAAAGAATAACAAAAAGAAGAAAAAGAAAAAGAAAAAGAAAAAAAAAAGAAGAAAAGAAGAAGCTCGGAAAGAAAGAAACAAGTATCCTCGGTTGACCTAGGTTTAGCATAGTCTGAAGTCTTTTCTGGTGGAGGGAGTTACGGTAGTGTGTCTAGTCTCCTTTGATTTACTTTCTTATGGGTAACCGTGGTGGACCTAGGATTAAGGCTGAAAACTCGATTAGGCCGAATTTGCTCTCGACGTGCTAGTTGATCGGTTAGGTTCACTTTAGCGGTATTTCTAGGAGAAGGGGAATTCTCGTATTTTTCACACCCCATGTATTCCACGTTTACGTTTGCTTAGGGACAAGCAAACATTCAAGTCTGGGGGATTTTGATCATCTCGTTTTCATACGTATTTCTTGCACGATTTAGGAGACGTTTTTGATACATATGTGATGTTTTACGTATGATTCTGTATCCGTTTTACTTGCTTTCGTGCTTTTCATGTTCTTACAGGTTTTTACGCGTATTTGGACTATTTTGGAGCTAAAGGAACATGCACGGAGCTAAGGAGCAACTTTGGGGATCATCACGGGACAAACGGGACGAGATTGAGCATGGAAAAGCCTCACCCGGTCGGGCACAACCCTTGCACGATCGGGCAAAACCTACGGCCAATTGTGTGGACCATTTAGCACGACTCGGGCAAGCATTTAGGACCATTTTGCCTTGTGCCCGAGCGGGCACACATGCCATGCCCGATCGGGCACCATTCCAGCACCACAGGACGCGCACGAACTGCCCTAGCCGCACCCGAGCGGGTACACTCCCTACCCGAGCGGGTCGCGGCCCGTAACTGCTCAAAACTTAAGTAAACTTAACTTAAAACATAAGGGAACTCGTGGGGCAATTAGGGCAACAATTGGACCGACTTAGGAGGCTTAAAAGGAGGCAAAAAGACGTGATTACAGGAAGCTTACAGAGGAGAACAATTCAGCGAAGTTAGAGCAGATTCTTGCGAGGAGATAAGCGAGGAGCATTGGAGATCAAGCACCACCACTTCGGTTTTGTTTGGTTTTTATGTTCCTTAGACTTTCTACTATGTTTATGTTTCTTTACAGACGCATGAGCGAGTAGTTTGTTTGTTCTAGGAGAAGGGATTAGCCCTTGGCTATCCCGAGACCGCTTTTGATCTATTTTGAATGCATCTTCCCGTTTTAGTTTATCTATTTTCTATCTGAGTGCTTTAATTTACTTGTGTTTGCGCTGATCACGTAGATGCATGTGTTAGGGATTAGGAGAAGGACCGAAAGGAGAATTCTAGTCCTAGAAAGTCAGGTTTAGAACAACCGAGGTTAGGCCACGAAAGTAGGGTAGCAACGGTTGAGGGTGAACTGGCGAATCACAGAGTTTATGGGTTTAGTTCAAGGTGTCAGCCACGAAAGTAGGGGGCAGCTTGTCTAGATCACGTGTCTATGCCTTGAGAGAGGGTAGATATCATGTTAGGATCGTCCGCCTTAGATAGCTTTAACTGGGATTGCATGATAGATAGGTTGATCGTTGGTTTCGGTAGTCTTGTGGTGAAACCGGTTTCCTAGGACGCTTGTCTTATCGTTAGAACCCAAGTAGTTTATTTGCTTTTAGTATTTCATTCTTAATCCATCTTCTTTCGTTAGCAAGTTTGATTTGTAGTTCGGATTTAGGTAGTGTTGCGTAGTCTCTGTGGGATCGACACCTAAAATACTACACACGTGCCGTGCACTTGCGGGTAGATTAGGTTATATTTAACTCTGATACGCATCAATCATTATGTGGATGAATTTCCAAACAAAAGATTTATGATATTTTGTGAGGATGGTAAGAGTGAATCTGAGGACAAAGAATCTGAATCTTCGACCAAGAATTATGAAGAAGAACTCGATTTAAAGGTCAAGAAGATCCCGAGGTCTTCTAAACTACAATCGTTCCACGAGGATGGCAAAGTAAATGTGTCCAACCAAGTGGTCGTGCCTATCACCATTGGGGAATACGAAGACGAGATCATGTGTGACGTTCTTCCCATGAACGCAAGCCCTACCCTTCTCGGTAGTCTGCGGCAATTGGATCCTAAGGTAATACATGAATATTTTTCTAACCAGCATTCTTTCGAGCTTAATGACGCGAAAACGAGTCTTATTCCTAAGATGCCAAGAGAAGTGCATCCAAATCAAATGCACTTGAAACAACAAGGAGAACGCGTACTTAAGTCTTCGAACTTCTACACGTTACGGATCAAACAAATTTGAGGACAAATCCTTTTCAAGTGAGAGGGTATGATATGATCTTGGACAAAGTCGAGGACATAACCCGAGCCATGGCGAATGAAGAGGACGTGACCCATGATGAAGAAGATGCAACCCGCACTGAGGAGAACACGACCCGTGCTGAGGAGGACGTGACCCGTGCTGAGAAGGATGCAACCCGTGCTGAGGATGACGCGACCCATGCTAAGGAGGACAATGAATTGTACGACGCGCTTTGAAATACCATAACTTTGTGTACAAAGCTCCGAATTACATGCTTTTTTTTCATATTTAATTCCTCTTTTCGAGATAAACGATGCCGCGGGCTGCTAAAGGCAGCCCGACCTTGTTTTCCAGCTCAAAATCCTTTATTTAGGACGATACATTGGATTTTTAGAGCCGAGAGATGCCCTTTTCGAGTATCTTATGATAGGAATGTCATTTCTTGTAAATACGCCGCTTGCGTTGGGTTTGACACTCGAATATTCCTTTTGCTTCCTATTTCCTATTTGTATTTGTCTCTCGCGTTGCACCCCTTTTCCGCTTTTTGTTTTTGTTTTCACATGATTAGACGACTACAACAATGAATTGTACGTCGGGCTTTGACATACCATACCTTTGCGTACTGATGTGCATATATCAGGTTTTAAATTTCCTAGACGACTCTACCGCAAGTACACAGTCCGTGTAGTACCAGGGTCAAAGGCTGGGGATTGAGTGTAGCGTTAGAACTAAGATATCACGAGAAGAAGATCGATCAATAGGTGGATATCGAACTAGAAAATAAAGATAATGAAAGATAACGAAGCTAGACTCAGCAGGATGGAGTATCACGGGTTTCGAGAATACCGGAACATGCAATGGATGTTTCTATGGAACATGAAATCGGTTTATATCAATCGATGGGGAACGAAAATCTAATCCACTGCCTAGGGAATCAACGACACTCATCACTTGATGCAGCATGGAACATCTAGATGTATGAAGAACGAGTGGGGAGTTCTACCTCAACTATCGGAAATGACTCTCTCGATGCCTAAATCATCAACCTAGGGAATCCACGTCACTCATCTCTCGATGCAGCACGAAATGTCTAGATGCATGAAGTACAATGGGAACTCTAACCTCTACTATCAGAAACAATGGGGACTCGACCTCTAATTGACGGAAGTGACTCTCTCGATGCCTAAATCCTCTATCTAGGATATACACGTACTCACCTCTCGATGCAGTAAACCTATATCCTAAACACATGAGGAACAATGGGAGCTCTACCGTAGATTAACCGATCGCTAGATTCTCATCAATCTAATTCATTCGAAGGTTAATAACGAGACTCAAATGTGACTATCTCGATTCCTAGACAAATCTCTAATTTCATTCAAACACGTCTAATCTCATTAGAACGGATCTAGTCTCATTAAAACATGAAATCAACAAAGTAAGAATGCATTTCGCATATATCTACAACCTATCGAACCATACGATTGAACAAAATCGAAATCAAGCATTAACAAACCAAACATCCATTACAATGGCATCCCTAACCCATGATAACAGATCTACTCAGAATATATAGGGAAACAAACACAAATAAAATAAAATGTTCATCTTCCCTATCATCCCGAGCGGTGACCTCGAATGAATCCTTTGGGTAGCCAAAGTCTTCAACCGTGTACTCTCCTTTGTCTCCTATGTATTTTGGTCTCTTTCCTTGGTCTGTGCGTCGTCCCCTTTTACTAGAATGGCTTTTTTCTCTTCATTTGCCCGTTCAACATTTAAAAGAAGTTGTTGCTGGAAAGAGGGCCCGCACGGGCTAAGGCTCACCCCGCACGGGCTGAATGCATCTCGACCAGCACGAGCGGGTTACATGCCTCCCCAACTCGTGCTCTTCTTGCTGGAATGGCAGCCCGCGCGGGGTCATGTTCCAAGTCTGATCCGTGCGTGCTCCTTAGCTCCCCGAGTCATGCAAAAGTTGCTGGGAAGTCAGCCCGCGCGGGGGCATCTTCCAAGCCCGAGCGGGCTGAGTTAACTTGCTATTTTTGCTCCATTTGCTCGATGCTTGGGTGTTCCATTTGGTTCCGTGACCCTGCACATATTGCCTCTTATCACTTGGTCACTATTTCGGGTAGGTTTTCCGTAATCACTCATGTTTGCTTTACATGTCTTCGTTTCCTACACAAAACACGAAATCGTAGAAGAAGTCCTCGAATATACTCAAAAAGTCGGTAAAGTCCAAGAAACGTAATCAAATCTAAACCTAGGAATGATGAAAATACTATGACGGATTACATGTTATCAAACTCCCCAGACTTAACCTTTGCTTGCCTCGAGCAAATCTAAAGTCGAGTACAAGAAGAATTAAACAACAATGGACACTATCACAAATACTTCGAAGGATTAGTCATCATACAAAAAAAAAAAAACGCGTCACATCAACGTAAGCCTAAGCCTACCTATTCTTGACTTTTATCAATCGAAATTCACAAGCCATGCCATCCTACCAATAACCTAAGTCTATTTCATACCCCTAGACAACGTCCAAGCATTCTACATACCAATTCCCTTAAGCTTGCGCGAGATATTATTAGACTCGTATTGTCGTTCTTATTCTCTTTTCTTCCTCTTTTTTCGTTTATAGATCCGGGCTTGGTTTCTAGGACGTCGAAGTCGAAGAGGATGGCTTTCTAGTTAGACCTAGGTTGTCGATCGGCACACTCATAAGGTGTAACCTTAGCGGAGTGAAGAGTTGCGCCATTGAAGAATTTTTTTAGACTGAATATTACGCATCAACTGTAACCCTTACGACATAGAATAGCACCTCATTCCACCACTTAGACCCGAACCATCGATCTCGATGTACTCATGTCAATATAAACCTCAAATAGTTAGAAACTTATCCAAGGTGACAACGGAGTATATGCGCGTGGAATCTAATAATCCATGAACGGTAAAATATATCAAACAAAGCGAGGGATAAACGGTATGCACAGAGATATTGATACTTGGTACTGAAATTTAGGAGGTGAAATGCGACTATAGATCATGGTTTCAAGCACAACTACTCGACTAATCGGTATCCAAAAGACTTCTTAGCAAACCTAGACTATTGTTCACGATTCGAAAAAGTCGCACAATAATGACTAAAACTCGAACATTCGTACTAGGTATCCATCCGTTTATTCTTAAAAATACAAAAATCAAGATCTAGTTTTAATTACATGCATGTTACTCGATGAGTACTCCCCCAGACTTGAATGAAACACCGTCTCAGTGTTTAAGACCTAAGAGAAAATCTCGCAGACAAAAACAAGGGAAAATAAGGGTTAGAATGTGTGCACCTTGTGTATCTTGCTGTCCCGAATTGATGATGCGGTTGGACGTTGTACGTGTCTCCTCCATAAGGGATATATCGAAGTCAGAAAACCTATGAAAAGGAATCACACAATCCAAAAGTAGGAATACAATGTAATAACCCACCAAGTACATCAATGCAAAAAGAATAAGCCTATGTCCGTAAAAAACGAAATGAAAGAAAAAGAAACTGTGGAAGTCGGGTTGCCTCCCGATAATCGCTTGTTTAAGGTCGCGAGCCTGTCCGAGATGCTCTATTCATGTGAAGGATCCAAAAGAAGGAATGCATCTTTTTCGTGCGGCATGTTTTCTGAATTGTAAACCTCAAATGCTGTGCGTTGACCTTGAATGTGTTTCCCTCATTATCGTCTAACTCGATCGCTCAGTGGGAAGAAACTGACACAATTCTATATGGTTCGGACCAACGCGATTTCAACTTCCCGGAAAAGAGTTTCAACAGAGAGTTGAAGAGCAGAACGAGATCACCTTCCTTGAAGGATCGCGGGATTATGTGACGATCATTCCATTTCTTAGTGTATTCCTTGTATATTTTGGCATTGTAGTAGGAATCAAGATACAATTCTTCCAAATGGTGAAGTTGTAGAACCCTTTTCTTGGCTGCTGTCATGTAATCGAAGTTTAGCGTTTGATGGCCCAATATGGTCTGTGTTCCAACTCGACGGGTAGGCGACAAGCCTTGTCGTAGACTAACTGATATGGAGTCATGCCAATCAATGTCTTGAAGGCTGCCCTATGCGCCTAAGCTGCATCATTGAGCTTAAGAGACTAATCCTTGCGGGAATAGCTTTGATCTCTCGGTTAGAAATCTCTACTTGTCCACTGGTCTGAGGGTGGTAAAGAGTGGCGATCTTGTGTTTCACCCCGTATTTCTTTAGCAGTGCTTCAATCAACCAATTAGTGAAATGCTTACCTCTGTCACTGATGACAACTCTCAAGATGCCGAATCGAGAAAAAATGATACGTTTGAAGAGTTTATCAACCACCTTTGAATCATTTGTGGGGCTTGCCTGTGTTTCCACCCACTTAGTCACATAATCCACAGCTACTAAAATGTAGAGTTTTCCGCAAGAGGATGGGAATGGACCCATCAAGTCTATGCCCCAAACATCAAACGATTTAACCTCTAGGATGTACCACTGAGGCATTTCTTTGCGTCTAGAGATGTTCCCCGTCCTTTGACATATATCACAAGAAGAGACGTATTGATGGACATCTTTAAAGAGTGTGGGCCAATAGAATCCCGCTTGAAGAATCTTAGCGGCGGTTCTAGGAGCTGCGAAGTGCCCAACATATTCGGAGGAGTTGCAATGGAAAATCACTTGTTGGACTTCTTCTTTCGGAATGTGTCGCCTGAATAAACCGTCTATGCCCTTCTTGAAGAGAAAGGGTTCATCCCAATAGTAAGCCTTCACGTCATGGAGGAACTTCTTGTTTGCATTACAGCATAACCCATGTTGAAGTACCTGACATACGATATAATTAACAAAATATGAATAACATGGCTCTGAGATGGTGGTGACGGCTAGAAGTTTGTAATCCCGAAGAGAGTCATCAATGGGTGTACTCTCGGGGATTTCCAAGCATGAGAGGTTAACATCGACTCCATTTTCAGCCCCCTTTCGATCTCTGATCTCCAAATCAAACTCTTGTAGGAGTAGTATCCACCGAATGAGCCTGGGTTTGGCATCTTTTTTTGTAAGAAGGTATTTCAGCGCGACATGGTCGGTGAACACAATGACCTTGGACCCTGTTCGTCGCCCCCCTTGCTCTAGATCTGTTCAGTTCTTTTTATCCGCTTGTTTGAAATTGAGATCTAGGTTGTTGCGAATTACGCGGCCCGCTCGGGCACAGGTGTTGCCCGGTCGGGTATAGGCTGCCCGATCGTGTTGGTTCATGGTGCCAGATCGGGTGGACATCACCCGATCGCGTGGTTAAGCGGGTCCGAGTCGCGTAAACTCTCGGGGCAGATTGGATGACTAATAGCCCGAGCGGGTATTCTTCTTGCGCCCGATCGGGTAAGGCTACCCGATCTCATTGCTCATGTGCCCGGGTCGTGCTGAATGTGTGGATAAAACCCCGTAGGTTTTACCCGAGCGGGTGGAGGAATAGTGCCCGACCGGGCACCCTTGTGTCCTTGATACTTCTCTTTTCCGCTCCTTGCTCGGGTGTTCCTTTGGGTTCTGGAGCTCTGAGTAGATATGTCTTCTATTCATGTGGTTTTGATCAGAAATTCTTCATATTGAGCTCATTTAGGCCTTGTCGCCTAAAAACCTGAAAACCAACAAAACGGGTGTGTGAAGCTCGAAATCATATCGGATAAGTAATACTTAATTTAAGATACATGCGAAAATGGTGTAAAAACCTATCCTAATATTGATACACTTTCAGTGTTATCAGCAATCTTAGAGAAGTCTTTGATGAACCGTCTGTAGAAACCCGCATGTCCCAAAAAACTGCGTTTTCCTTTGACATTTATGGGAGGGGGTAGCTTCTCTAACATCTCTATT
Source organism: Gynandropsis gynandra (assembly GCA_036759665.1). Lineage (NCBI taxonomy): Eukaryota > Viridiplantae > Streptophyta > Magnoliopsida > Brassicales > Cleomaceae > Gynandropsis > Gynandropsis gynandra. Next base: position 22,581,959 of record CM071875.1, read on the forward strand.
TTTGCTTTATCCACCTCAATACCCTTTTCTGAAATTCGATGTCCCAGAAATGTGCCTTTTCTGACCAAGAAGTGACATTTTTCCTAATTTAGCACGAGGTTGGCCTGCAAACATCTATCCAAAATCTTGAAAAGGTTGATCAGACACATATCAAAGGAAGGTCCATGGACATAAAAGTCGTCTATGAAGACTTCCATAATGTCACCATTTATATCAGAAAAGATAGATGTCATGTAGCGGTGAAATGTAGCAGGAGCATTACACAAACCGAATGGCATGCGACGATAAGCATAGGTACCAAATGGACAGGTAAAAGTCGTCTTCTCCTGGTCGTCGGGGTGGATCCATATTTGGAAGAGGTATATGTTCAAGAATTTGATTAATGAAAGGTAACATGAAGTGATCTTTCCTGGTGTTTGCGTTCAGCTTTCTGTACTTGATACACATTCGCCACCCTGTGACTGCCCTGGTCGGTATTAATTCATTCTTCACGTTGGGGACAACTGTGATGCCTCCTTTCTTTGGCACGACCTAAACTGGACTCACCCATGTACTGTCTGAGATTGGGTACATTATACCCGCATCATGCAACTTTAGTACTTCCTTCTTGAAAACTTCCATCATGTTAGGATTGAGCCTTCGTTGATGCTCGATAGAATTTTTGGATTCATCTTCTAGATGTATTCTATGCATGCAAAGGGCTGGGTTGATACCATGAATATCATCCAGAGTGTGTCCAATGATGGCTCGATAATGACAGAGTGTTTTGACAAGCTTATATGTTTGCGTGTTATCCAAAGCACTGTGGTAGGGGTTTGACTTCCACTTTAGGTGTCCTCTCGATGCTCCAATCTGTTTTAGAATTATTCGTAGTCGGAGGAGACTTTGAAATATTTGTCGAAGGGTTGTGGACGGAGAATGCTCGATCAGATGTCACATGTTCATCGGTCGGGCTTCTTGCAAAATTAAACAGCCCAGTCGTGTTCAATAGCGGCTCGGTCGGGCTTAATTTGCTGGAAATGGGGGCCGAGAGCAACGCACGGGTCGGGCTGCTGTGTTGCCCGATTGTGTCGCTTTCAAATGCAGGTGCTCAGTCGTGCACAAAGGGTAGCTTTGTTGGGCACTTGTCAGCCAAAGCTTCATCAAACAATTTCATCAAGGGTTCAAAGTCTCCTAGTTGTTCAAGATCGTGTGTCAATTTTTCCAACACATGAAAATGGAACAAGGACTCTACTGTGGATAGTTTCTTGAGACTCTGATCTAATTGAAACTCAACCGTCTCCTCTCCAATTTTCATTGTCAATCTACCTGCTCTAACATGTATGATGGTATCGGCAGTATTGAGAAATGGACGTCCAAGATGATAGGTATTTTTGCATCTTCCTTCATATCCAAAACCACAAAGTCGATAGGATTGTGTAATCACCTACCTTGAGTGGTACATCTTCCAAAATATCCACGTGTATTTCACCGAACGATCAGCCAGTTGTAGCACCATCCTCGTAGGTTTGATTTCACCCACCATATCCAATTTCCCACAAATCGCCACAGGTAGGAGGCTGATGCTAGCCCCTAAGTCGCAGCGGGCATTGTCAATTACAAAGTTTCCCCAGCTTACAAGGGATGACGAAGATACCTGGGTCGGGTAGTTTCTGTGGTAGTTCATGTCGAATGACGGCATGTGTTGCAGTTGTGACAATCAGTGTTTCTGCTTCCACACTACGCTTCTTGGTGAGGATATCCTTGAGGAACTTCGCGTATATCTGCTTGATTGCTTCATGGAAATGAATATTGACTTCCATCTTCTTCAATATCGCTGCAAACTTTTCAAACTGTATGTCGTCAACTCGTTTCATTTGGCGACCGAGAAATGGAAGTGGAAAAGGTCTTGGTGGCGGTGCCACATAAGCCGGTTCTTCTTCCTCCTCATCTTGTGCTTCCTTGTGATGCTGTTGGTCCCTACGCTTCACCATTGAAGACTTTGAGCATTGTTCACAAATTCGGGGTTCGACGCCCGTAATTTCTGTCCCGCTTCTCAACATGACGGCATTGCAATGCTCACGAGGGTTCGGCTCAGGTTTCGCCGGTAGAATTTTTTGCTGGTTAGAAGCGCTTGCTGCAAGCTGGCCAACTTGGGTATCTAGGATCTTCAAATACGTATGAATTTCCCCAATTTGCTGCTTCGCGTCTTCTTGATCCCGTCTTATACTTTTCAGCTCAAAGTGTTGATCTTTCTGTCCTTATAAAAGCTGAGCAAAGTATGATGTGATCTCGTTGTTCCCCTCTTGTTGCGGAAGTCGCGCTGGTACTCCTCGTGGCTGATTGATAACGTCTATTTTGTTCTAGTATTTTAATTTATTTTCATAGTTAGTTTCATCATATTTGGATTTTACCAAGCATTAAGCATCATGATCATCTCATTTTCAGTCACTTTGGAGCTAAAGGACGTGCACGAGACAAAGTACCAACATCGAGGATCATTGATAACATGAAATGAAGACATGAAGCAATACACGAGTGATTACGGCAATTCCACTCCGAAAACGTGATTAAATGACAAGATACAACATGTGCACGGCCACGGATCCAAATGAAAAACTCAAGCATCGAGCGAAACGAGCGGAAACAGCAAGTGAAGACCTACACGCTCAGGCATGGAAGAGGCCCGCTCGGGCTAATGTTACGCAGATTATCCAGCGAATAGCAACATGACTCGGGCATGACTTGAACATGGTCGTGTAGCCTTGCCCACTCGGGCTGCAAAAGGGACCCGCCCGGGCTGCAATTAGACCACAAATCCCCGAAACAGCAGCAGGACTCGGGTTGGTAGACCACACGGTCGGGTAAGCAAGCCCGCTCGGGCTGAGAAGTGTACACGCTTAGGCTGTCTTCTGCACGACCAGGTGCATGTTGTACCCGCACGGGCTGCCAATCTTGGAACTGACTTGTTTGAGTGTTTGAACGGGCAATTAAAGAGAAAATAAGCCATCTAGGGCAAGGGGACGAAACAGACAGCAGAGGAGACACTCAGAGACACACATAGAGAGAGAGAGAAGGACATAGCGAGGAAGCCAGAGCGTGGAGGAGCTATTGAAGACGTCGATAATAGAATAGGGAGGTATCTCTTTCTTTATCCATGTCGAATATAGTTATCTTTTGCGTTTCTTTTGCTAAGTTCATGTCTGAGTA
>CM071875.1:22595885-22611685 GCA_036759665.1 Gynandropsis gynandra
GGCTCACCTTTGTCCGACCCCACTGAATTTCGTCAAGTCATTGGCAGCCTACAATATCTTGCTCTCACACGTCCGGATGTTAGCTATACCGTCAACAAGTTGTCACAATTCATGCATCAATCCACGGATGAACATTGGCTTTGCACCAAACGTGTGCTTCGTTATCTTGCTGGTTCTCGTGCTCAAGGTATCTTTCTTGCTGCTCACAACGCTTTAACCCTTCATGCCTTTAGCGATGCGGATTGGGCTGGTGATTCGTCCGACTTCAAATCCACGGGGGCATATATTGTGTATCTTGGCAAACATCCCATCTCATGGTCATCCAAGAAACAAAATGGCCAGTCACGATCATCAACCGAAGCGGAATATCGATCCGTAGCCAACACCTCGGCCGAAATTTGCTGCCTTGGTAATCTTCTCATGGAACTTGGTGTCACTCTCTCCTCGGCTCCTACCATTTATTGTGACAACCTCGGAGCTACTTATCTACCATTTATTGTGACAACGTCGGAGCTACTTATCTCAGCGCCAATCCAGTTTTCCATTCTCGTATGAAGCACCTTGCCCTTGACAATCCTTGATTACTTCTTTGTTCGTGGACAAATTGAAGGTGGTACACTTCGCGTTTCTCAGGTGCACTCCAAGGACCAACTCGCTGATCTCCTTACCAAACCTCTTCCGCGGTTACAATTTCATGAGCTGTGTTCCAAGATTGGAATCACCTCCGGTGATTCATCTTGCGGGGGCGTATAAGGATATTAGGATATTTTTGTATTAAGGGTATATTTGTAATTTACTATTCTCTCATTAGGTCATATCATTAATCTCTTGTATATATAGCCGTTTATGGCTTTTCAGTAATTAATCAATTCAGATTACCATTCACACTAGACACGGTTTTCTCTAGTACACTCTTGATCTCCCTATTCGAAACCTCTGCTTGTCCACTGTGTTTCACACCATACTGCCTAAGGAAGAACTCGAATTGTCTTGCAATAAAGTGTGAACCTCCATCACTAATGACTAATCTAAGAACTCCAAAACGATGGAATATGATCTTCTTAACGAATTTCATCACTAGCCTAGAGTCATTAGTCAGTGTTGTTATGGCTTCTACCCACTGAGACACATATTCTGCACCAACCAAAATATATTGGTTACCACCGACGAGGGGAAAGGTCCCATGAAATCTACACCCCAAACATCAAACAATTCTACCTCAAGGATGTAGTTTTGTGGCATTTCCTTCCTCTTACCTATATTTCCCATTCTTTGACATCTATCACAAGAGGAAACATACCTATGGGCATCCTTGAAGAGGTTCGGTCAATAAAAACTCGCTTGTAGCACCTTTGAAGCGGTTTTGGACTTGCTGAAATGACCTCCATAATCCGATCCATGACAATGGAAAAGGATGCTCTCTACCTCTTCCTCAGGGATGCATCTTCGAAAGACCCCGTCCGCGCATCTCTTTTAGAGAATTGGATCATCCCAATGGTAATGTTTGACGTCCGCATACCTGTGCTCATGAAAAGATAGGTCGGGGCGTAGTACACCGCTCACAAAAAAATTAACAAAAATCAGCATACCAAGGAGCGGGGTTACCTGAACTAAGTGCGCATATATTGTCATCTCTCAAGGAATCTTCGATAGGTCTCTCATCCTCTACAATGATGCGAGAAAAGTGATCTGCAACGACGTTCTCAGACCCCTTCCTATCTCTTATTTCGAGGTCAAACTCTTATAAGAGAAGGATCCATCGAATGAGGCGCGGTTTGTCGTCCTTCTTTCGTAGAATATATTTAAGCACTGCGTGATCAGTATAAATGATTACCTTTGACCCTACGAGATAGAATATATTTTTAAGCGTTGTCCTAAAACAGCCCCAACAGCGTAGTCACTAGCGTCACACATAATCTCGAATGGTTGGCTCTAATCGGGTAGTTGAATGATAGGCGCCAAAACCAATGTTGTCTTGATGGTGTTTGATGTGGTGAAATTCAAGTTAAATATTTCCTAGACCACTTCACCGCAAGTATACGGTTCGTGTAATACCAGGGTCGAACTCTAGGGACTAATGCAGCCAATCCTAAGAATGTAACTAAACTAAGACGATGAGAAGTAGATGATGGCATGATGAGAAATATCTAAAAGACTAAACTAAATGGTGGCAACGATAGAAGGTTGTGGAAGTCTTGACGATTAAGAACACTACGGGTGTCGGGATACCGAGAATCGTATGGATGTAACAACTAAAGATCATAAACCTATCCAATTACTTGATAACGGGAAATTCATGCTCTAAGGTGAGGAGTGATTCTGCCGAGCCTAAACCTCCTAACCATATGTACGTGCAACCCTACCTTCCAGCAGCGATTAACTCGTACTATGGCAGCGTTACGCGCGCAATCCTAATTCCTAAGTCGATTAACCGACCGGTCAGATTCTCATTAATCAAACTTAACCTACAATTCAACAGTTCTGAATTCATACTTTAACCTTCCAGCAAAATACGAATTCCTATGTTACTGAGCGGGCATCACTAGTATAAGCGTTAGGATGTTGATTATAGGACCGAATATAAAAACAATACGATAGATCTAAGCATTAACGCAAAACTTGTACATCCAATAAAAATCCGATATCCTTAACCCATAGTTGGGAATCTATTCACTCATGGAGTTTACTTGTAATGAAGATGACATAACCATAAACATGATAAACCATAGGAAACTCGATGCCTCGATCTTCCCTCTTGTGTTACCGATGTGTGGATTGATGCTTCTCTCCTTTTCAACCGTCTCCCGAGCCTTTCCTGATGATTTCCAAGCCTTTCCTTGCCCTAGGCGTCGCCTCTTCGCGTCTGGATCATTTCTGTTCACTTTATATGCTCGTTCAAACTCTTAATCAAGGTTGTTGCGGGAAAGGCGGCTCGCTCGGGTACGTGTTTTACCCGTTCGTGGAGAGGCGTGCCTGATCGTGTAGAGTGCTGAGTCCGACCGGCAATGCTTCCCGATCGCGTGGTTGAACAGCCCGAGTCGTGTAAACTCTCGGGGATTTTCAGGACTAATTAACGCCCGACTGGGTATCATGTTTCGCCCGATCGGGTATGGTCACCAGATCATGTTGTCTTCATGCCAGGGTCGTGCAAAGTGTTGCAATTAACCCCGTAGGTTTTGCCCGAGCGGGTATACCTCAGTGCCAGAGCGGGCACTCTTTAATTCATGGTTTTGCTCTATTCCGCTCGATGCTCGGGTGTTCGTTTGGGTTCCGTGGCTTGATTTTGGCTTTGAGTGAATTGTATCTCCAATTTGATTGGTTCGATTCAGGAATTTGTCTTTTTATGCTCGTTTAAGCCTTGTCGCCTTAAAATCTGAAAACCAATAAAATGGGCGTATATAAAGAATAATGGTATCGGAAATTTAACTCGTGCTATCAAATCTATGCGAAAACGATATGAATACCTAACCTAAAACTGATACACTTTACGTGTTATCAAACTCCCCCGACCTGAACCTTTGTTTGTCCTCAAATAAAACTAAAGCCAAGTGTAGGAAGAATCTAATAACGATGGATACTAGCACGAAAATATTCGAAGGATTAGTCATTCCGCAAATCAGCGCGTCACATGAACGAAAGCCTAAGCGTACCGAGTATAGCCTTATATCTACCGAAACTTCCGAGCCATGAAATCCTACCAATAATCTAAATCTATTTCACAACTCTAGATAACATCCAAGCGATCTCCATACCAATTCTCCTAACTTTTGATATCATTAAACATGTTTTTCTCATTCTTATTCTTCTTTTCTTTATTTCGATCCTTAGATCCACGCTTTGTTCCAAGGACGTCGAAGTCGAAGAGGGATGGCTTTCTACTTACACCCAGGTTGCCTATGGCACACTCATAAGGTCGTGTGACCTTAGCGGAGTGAAGAGTTGCGTTATTGAAGAATATTATTTTTTTCGCTTTTTATTTTTTTCTAGATTACGCATCACTCTAACCCTTAGGACATAGAACAGCGCCTCAACCCACCACTTAGACCCGAACCATCGATCATCGATGTACTCATGTCAATGCTAACTCGGAATAGTCATAAACTTATCCTAGTTGACAGCGGAGTATAAGCGTGAGAAATCAAATGACTATGAACAGTATAGATATATCAAACAAGCAAAGGCTAAACGGTATACACGGAGATATGGCTACTTGGTACTGAAATCTAAGGGGTGAATTCAACTATAGATCAAGGCTTCAAACACAACTACTCGACTAATCGGTATCCAAAAGGCTTCTAAGCAAACCTAGATCATTGTTCACGATTCGACAATGTCGCAAAAATGAGTAAAGCTCGAAAATTCGTACTATGTATCCATCTATTATTCCTAATCATAATCCTAATCCTAATCGCAAATATCTCACTCATAAAAAAATCATACCACTCAAAATGAAGAGTACCCCCTAGACCTGAACGGAACACAGTCTCGGTGTTCGAGATCTATGAGAAGAGAGTACTAAATCAATAAGTCCCAAAGAGCGTACATAAGCGCGAAAACTAAAAAAAAAGAAAATAAGAAAAATAGGTCTATAAATCAAAAAATAGAAAAAGAAAGAAAATGAAAAAAGGAAGAAAGGTGGTCTAATCCTCTTCCTCTCCACCGCGAGTGGCCGGAGGGTCTGCAGGCTCCGCGGGTGCCCCTTCCCTAGGTGGTAAGTAGAAGAACTACAACTCGTATGGAATGTGCGGGCGGTATAGAATAGCCCCAATATGGTAATCCTGCGGGATCGGCACGTACGGCTCTTGATAATGCTGCATGCTGAGTTTCTGGAATCTACGAACGCACTCCGTGAGGTAATACGTGTGCTGAATAGACTGCTCCTGAAACTGTTGCTACTCTGCATATCTCGCCGCCTCAATTTCGTACCTCTGCTCTGCCATATAAGACTGATATCGAGTCTCCTCCGCAACATACCTGAGAACGTCCGAGACACCTTCCATGGAAGGGAAGTCAGAGCGGTGGTGAGGGTACTCTGGGCGGATACGAGAGTGTGTGGCGCATCGGCTGTGCTGTCTAGGCATCGAAGGTCCTGGTGCAGTGGCTGGAGGTGGATCTACCTCACCTAGTCCCGTGCCGATGTGTCCGATAGCTGGGTCAATCCTGAATCGAGAGCCCTCCTCGTCTAAACCCGGCATCTGAATCTCGTGTATGTCGACTTCCAAGTTCCGACCGTGCTCATCCTTGTAACTCCATATGACTCTGTACCTCTCGATCGTTATTGCCCTTTGTTTGTATAAGTTCTGAAGGTTTAGCTCGGGCTCCTCATTGATCTTATCCTCTATCATGATGCCAAGGTTGATCCCGACTCTGCGTGCTATCATCGTGACAATCCCACCGCACATGATCTTTGTGTACGTGCTACATTTCTCGGTGGCGATGTCGTGGAAATGACGCATGACTAGCAACGCCAAGTCGACATCTAGAATGTCCTAATCATCTACGGCGAAGCCTGACTGTACCACCCACCTAAGGTACGCCAACTCTGTGTGGTTGACTCTGCCTTGTGCTCCTTTTCCTAGTATGAAAGAGACTAGGAAGTAATGAAAGTACCTTAGGGCGGGGTGGCGTATGTGACTGGCTTTGGACCTCGTTGAATATTCACTATAAGCAATTTGGGTCCAGAATTGCGCTTGACGGCTCTTGTTATGCTCGGGCATCTTCGTGAAGTTACAGTGCAGAGCATCAAGTATGATCGCGAACTATCGCTTGCTAAGCCTGTAGTTCTGTCCCAATAGTCGAAACTCCATGAATGCTCTCTCCCGATCTCCTGACTCGGGGAAGAATAAAGTGTAGGATGCGAAGAATTCCGGTGTGAGGTTGCGTTATGTATACTTTGAGTGTCCCGCAATCCCGTCCATCCCAATGTGTTGAAGATGGCGTCAATGTGCTCCTCGATGTGGAGGGCACTTATAGCTTCCGAGGATAGGAAGCGGGATGGGAATATCCGTGGCTGCAGCTCGGTGAATTTCGATTTCTGACCGGACAAGAAGGTTGTCGTCAGGTAGTTGTATTGCTGATGGGACGTTGTGATTGGCATGTATGGCGTTAGTTCCGTGATGGCATCTGACTTTGCTGGCCATCCATGCTCCGGATCATAGGCATCAGAGATGCGTTTCTTTCAGCTCTAGAAGATCTTCAAGGCCATCTACAAAACAATCGAAGAAGAAAAAACAAATTTTAGTCACTGGTTGCAGGATGCTCGATCGGGTATAAGGTCTTGCCCGCTCGGGCTCAATTTCGGCAAAATACTCCCATGGGTATCGCCCGACTCGAAACTACTGCCCGATCGGGTTCTAACCCTAGCCCGATCGGGTTGAATCGCGAAATCGCGACCCAACCGTTCGAATTCGGGTTTCAATCAACGAATTCGTCCTAGATCCTTTCTAATCAGATCTAAATCTAACCCACAGCAGTCCAAACAACAGAATATTGCATAAATATACCTGGAATCCGAGAGGAATTGAGAGATTGTTTAGGTTTTTCGAGAGAGGAGGGAGAAGGTATTTCGAGTAACCGAGGATCGACCGGCGACGATGATGAATGGCGGCGGCATACGAGCGACTCCGGCGGATGAGTTGCGGCTTGAAGGTTTGCAATTTGTGGGAGCACGCTCGGGTAGTGATTTCTGTAGAATGGCCGCTCGGGTTACTCGAAATAAAACTTACCTGTGCTGAAGATTTACGGTACCCGCTCGGGTCCTCTGAAATGCCCGATCGGGCGTCTTGCGTTTGACCTACCCGCTCGGGTGGAGATGGATGCCTGACCAGGCAGTGCTGCAAAAACATAAAAATTTTCGTGGAAAACCAATGCAACAAAATCGATAAGACCACAAAATTCCTAAATCCTAAGAAAATTGTCCAAGTAAAAAAAATTAGTTCGAATATAGAAATAAAATGAAAATAACGAAAAAGGATACGGGGTTCGGATTGCCTCCCAAGAAGCGCTTGTTTACGGTCTTTAGCTTGACCCTAGCGTCTTCATACGCATGTGCTGTCGGAGAGAGGAGGTATGCGTCTTCCGTCTTCTAACTGATCAGCGTATCGTGGCTCGAACCCTGGAGGGCTTTTGACTTGCGATCCTCGGTTCTTCTTGTCCGATCCCACGACTCCTTGGTATCTCCTTCGGACTCGGTTTTTGTTGAGCGTTTCCTCGATATTCCAGGATGGATAAGTATGTATGCGGGTCACCGAAGGTGTAGGAGATGATGTGTGTGACCTTAGAACCGCCGCTCGCGTGGAATTCTCGATCAAACAAGGCAGGTTTTGGTTCTTCTCTCGTGCCCGATCAGGCTCCTTCTGTACCCCGCTCGGGTATCCTGAGGTGTAACTTACCCACGTGGGTTGTGCACGAGTCGAGCTGTGAGGTTGCCCGAGCGGGTACCTATCCAGTCCTTCTGCCCGAGCGGGCTCATGCACCCACCCAATCGGGTCGCCAATTGCACCATTTACCCCCGTAGGTCCCACCCGAGTCGGGCTGTTAGGTCGCCCGATCGGGTCTCCTAAAATTGGTACTGCCTGCACGGGAAAGGTGTGTTGCCCGCTCGGGTCACTTCTCTGCTAAGGGATTTTTGGCTTCTCCTTGAACTGCGTGAAAGCTTCCGATCTTGCTGGCGACTGAAATTGACTCCCGGTGCACTTGAATAGTGGTATCTCCTCGGGATGGTCTTCCCCAAATGATGGGGATCTTCGGATTGATCTCCATGTCGACAACATCAAAATCCGCGGGGAAACAAAATTCTCCCACATGTACAGCTACGTTCGTCTATATACCCACCGGGACTCCGTACGAATTGATCAGCTAAGGTGATTTGCATTCGCGTTGTTTGAAGATCTCCTACTCTATTGAGCTTCTCAACAAGGGATAATGGTAGCAAGCTCACACTCGCTCCGATATCTATTAGTGCATTCTCAATTTCGTAGTCATAAATCTTACAGGGAATGACGAAGTTACCTGGATCGGGCATCTTCTCGACCATGGTAGGGGGTTGTATAAGTGAGTTTGTGACCATTACCATCTCGTTGTCCACGGTTCTCTTCCTCATTATGATGTCTTTGAGGAACTTTGCATATGCTGGGATCTTCGTGAGCGCGTCGTAGAAGGGGATGGTGACTTGTTGCTTCCTCAAGAGTTCCACGAATTGAGCGAATTGAGCCTCGTCACTTTGCTTCCTTTGGCGCTGCAGAAAGGGTAATGGTGGTACCGCCGGGGGATGTGCTACGTAGGGTAACTCCCTCTCTTCTTCCTCGATCGTCTTCTCTTCCACGGTTGGAGTGACGGGTTGTTCGATCTTATCACTCAAAGGCTCTCCTCTTTCAGCCGTGGGAGGCATTGGTCGCTCTACCGTGTTCCCGCTCCTTAAGAAAATGGCATTTATTTGCTCGCGGGGGTTCGCCTCGGGTTTTTCGGGGAGTTGTCTGGGTTGTCGGCTAGACCCTTGGGCTAGCTATGCCATTTGCGTCTCGAGGAGCCGCAAGTGTGTCTGGAACCCATCCATTCTCTTCCTCATATCCTCTTGCTCAGCCCTAATCCCTCCAAGCGCACTTTTCTGCTCTTGATGCATCAATTGGAGCATAGAAACAATTTCAGAATCACCTGAAGATTGTGCGCGAGGCTGATATCCGTAGTATTGGCTGCTACCTCTCCGCTGGAAACCTTTGTTTTGGTTTCTTGCCATTATCCGCAGTTGGAAATCCTGCGGGTTTGCTGTATTGCTCGTGTTGCCATAGGAGAGGTTGGGATGGCTCTTGATATAATTTTGCTGGTAAGCCCGATTGATAACGTAGTTCACTTCCTCCATCCCTTGGCCTACGGATGCGTCATGTTGGTCCACATGGAGTCCTGCTAACATCCTATGTATCTCGCCAAGTTGCTGCTTCAAGTCCGTTAATTCCGAGTTGGTGATGCCAAGCTCATTCAGTGCCGCTTTGGATGGATAATCACGGTTGTATTCCCCGACCTTCCCTCGCCATGCTCTCGATCAAGTTCTCGAGCTGATTGAACGTGAGGTTTCTGAGGGAACCACCACCCGCTGCCACGATCATGAATCGCGTGGTTTCTTGGAGTCCTTGGATAAAGCTCGTGATAAGATACTTCTTATCCATCACATGATGTGGGCATATCTGCTGGTAGTTCTTAAATCGCTCCATGCATCGTGTAATGTCTCGCCTCTTTCTTGTAGGAAAGAATTTATGCTATTCTCGGCAAGAAGCGTTCTATGATCAGGGAAAAATTGTTGCATGAACCGTTGCTCCAGATCATCCCACGACGTCATTGATGCAGCCGGAATTCCGTGCCAACCTTGGTAGTGCTGCAAAGCATCTTGAAGTTCGTAAGGTGGGAGTTCGGATCTTCATTCTCCATTCCTCTAAAGGCCGAGTTGTTGAGCATTTCTATGAAGGCCGGTTGTAGCTCAACCTGATTATCGATCGTGCGGGCCATGCACGAAAGTAACTACGTGTGCTTTGGAGCGGTGTAGGCTCCGTAGGTCTCATCGACAGCAGCCATGTCGGGGTTATTTGCGTTGTCCTCCCCGCTGCTTGCGCTATTGGTTTCTTCCTCTTCTGAGGCGTATGTCTCGTGAGCGCTCGCTCTATCTAACTCGGACTCAAAATCCGCTATTCCAATCCTCCTCTTCTTGCACAGGCTCCTTAATGTTCGCTCGACCTCGGGATCGTAAATGAGGAGCTTTTGTGTGGAGCTTCTCATACAAGGTTTCCTGCACAACAAGAAATGAAACACCAAAGTGTAGATCCACGGTAGATAGAATAGACTCGATAAAAGAAAACGAAAAGAAAATGCGAAAAACAAATGAAGACTCCGGAAAGGACTAGATCTCAATCTAGCTAATTCCTAGTCTAGGCTGTTATTAGTCCCCGACAACGGCGTCAAAAACTTGATGTGGTAAAATTCAAGCTAAATATTTCCTAGACCACTTCACCGCAAGTATACGGTTTGTGTAGTACAAGGGTCGAACTCTAGAGACTAATGCAGCCAATCCTAAGAATGTAACTAAACTAAGACGATGAGAAGTAGATGCTGGCGTGGTGAGAAATATCTAAAAGACTAAACCAAATGGTGGCAACGATAGATGGTTGTGGAAGACTTGACGATTAAGAACACTACGGGTGTCGAGATACCGAGAATCGTATGGATGTAACAACTAAAGATCATAAACCGATCGAATTATCTTGATAACGGGAAATTCATGCTCTAAGGTGAGGAGTGATTCTGCTGAGCCTAAAGCTCCTAACCATACGTACGTGCAACCCTACCTTCCAGCAGTGATTAACCTGTACTATGGCAGCGTTACGCGCACAATCCTAATTCCTAAGTCGATTAACCGACCGGTCAGATTCTCATTAATCGAACTTAACCTACAATTCAACAGTTCCGGATTCATACTTTAACCTTCTAGAAAAATACGAATTCCTATGTTACTGAACGGGCAGCACTAGTATAAGCGTTACGATGTTGATTATAGGACCGAATATCAAAACAATACGATAGATCTAAGCATTAACGCAAAACTTGTACATCCGTTACAAATTCGATATCCCTAACCCATAGTTGGGAATCTATTCACTCATGGTGTTTAGTGACAATGAAGATGACATAACCCTAAAATGATAAACCCTAGGAAACTGGATGTCTCGATCTTCCCTATTGTGTTACCGATGTGTGGATTGCTGCTTCTCTCCTTTTCCAGCGTCTCCCGAGCCTTTCCTGATGATTTCCAAGCCTTTCCTTGCCCTAGGCATCGCCGCCTTGCGTCTGGATCTGTTCTGTTCACTTTATTTGCTCGTTCAAACTCTAAATCAAGGTTGTTACGGGAAAGGCGGACCGCTCGGGTACGTGTTTTACCCGGGTGCAAAGGCACGCCCGATCATGTAGAGTGTTGAGCCCGATCGGGCAATGCTTCCTGATCGCGTGGTTGAACAGCCTGAGTCTTGTAAACTCTCGGGGATTTTCAGGACTAATTAACGCCCGACCAGGTACCATGTTTCACCCGATCGGGTATGATCACCCGATCATGTTGTCTTCGTGCCCGGGTCGTGCAAAATGTTGCAATTAACCCCGTATGTTTTGCCCGAGCGGGTAGACCTCAGTGCCCGAGTGGGCACTCTTCAATTCATGGTTTTGCTCTTTTCCGCTCGATGCTCGGGTGTTCCTTTGGGTTCCGTGGCTTGCTTTTGGCTCCGAGTGAATTGTATCTTCATTTTGAGTGGTTTGATTCAGGAATTTGTCTTTTTATGCTCGTTTAAGCCTTGTCGCCTTAAAACCTGAAAACCAATAAAATGGGCGTACATAAAGAATAATCGTATCGGGTCGTGCTATCAAATCTATGCGAAAACGATACAAATACCTAACCTAAAACTGATACACTTTACGTGTTATCAGTGTTGAAGGCATTGTGGCACTCTTGAGAAAGTCGAATGTAGCATCTTTGGCCAGCAACTCCGACAATGGTTTTGTAATCTTTGAGAAGTTCTTGATGAACCTCCGATAAAAACCTACATGTCCTAGGAAGCTACGAATTTCTTTAACTGAAGCTGGTGGAGCAAGTTTTTCGATAACCTCAATTTTGGCTTTGTCGACTTCTATGCCCCTCGATTAGATCATGTGTCCAAGTATAATACCTTCCTTCACCATAAAGTGACCCTTTTCCCAATTAAGAACAAGATTCGCTTCCTTACATCACTGCAACACTCTAGAAAGGTTAACGAGGCAATCATCGAATGTAGAGCCATAAATAGAAAAATCATCCATAAACATTTCCATAATATGCTCAATTAAAACGGAAAAGATTGCCATCATGCAACGTTGGAAAGTAGTCGGAGCATTGCAGAGGCGAAAAGGCATACGACGGTAAGCGAATGTCCCATAAGGACACGTGAAAGTCGTCTTCTCTTGGTCTTGAGGGTGAATGGGAATCTGAAAGAAACCAAAATATCCGTCCAAATAACAAAAATAGGCATGATTCGCTAACCTTTCTAACCTTTGGTCGATGAATGGGAGAGGGAAGTAATCTTTCCTCGTCGCCTTGTTGAGGTTGTGGTAGTCTATACACATCCTCCATCCGTGACGGTTCTTGTTGGAATCAGCTCGTTGTTATCGTTGCATAGTATCGTCATTCCTCCTTTCTTTGGTACGACATGCACGTGACTTACCCATTCGTTGTCCGAGATATGATATATGATACCTGCATCCAAAAGTTTTAGTATCTTTTTTTCACTACCTCTTTTAAGTTGGGGTTCAGCCGCCTTTGCGCTTCGATGGATGGTTTATGCACGTCCTCCATGAGTATTCGATGCATGCATAATGAAGGGCTTAGTCCCTTGATATCCTCGATTGTGTATCCAATCACTCTCCTATGCTTCGTTAAGCATTCAAGTAGCTTTTGCGTCTCATCTGCACTCAAGTCAGCATTAACAATAACGGGGTTTGTATCATTATGTCCAAGGTACTCATACCGAAGAGGAGAAGGAAGAGGCTTCAACTCGAGTTTGGGAGCCTTCTCCACTGCGAAGTCAGCATGTGCTTCGTGTGGTATCTCCTCACATGGGGCGTCTCTTAGTGCTTCAATAGCACACATAAATTCTGCGTACGCCTCAACTTCTTCATCGGTAAATCCTGCATCTTTGCAAACTTGAGTTAAGCATCTCACGAGGGGATCAGAAATACTTACTTGATCAAACATATCGGTCGTTGATGGAGGGTCCGTTCATGGATTTGGACAAGTTAGGGAAAGTTTTCCTTGTTGTACGTCTATCATCGCACCTGCAGTAGCTAAGAACGGTCTACCAAGAATAATTGGTATCATAGCATCCTCTTCAATATCAAATACAACAAAGTCAACAGGTATACAAAGATTACCTACCATGGTGGGAATGTTTTCAAAAATCCCCACTGGATATCTTACCGAAGGGTCATCAAGTTGGAGAGGCATCTTGGTAGGTTTGAGATCGCCGAAGTTCATCCGCTTGAAGACCGAATGTGGCATGAGGCTCACGCTTGCTCCTAAATCACATAAAGCTTTGTCAATATCAAGATTATCTATTGTGAACGGAATGGAGAAGCTTTCGGGGTCCTTCAACTTCGGGGGCAGCTTGTTTTGAAGAATGGCGTTGCATTCCTCAGTGAGTACTACCGTCTCACTCTCTTCGATACGCCGTTTATTAGGTAGAATTTCTTTGAGAAATTTGGCGTACGTGGGCATATGTTGGAGGGCTTCTACGAATGGTATGTTGATGTGAAGCTTCTTGAGGATCTCTACAAACCGTCCATACCTACCTCGTTCTTGCTGCTCACCAACTGTTGAGGAAACGGTATTGGAGGTTTGTACGCCGGTGGAGTAACGTATAGTTTCTCCAATTCTGGTTTAGCTCCTTCCTCATTCACAATGCTCTTTCCTTTGTTCAAAGATTTTCCAGAAGCTTTCTCTTGCTCTATCGGGGGCGGATTCTGGATCACATTACCGCTGCGCAGGGTGATGGCGTTCACGTGCTCTCTCAGGTTAAGATCGGGTTTACCGGGAAGTTGTCCAGGATTCCGAGACGATGAGGCAGCCTGTTGTGCTATGGAGTTTTTTAACATCTTCACATGTGTGCTCAATGATTCCATATGAGTTTTAAGCTCGCTAATCGTTGTCCCCACATCGGCTTTGAATTTGGCTTGAGTCGATTGTTGCTGCCTTTGCTCCTTGATAAATTTGAGCATCACTCCCTCAAGGTTTGACAAAAGGGCTTGAGGAGGTTGAGGAGCTTGCGGAACTTGCTGAGCTTGCTGGAATTGCTGATTGTTTTGCTGGTACGTTTGATGTCTTTGCTGAAATCCCGAATTCTTCACCAATTGAGTCGTACGATACGAAAGATTCGGGTGAATCCTTCAATTCGGGTTGTAGGTATTCTCGTATTGTGTGTTTCCTTGCTGCTGGGCATAGTTCATCTCTTTGAAGTCTTCATGTACTGTGCATTGATATGATACATGCCCTGTATCTCCGCAATTCACACAGTACATGGCGTTTGCTGCGTTGCTCGTCGCTCAGCTCTAATTCAGCTCGTATAGGCGACGAGTGTTGTTAGGCATACCTCTCGGTGTTGGCCACATAGTGTGGTTCATGGCGAGGTTATCAATCAGCTCGTATGCCTCCTCGACACGCAGATCCATAAATATTCCTCTAGCAGCGTTATCCAACGTCGTTTGGTGTTCATCTGAGATTCCGTTGTAAAAAGTTTGGATAACATACCACTGCTCGAGACCATGGTGTGGACACATCTTTAGAAGATCCTCAAATCTGCCCCACGCTTTAAACAACATTTCTCCATCTCTACATTTAAATGTTGTGATTTTCCTCTCATCTGAATCATCTTTCTCAGAGGAAAGAAGCGTGATAAGAACAATGTGCAGAGCTGGTCCCAAGTCGTGATTGAACCAGCGGGAAGCGATTGCAGCCATGTTTTCGCTCGTCCC
This sequence comes from Gynandropsis gynandra, assembly GCA_036759665.1. NCBI lineage: Eukaryota > Viridiplantae > Streptophyta > Magnoliopsida > Brassicales > Cleomaceae > Gynandropsis > Gynandropsis gynandra. The sequence goes on from CM071875.1 coordinate 22,610,415, forward strand.
CCAATTGAAAAGGGGAAGAGACGCAATAAGATCGCATCCTCTAAGACTCCGTGTATTTTGAATGTACTAGAAAGTTCTAGGAAGTCTCTAAGATGCTGATGGGGATCCTCTTGGTTTTCCACCTTTACTTCTGATAGAGCATGTTGATCATTGCCGGCTTAATTTCAAACTATTCCCTCACAACAAAAGGCATCCGTATGGCTGTTTGCACGTTGTTCATGTTTGGCACCACGTAATCTCTGAGGCGACGTGGTGGAGGAGCTTGTGGTTCTCGCGGTTAAGGTGCGAGTTGTTGTTGCTGCATATTCCCCAAATTACCGGTAGGTAATGCAGGTTGTTCGTGGCCGTTCTAATTATCCATATCTCTTTGATTTGATGGCTCTGTGTTAACTTCTTCCTTGCCCTTTCTCAGTTGTCTGCAAGTGCGCACGATCTCGGGGTCTATTTGGATTACACTGGAAGTACCTCGAGATCTGGTCATAAACCAACAGTGGACAAACGAATGTAATTAGGTAGAAAGAAACGAAAGAAAAGAAAATAAAAAGAAAAATAAAACAAGAATGACTGTAGGCTCGAATCTAAGACGTGTTGACAATAGTCCCCGGCAACGGCGCCAAAAACTTGATGCGTATCAAAGTTAAACAAATAACCTAAACTACCCAGAAGTGCACGACACGTGTGTAGTACATTAGGTATCGATCCCACAGGGATTACACAACACAACCTAAACTCAAACTACGAATCAAACTTGAAAACGAACGAGTAATGGTTTTAAGATTGAAATACTAAAAACAAATAAACTAAAGAGTTCTTAACAATGAGACAAACGTTCTAGGAATCCGGTTTCACCACAAGACTATCGAAACTGATAACACTGAAAAGTGTATCATTATTAGGATAGGTTTTTATATCATTTTCGCATGATTCTTACATCATCTACATACTTATCCGATTCTATTTTGAGCTTCACACACCCGTTTTATTGGTTTTCAGGTTTCTAGGCGACAAGGCCTAAATGAGATCAAAATGAAGGATTCCTGTCAAAAACCACAAGATCTGAAGGAAAATCTACTCAGAGCCGAGACCGAGCTCCAGAACCCAAAGGAACACCCAAGCAACGAGCGGAAAAGAGGAATATCAAGATCACAAGGGTGCCCGACCGGGCACTATTCTCCACCCGCTCGGGTAAAGGCCTACGGAGTTTATCCATGCAAAAATACACGACCGGGCACATGAACAAGGAGATCGGGTGACCACTACCCGATCGGGCG
>CM071875.1:22637716-22648147 GCA_036759665.1 Gynandropsis gynandra
CGCTCCTTTCGCTCGGTGTTTGCACGTTCTCTTCAATCCACGGTCTTGCACAAGCTGAACCTTGTCATTTTGGGGTTAAATTGCCAATATCTCTCGTCTTTCTCGTCATGTCTTCGTTTTCTACACAAAACACGAAATGTAGATGAAATCCTCGAATAGACTCGATAAATGAATGAAATCTAATAAATCTACCTAAAACACGACCTAAGAATGACATAAAAACTACTACGGATTACGTGTTATCAGCTTCACTCAAGTTTGTAAAGATGCATGATTTACCAATGAAGAAGCTTAGGCGTACGCAAAATTTATGAGTGATATTGAAGCACTAAGAGACGCCCCATGTGAGGAGATACCACACAAATCTCATGCTGACTTTGCACTGGAGAAGGCGCCCAAACTCGAGTTGAAGCCTCTTCCTTCTTCTCTTCGGTATGAGTACTTTGGACATAATGATACATACCCCGTTATTGTTAATGCTTAATTGAGTGCAGATGAGACGCAAAAGCTACTTGAATGCTTAAGAAAGCATAGGAGAGTGATCAGATACACCATCGAGGATATCAAGGGACTAAGCCCTTCCTTATGCATGCATCGAATACTCATGGAGGATGGGCATAAACCATCCATCGAAACGCAAAGGCGGCTGAACCTAAACTTAAAAGAGGCAGTGAAAAAAGAGATACTAAAACTTTTGGATGCAGGTATCGTATATCCTATCTCGGACAGCGAATGGGTAAGCCCCGTGCATGTCGTACCAAAGAAAGGAGGAATGTTTTTTGGAGCATCGGTTTTGTCCGTGACGAAATAAATCCAAAGACAGCGTGAAAAATCATCCACAATTGGAAAGATCACTTCCCTCTCCCATTCATCGACCAAATGTTAGAACGGTTAGCGAATCATGCCTATTTTTGTTAGTTGGACGGATATTCTGGTTTCTTTCAGATTCCCATTCATCCTCAAGACCAAGAGAAGATGACTTTCACATGTCCTTATGGGACATTCGATTACCATCGTATGCCTTTTGGCCTCTGCAACACTCCGGCTACTTTGCAGCGTTGCATGATGGCAATATTTTCTGATTTAATTGAGCATATTATGGAAGTGTTTATGGATGATTTTTCTATTTATGGCTCTACATTCGATGATTGCCTCGTTAACCTTTCTAGAGTGTTGCAGCGATGTGAGGAAGCGAATCTCGTTCTTAATTGGGAAAAGTGCCACTTTATGGTGAAGGAAGGTATTGTACTTGGACACATGATCTCATCGAGCGGCATAGAAGTCGACAAAGCAAAAATTGAGGTAATCGAAAACATTCCTCCACCAGTTACAATTAAAGAAATTCGTAGCTTCCTAGGGCATGAAGGTTTTTATCGGAGGTTCATCAAGGACTTCTCAAAGATTACAAAAGCGTTGACGGAGTTGCTAGCCAAAGATGCTACATTCGATTTCTCTCAAGAGTGCCACAACGTCTTCAACACCATCATGACAAAATTGGTTTCGGCGCCTATCATTCAACCACCAGTTGGAGCCTACCGTTCGAGATTATGTGTGATGCTAGTGACTACGCCTTTGGGGCTGTTTTTGGACAGCAAAGACACAATGTCTCTCATGTCATGTCCTATGCTAGCAAGACACTAGACGATGCTCAAATCAACTATGCCACAACCGAGAAGGAGCTCCTTGTCGTCGTATTCGCCTTTGACAAGTTTAAATTCTATCTTGTAGGGTCAGAAGTAATCGTTTATACTAATCATGCAGCGCATATATATCTTCTATGAAAAAAGGATGCGAAACCACGCCTCATCGTATTTGCGTTTGTCTCTCGTGTTGGACCCATTTTCCTCTTTTTGTTTTTTTTCACGTGATTAGACGACTACAACAATGAATTGTACGACGGGCTTGGAAATACCATAACTTTGTATACGAAGATCCGATGTACATGATTTTTTTCACATTATATTCCTCTTTTAAAGATAAACGATGTCGCGGGATGCCGAAGGCAGCCTGACCCCGATTTTGAGCTCAAAATAATTTATTTAGGTCGATACGTTTGATTTTTAGAGCCGGGAGATGCCCTCTTCGAGTTTCTTAGGATACAAAAGTCATTTCTTGTGAATACGCCGCTTGCATTGCGTTTGTCTCTCGGATATTCCTTTTCCTTTTTATTTCTATCCGTGTTTGTCTCTCGTGTAGAACCCCTTTTCCGCGTTTTGTTTTTGTTTTCATGTGATTAGACGACTACAACAATGAATTGTACGACGAGTTTTGAAATACCATAGCTTTGCGCATGAAGCTCCGAACTACATGTTTCTTTTCACATTTCATTCCTCTTTTCGAGCTAAGCGATACCGTGGGATGCTGAAGGTAGCCCGACTACAATCTCGAGCTCAAAATCCTTTATTTAGGTCGATACATTGGAATTTTAGAGCCGGGAGATGTCCTTTTCGACTTTCTTAGGATACGAATGTTATTTCCTTTCAATATGCCGCTTGCGTTGCGCTTGTCTCTCGAATATTCCTTTGTTTCCTATTTCCTATTTGCGTTTGTCTCTCGTGTTGCACCCCTTTTCCGCTGTTCGTTTTTGTTTTCACGTGATTAGACGACTACAACAATGAGTTGTACGACGGGCTTTGAAATACCATAACTCTGCATACGAATCTCCGAAGTATATGATTTTTTTCACATTTTATTCCTCTTTTCGAGATAAAATATGACTCGGGATGCTGAAGGCAGCCTGACCCCAATTTGAAGCTCAAAATCCTTTATTTAGGTTGATACGTTGGATTTTTAGAGCCGGGAGATGCCCTTTTCGAGTTTCTTAGGATACGAATGCCATTTATTGTCAATACGCCTCTTGCGCTGACTTTGTCTCTCGGATATTCCTTTCAGTTCTATTTCTATCTGCGTTTGTCTCTTGTGTTGCACCCCTTTTCCACTTTTTTTTTGTTCTCACGTGATTAGATGACTACAACAATGAATTGTACGACGGGCTTTGAAATACCATAACTTTGCGCACGATGCTCCGAATTACATGACTTTTTTCACATTTTATTCCTCTTTTCAAGCTAAACGATGTCGTGGGATGCTGAAGGCAGCCCGACTCCATTTTCGAGCTCGAACTCCTTTGTTTAGGTCAATATTTTGGATTTTAAGAGTCGACAGATGCCCTTTACGAATTTCTTAGGATACAAATGTCATTTCCTTTCAATACGCCACTTGCGTTGCATTTGTCTCTCGGATATTCCTTTTGTTTCTTATTTCCTGTTTTCGTTTGTCTCCTGGTTCCTCCCCTTTTCCGCTATTTGTTTATGTTTTCACGTAATTAGACGACTACAACAATGAATTGTACAATGGGCATTGTGTTAGAATAATTAGAGTTTAAGAGATTGAGGAAATAGATTGAGAGTTGGAGAGAATTGGAAGGGAGGGTGTTTTCATTCCATTGAGATTTTCATTACAATGAGACTGTTCTTCTTATAGAACATAAAAAATGCTAAATAGAATAAGAATTAAATTAACCTACAAGTACAACTAATTAATGCCTAAAATGACAACACCATGTTGCATTTGGGAGGAGTGAAAGTGACAACACCATTGCATTCTCCCTAGCCTTCTCACATGAAGGGCATTGCCTCAAATGGCAATGTCTTCTCCTTCCCTTCCAACAACACATTCAACCTTCCTCTTATAGTTCCAATGTTGTTTTGTAATTCTATCAAGATTAATTCTATCCAGATATGATTAATAAGTCACATATGTAGAATTTAATCTTAATACTCCCCCTAAAGCTTAACTATAAGACCTTACTATAGTTAAGCTTGAACCATGACTCATTGCCTCATTAAAACCTAAGTGGGAAAACCCTTTGGGACAAAACCACATGTCCGAATGCTAATGAGTCCATGTCTAGGGAATATGGACTCACAAACCTTCTTGCTAGTAGCCTTGGTAATGATATCGGCCAATTGGTCTTCACTTCTTGTATAGCATGGGAGAATTACCCCTTGGTCAATCTCCCCCTTACGCATTACTTTGTATCCATCTTCCAGTGGAGTTCTCGCAATTCGTCCTTCAATTGTATCTAGCTCATTCAACATATCAAGGGTGTACTTTCTTTGGGATAGAAATAGCCCTTCCTTAGAACGACATATTTCTATTCCTAGAAAGTACTTTAGTTTACCTAAATCCTTAATATCAAACATGGTTTTAAGATATACCTTTGTAGCTTCCACGATCTCAAGGTCACTTCCCGTGATGATTATATCATCAACGTAGACAAGCACTACCACTATTCCCTTTGAGCTTGGTAAGGTGAATAATGTGTGATCGGCCTCGGATTTCCTAAAACCACGTCCATTTAGGGTTGTGCTTAGCTTGTGGTACCACGCCCTTGGGGATTGTTTAAGACCATAGATTGCCTTTCTAAGTCTTAGAACATTTCCCGGTTGAACTATGTGCTCTAGCCCCGGAGGTGGGTACATGTAGACTTCATCTTCTAGTTCCCCTTGTAGAAATGCATTCTTGACATCCATTTGCCAAAGGTTCCACTCATGGTTCACGGCAAGTGAGAGTACAATCCGGATGGTGTGAAGCTTTTCAATGGGAGCAAATGTGTCTACATAGTCTTCTCCATATACTTGTGTGAATCCCCTTGCCACAAGTCTCGCTTTGTGCCTTTCAATGGACCCATCACTATTGTATTTGATCGTGAAAACCCATTTGCTTGAGACGGCTTTCTTTCCCTTAGGTAATTCCGGCTCAAACCAAGTGCCATTTATCTCCATTGCTTTATGCTCATTCCCCACGGCATCTCTCCACACTTTTTGTTCTTTAGCTTCATCATAAGTCTTCGGAATATACTCCTCATCCAAGTTGGCCATGAAGACTTGATGTTCATGAGGGTACACGGCTAGAGAGCATGTTGCTTGAAGTGGATGTGCCACGGCCTCACAATTGTAGTACACCTGAGTATTCTTCATCATAAGTCTTGTACTTCTCCTAAGTGGTTGCACTTCTTCTTGCACTACTTCTTGTGTTTCCACCCTCGGTGTATTCTTCATCATAAGTCTTGTACTTCTCCTAAGTGGTTGCACTTCTTCTTGCACTACTTCTTGTGTTTCAATAGCTTCATCACTTGTTTCTATCGGTGCTTCACATGGTTGAGTACTTCCTTGGTCATGAACCGGATGTTCTTCTAGTGGATGTGCGGATGCATCCATATTTTCTTCCTCATTCCCCCTTTCATGATCAAGGGAAGTACCCTCACTCGTCATTTCTTGGACAGCCGCATTTCTTCTTGGAAGTTCAACACTTCCTAACCCACGTGTCTCCAAGATTTTCTTGAGGTTGTTAGCTCGGTCCGAGGGTGAACTAGCCAAGTCTTTTAAATTCTCCCAATTTTTCTCATCATAGAACCCTTTGTTCTCCATGAACTTGACATGTTTGGATATTAGAACTCTCCTTGTAGAAGGATCATACACTCATACCCCTTTTGGGTAGTGGAATATCCAATGAACATAGCCTTTGTGCTTCTTGCCTCTAGCTTGTTTCTTTGTTCCCCAGGTACTAAGACAAAACATACACAACCAAAAACTCGTAAGTGATTAGTAAGAGGTTTAGTTTTGTTTAATGATCATCTCGTTTTCATACGTATTTCTTGCATGATTTAAGAGACTTTTTTGATACATATGTGATGTTTTACGTATGATTCCGTTTCCGTTTTACTTGTTTTCGTGTTTTCATGTTCTTACAGGTCTTTATCGTATTTGGATCATTTTGGAGCTAAAAGGACGTGCACGGAGCTAAGGAGCAACTTCGAAGATCATCACGGGACAAACAGGACAAGATTGAGCATAGAAAGCCTCCACCCGGTCGGGCACAACTCTTGCACGACTGGGCAAAACCTACGGCCAAAGTTGTGCGCATTTCTGCACGCCTCGGGCAAGAATACCCGACCTACTGCCTTCTGCCCGAGCGGGCGCAAAAACTTGATGCGTTATCAGAGTTAAATAAAATAACCTAAACTACCCGCAAGTGCACGGCACGTGTGTAGTATTTTAGGTGTCGATCCCAAGAGACTACGCAACACTACCAAAACTCGAACTAGGAATCAAACTTGCTATCGAAAGAATGTGGATGAAGAATGAAATACTGAAAGTAAATAAACTACTTGGGTTTATCTATCATGCAATCCCAGTTAAAGCTATCTAAGGCGGATGATCCTAACATGATATCTACCCTCTCTCAAGGCATAGACACGTGATCTAGACAAGCTGCCCTCTACTTTCGTGGCTGACACCTTGAACTAAACCCATAGGCTCTATGATTCATCCGTTCACCCTCAACCGTTGCTACCCTACTTTCGTGGCCTAACCTCGGTTGTTTTAAACCTGATCTTCCAAGACTAGAATTCTCCTTTCGGTCCTTCTCCTAACCCCTAACACATGCATCTACGCGGCCGTTCGCAAATACAAGTAAATTAAGCACTCAGATAAAGAATAGATGAACTAAAAAGGGAAGATGCATTCAAAATAGATCAAAAGTGGTTCCGGGATAGCCAAGGGCTAATCCCTTCTCCTAGAACAAACTAACTACTCGCTCATGCGTCTGTAAAGAAACATAAACAAAGTAGAAAGTCTAAGGAACATGAAAACAAAACAAAACCGAAGTGTCGGTGCTTGATCTCCAATGCTCCTCGCAAGAATCTCCTCAATCTTCTACTGAACTAATCTCCAATGTAAGCTCGCTCTCTTGACGTCTTCTGCCTCCTTTTCAGCCTCCTAAGTCGGTCCAATTATTGCCTTAATTGCCCCCACGAGTTCCCTTTGTTTTAAGTTAATTTTACTTAACTTAATGAGCAGTTACAGGCCGCGACCCACTCGGGCGGTCATTGTGCCCGCTCGGGTGCGGCTAGGGTGGAACGCGCGAGTTGTGTGGCTGGAATACATGCCCGATCGGGCATGGTATGTGCGCCCGCTTGGGCACAAGTCAGTAGGTCGGGTATTCTTGCCCGAGTCGTGCAGAAATGCGCACAAGTTTGGCCGTAGGTTTTGCCCGGTCGTGCAAGAGTTGTGCCCGACCGGGTGGAGGCTTTCTATGCTCAATCTCATCCCGTTTGTCCTGTGATGATCTTCGAAGTTGGTCCTTAGCTTCGTGCATATCCTTTTAGCTCCAAAATGATCCAAATACGCGTAAAGACCTGTAAGAACATGAAAACACGAAAACAAGTAAAACGGAAACGAAATCATACGTAAAACATCACATATGTGTCAAAAACGTATCCTAAATCGTGCAAGAAATACGTATGAAAACGAGATGATCAAAATCCCCCAGACTTGAAAGTTTGCTTGTCCCTAAGCAAACGTAAACGTGGAATACATGGGGCATGAAAATACGAGAATTCCCCTTCTCCTAGAAATACCGCTAAAGCGAACCTTAACCGATCAACTAGCATGTCGAGAGCAAATTCGGCCTAATCGAGTTTTCAGTCTTAATCCTAGGTCCACCACGGTTACCCATAAGAAAGTAAATCAAAGGAGACTAGACACGCTACCGTAACTCCCTCCACCAGACAAGACTTCGGACTATGCTAAACCTAGGTCAACCGATGATACTTGTTTCTTTCTTTCCGAGCTTCTTTCTTTCTTTTTCTTTTCTTTTTTCTTTTTCTTCTTTTTATTTTCTTTTTATGACTTTTTCTTTCTTTCTTTTTTTTTTCTTTTGTTTTCTTTTTATTTTTCTTTTCCTTTTTTTTTCTTTTCTTTTCTTCTTTTTCTTTGCATACACACTAGGCTTCTAGGACGTCGGATTTGAAGGGATCCAGCCTCTACTTAGACCCAGACTACCGCTGACGGTATACTCATGCATCTCGTGTGAGAGTGCAGCGGAGTAGGTGGCTTTTTGTGCCTTGCCCTTAGGACGTAGAAGGATGATCGCCAACCCACCACTTAGACCCGAGCCACCAAAGGAGTAATAAGGTCGATGCACTCATATCGATTTTTGATCATGCTTTTTGGGCACTATTTCTATCGACAGCGGAGTGTTAGCGTGCGCGTTTTAGTCTGCAAAACGAGCTCGATTTTATATGATCCAATAATCCTCAATATGACAAAAGTAAAGCGTCGTCTACACGAAGTATGACCATCTGGGTAGAGAAAATAAACGACAGACCAGCCTAGCAACCTCGTCTAAATCCCCACAAGCAACACTAGGATTCCCAAGGACTTCGACCTAATTTTTTTCAGCCGACTAATAAGCTCTAACGCATAGGAAAACCTAGCTCAATCATGCAAAGTCTCACGGAAAAGGTTAACTTCTTAAGCATCCTAGGTTTGGGGTTCATCTCAAAACGTGGCACCGGACAAGTGCCTTGGGATGACTCTGACTCATGAAAACAAAAACAAACTAGCAATCGCAAAAATATCCTAAAAACTAAAAAGTCAAAAGAAAGTGAAACAAAACCACCTGACAAACGTGAGCTGCTCCCCCAGACTTTGAATTGAACGGCGTCCTCGAGGTGAAGCTCCGATGGAGGATGAAGGAAGTGAAGCACGTTTGTGGTGTTATTTTTTTGTGTTTTTTTATTTTATTTTTATGAAAAATAAATAACCGAGTCTTAACGTGTTTTTTTGTGTTTTTTATATGAGAAATAAATAACCGAGTCTTAACCTAAAAACTAAGGAATTTAAAAGCAAACAGCTGGGTTGCCTCCCAGAAAGCGCTTATTTAACGTCATAAAGCTTTGACGTCTCCATTCCTCATGTGTGCGCGATGGGTGGATCGGAAAGGGAAATGGAGTTTTCACTTTCGATCGGTTGAGCGGCTTGGTAGAGCTTAAGCCACTGTCCATTGGCTTTGAATGCGTCACCCGCGTCACTCCATAGTTCCACGTCTCGTACCTGAAAAGGATCAGACCAACAAGGTAGTAGGTTGCCCGAGAAAGGCTTAGGTCAAGAATTAGGAAGTGGAACGAAATCACCTGATTGGAAGTCATGAGGTAGGGTCTTCTTGTCGTGCCATCCCTTAGGCACATCATGCACGGGGTTCACTTGCTCGCTGTCCAAGGTTGGATAAGGGGTATCTGCGTTGAAAAGTTTAATGACATCTTTTTCCATTACCTCGTGCAAGTGCGGGTGCAGCCTCCTTTGAATTTCGGGTGAAGATTGGTGGCTGTGCTCCCTATAATTTCCGTACATACACATTGAAGAGCTGACCCTCTTACGCTTCTTCACGTGTGTGGGTTGCTTTCTCATCTCATCTGCACTCATGTTAGAATTTAAAACAGCAAGATATATGTTATCGGAATCAACGTACTCATACCGAAAAGAAGATGGTGGAGGATCGGGCTCAAACAGGACGAATTCGATCGTTTCGTCTTCGACACGTAAGGACAACTTTCCTTGTTGTACGTCTATCATCGCACCTGCAATAGCTAAGAACGGCCTACCAAGAATAATAGGTATCCTAGCATCTTCCGTTATCTCAAGTACAACAAAATCAGTGGGAATGCAAAGCTTACCTACCATGGTGGGAACGTTTTCACCGATTCCTACCGGATGCCTTACCGTACGATCCGCGAGACGTAGAGACATCTTTGTAGGTTTCAGACTTCCGAAGTCCATCCGCTTAAAAACAGAGTGTGGCATGATACTCACGCTTGCCCCTAAATCACACAAAGCATTATCGATATCGAGGTTACCTATTGTGCATGGAATGGAGAAGCTTCGGGGGTCCTTTAACTTTGGTGGCAGCTTGTTCTGAAGAATTGCACTGCATTCCTCGGTGAGTGCTACCGTTTCGTTTTCTTCGATATGCTTTTCTTTGGAAAGTACCCTATGATGAATTTGGCACGATTAGGCATCTTTTGGAGGGCTTCTACGTATGGCATGTTGATGTCTAACTTCTTGAGACATTCTACAAATCTGCTCACTCTCTTTTCGTTCTTACTGCTTACCAATCGTTGAGGATACGGTATCGGAGGTATGTACGCCGGAGGAGCAACGTATGGCTTATCTAAATCTGGTGCGACTCCTTCCATAATCGCAACCTTACCTCTTCCTCTATTCATGGACGTACCAGCAGCATTCCCTCGCTCATTCGAGGGCGAATTCTCAACCACATCATCGCTGCACACAGAAATAGCATTCACATATTCTCTCAGGTTTAGGTCGGGTTTACCTGGGAGCTGTCCAGGATTCCGAGAGGATAAGGCAGCTTGCTGTGCTACGGAGTTCTCTAAACTCTTCAAATGATTGCTCAAAGATTCCATCTGAATTTTGAGCTCACTAATTGCTGTCCCCACGTCCGCGTTGAATTTGGTCTGAATCGATTGTTGTTGCTTGTGATCCTTGAGAAATTCAAGCATCCCCGCCTCAAAGTTTGATGAAGGTGCTTGAGGAGGTTGAGGGGCTTGCGGAACTTGCTGAGCTT
>CM071875.1:22672603-22686951 GCA_036759665.1 Gynandropsis gynandra
AAAATATACGTGGAAAACAATACGCAGCGAAAATCATGGATCTCTAAATCCCTAAATCCTAAAATAATCTAAAACTAAAAATATGAAAAAGAAAAGTCCAAAAATTCAAAAATAAAAATACTAAAGGATATGCTCGGGTTGCCTCCCGAGGAGCGCTTGTTTAAGGTCTCGAGCCTGACCGAATGCTACCCATTAGATGGACGTCCTCGACGTCGTGGCGTGCGTAGTGTCTCGCGTGCATAATATGTTCGATAAGGCGTGGCACGCGGAGTAGTGGAGTTCGTTGCACGATCAATCATGTTGATGTTTTCTAGGTTGGGGGCTAGATCATGCTGTCCAAAAATGCTTTGTGGTGAAGGTTTCATCTTCAACTTGGGCATTTTATCAACGTCCCAGTTGTGTGTTGGACGTTTAGCGTAGCTTTGCGGCATTTCGGGATCGTTGATGTACTGATTTCTACCGCATTCAACTCGTGCCATGTGGAAGTTTCGTTCGGTGGATTCCTCTTTCTTTTCATAAACAAGGCGCTCGTTTGGTACTTTGTATGAATCTTCTCCAGCTGTTAAGAGATTCATATCTAGGGATTCCATATTCTGAGTTTCGTCACTAACTTCCTTGGCTAAACTCTCAAAGATGCCTTCGGGGAACACATAATCGATAACACATGGTTGCTCTAATGTGTCCTCCAAGCTGAACTCTTCTTCCATATCGGATTTCGTCATAGCCTTATCAATGTCTATAGCCCTATCCACTCCTATGTTAGGTTCATGTTTTTATGCGTTGTGGGAACGGCAAGGGAGGTGGTCTAGGTTCCGGTTTTACATATTTGGGTTCCTCCTCTTCCTCAAGCTTTTCCTTATCCTTAAGCTTTTCCGCTACTGTGATAGATGTGTCATCCCTTTCAAATATTGCAATGGGCTGATACATCGTCAAATAATCCCTTAGGAAAATTTCATTGTCGTGCTCATGAAGATCCGTTTCTAAATTTTCCGTTAGAACCCGTTTCTAAAATTAGAACCTCCTGTGGTTTAAAGGAATTCGCAGCGAGTTGTGCAACTTGATTGTCCAAGATCTTTACGTGCATCATCATCATCATTAACTCATTATTCATGTCTCTACAACTTGCTCGCATCTCTTCTTGTTGCGTTCTCAACACTCTAATCTCATTGGATTGATCTTTTTGTACTTGCAAGATTTGAGCAAGCATAGACATAATATCGGTGTTGGCCTCTTGTTGCGGACATGGGGGTGTATATGATGGATAATTCTGAATTTGGGGTTGCATCCATGGCTGAAAATTCCCAAATCCATATTGACTATTCAGCACACCATCGGTGTTTCCCCAAACGTCTTGTTCCCATGATTGTTTCGATGGACGGTATGAGTTGTATAGCATATGACGAGGTTCTGAAAATTGATAGTTCGTTTCAGCTATATCGGCACTCCAAAAGTTGTTGTTGTTCATATTACCTCGCAAAATAAAAAATAAAATTCAATTAAGCTTTGAGAGGTAATAATTCTCTTTTTTTTTTTTTTTTTTTATGACTCTAAACAAAACAAAACGAAAAATAAATGAAGACTCCGGAAAGGACTATGTCTTAATCAAAAGTAATAATAACCCTAAAATCGTAATCAATTCCCCGGCAACGGCGCCAAAAACTTGATGTGCGTAGGCTCAAGTAATAAATTACCTAGACTAACGCTTCCGCAAGAATACGGATCGTGTAGCAACTAGGGTCGAACACAAGGAATTGATGCGACTTATAAGCTATTAGACTAATGAATAAGACGTGATGGATCAAATAGTGGTGGAATGCAAACTAACCTAAATGCAAACTAAACCTAAGATAGGTAGGAATGACTCTAAGACTAATCACCATAGGTATCGAGAGTTGCATGACAATGTAACGGAGTTCTAACGAGATAATTGGTCTAAGGTACTATCATGAGTTCAGGGAATTCAAGCTCTCCTATAGGAACTGACTGGCGTAGACTTGTCCACTATCTACCATGCATATACCAATGTATCCATTGCGTATCTTACATGGATAGACGCATTACGACCGCTATCCTAATCCCTAGATTTAACCGATTGACCTGGCGTAGATTCTAAACCGGCAAACCCTAAATCATGGCTAAGTTCCGAAGTCTAATGCCCTGGCGTTGGTTTATTAGGCTTCTATCATCATTCAATCAAGTGGCGTACAGGTAAAGAAAGCATTAAGAACAACCATGAGATCTGAAAACATGATAAAATACCGATTTCATTCATTCAAGTGGCGTACAGGTAATGAAAGCATTAAGTTCCACCATTCATTAAGTACGAAACTCCATTACATCTTGGCAATACTCTCTATCCTATGGCAATAGATCTATATGAACATGAACTCAGAAAACGAAACACAAAACAAATCTATATTCAACATAGAAAGAGAAAGAGATGACTCCCTATGTCTTCAATAGATCCTCCATGCCTCGGATCCCTCGTTCCGTCCTCCGTGATGTCTCCAATTCGTGCTCTAATGCCTCTGAATCGTCCCCCTTGTCGTCCCCCCTCTGTTCTAGCTCGAATCCTCTTTAAATAGATCTAATTTCCCTTTATTTGGCCGTTCCAAAACTTAGGAAAGTTGTTGAGATCTAGGGACCCGATCGGGCACATCTTGTACCCGATCGTGCAAGCTATGTACCCGACCGTGTGCATCCATTTTCGCCCGAGCGGGCACCTTTGCCCGACCATGTGTGTATTGAGCCCGAGCGGGTAAAACTCACGGTGCTTCTTGGCATGAATTGGCCCGAGCGGGCAATGCAAATACACCCGAGCGGGCACCTATGCCCGAGCATGTCCATTGAGCACCCGAGTCGTGTAGACTTACGGGATTGCTTGGCATGAATTAGCACGAACGGGCACTCCCTATCCACCCGAGCGGGCATGTCTTGAAATGTCGATTCCGCTCCTTTCGCTCGGTGTTTGAGTGCTCACTTCCATCCGTGGCCTTGCACAAGTTGAACCTTGTTACACAACTTCATTTTCGGGGTTAGATTGCCAATATCTCTCGTGTTTCTCCTCATATCTTCATTTCCTACACAAAACACGAAATGTAGATGAAATCCTCGAATAAGCTCGATAAATGAATGAAATCTAATAAATCTAATAAAAACTATACCTAAGAATGACATAAAAACTACTACGGATTACGTGTTATCAATTGTTCATCCAATACAATCCGATATCCCTACCCGCAGTTGGGACTCTACTCACTCATGGAGAAAACAAAAGACCAAGATAACATAACCCTATACATGATAGACTCTAGGAAATTCGATGCCTCGACCTTCCATATCGTGTTACCGGTGCAAGGATTGATGCTTCTCTTCTTCTCCAACGTCTCCCGATCCTTTCTAGATGTTTTCCCAGCCTTTACTTGCCTATACGACGCCCCCCTTTCGCTCTAGATCTGTTCTGTTCTTTAAATTAGGCCGTTTGAATGTTAAATCTAGGTTGTTGCAAAATACGCGGCCCGCTCGGGCACCACTGTTGCCCGGTCGTGCAGAGGCGCGCCCGGTCGTGTTCCTTCATAGTGCCCGATCGGGTATCAGTACCCGATCGTGTGGTTGAGTGGCCCGAGTCGTGCAAACTCTCTGGGAATTTGGAATGAATTAACGCCCGAGCAGGCATATGTCTTGCGCCCGATCGGGTAAGGCTACACGATCTCGTTGCCTTTGTGCCTGGGTCGTGCAAGGTATGCGGATAAAACCCCGTAGGTTTTACCCGAGTGGGTGGTCTATGGTGCCCGACCGGGCACCCTTGTTTCCTTGAAATTTCTCTTTTCCGCTCGTTGCTCGGGTGTTCCTTTGGGTTCTAAGGCTCGATCTTGACTCTGAGTAGATATATCTTCAAAGCACGTGGTTTTGTTCAGGAATCCGTCTTTTAAAGCTCATTAGGCCTTGTCGCCTAAAAACCTGAAAACCAACAAAACGGGTGTGTGAAACTCAAAATCATATCGGATATGTAAATCTATATATAAAATATATGCGAAAATGGCACTAAAATCTATCCTAAAATTGATACACTTTCAGTGTTATCAGTCCAACTCCCCCAGACTTGAACCTTTGCTCTTCCTCGAGCAAGACTAAAACAAAGCAGGAGAGGAGTTAGACAACAACCGAAACTAGCACAATCAACTCGAAAAGTCAGCCACCCTACACAACAACGCGTCACACAAACATAGATCTAAGCGCACTGAATTTAGACCCCTATCTACCGAAAGCCACTAACCGTGCAATCCTACACATGTCCTGAGTTCATTTCACTAACCCCTAGACAACATCCAAGCAATCTCCATATCTATTCGAATGCACAAACACTTTGATACCATTCTTAAGATGAATATTTTTCTTCTTTTTCGGTTCTCTTTATCTTCTTCTTTTTTTTCGATTTCCACACATTTTTTTTGAAGATTCGCACTCAGTTTTTAGGACATCGGAGTTGAAGAGGACAGCCTTCTACTTAGACCCAGGTTGCCAATTGGCACAATCATAAGGTCTCGTAACCTTAGTGGAGTGAAGAGGTTGCGTTTTTGCTGATTTTTTCTTTTTTTCTTTTTTTTTTCTTTTTGATTAACTAGTGTGAATACACATCGACTCTAACCCTTAGGACGTAAAAAAAGGGCCTCGACCCACCACTTAGACCCGAACCATCAATATTTATGCACTCATGTCAATGGAGGGCTGAAAAAGTTAAAGAACTTAGTCTATTGATAGCGGAGTGTAAGTACGTGGAAATATAATGATCGAAACAAAATAAAGAATGCAAGGTATGCTCGGAGATATGAGTGCTTGGGATTGAAGCCTAAGGGAAGGAATACAACTATAGGCCATGGATTCATGCACGATCACTAACAAATCGATATCTAAAGGTATGTTTCAGCAAACCTAGACTTTTGTTCCCGATACGACAAAGTTGCATAAGGTGACTAAAGTTCAAAATTTTTCGTACTAGATATATGTCCGTCTAATCTTAAAAAAACAAAACGAATAACTCAACATCTAAATCCTAATCACAATCATGACAATCAGAGAGTACTGGAGAATACCCCCCCAGACTTGAACGGAACACCGTCCCGGTGTTCAATACCTAAGAGAAGGACAAACACGCAAAAACTCGGGGAAAAATACTATAAATAGGAACGTGTGCACCTGATGCATGCTTGCTGTCCCGAGTTGATGCAGCTGGGCATACGTGTCTTTCCTTATGTTGTGGATGATTTCGAAATGGAAAACCTGTAACAAAAAGTCACGTAATCCAAAGGAGACAGTACAATACATCGGGGTTGTTGGTAAGGAGCATGCTTGTGAAAAGAATAAGAGTCGGATTCTAAAAAAACTAAAACGAAATAACTAAAGGATATGGGGCTCGGGTTGCCTCCCGAGAAGTGCTTGTTTAAGGTCACGAGCCTTACCACAATGTTACTCATCAGGTGGACGTCTTGACGTCGTCGTGTGCGTAACGTCTCGCGTGCATAGTGTGCTCGATAGGGCGTATCACACGGATCAGTTGAGTTCCTTGCACGATCAGTCATGTCTTTCCTAAGATTAGGCATGATGTTCTCTAAGTTGGGGGCTAGATCATGCTGTCCAAAAATTCTGGTCGAGCTGTCCATACGTCCGGTTGTGTACTCCATGAAACCGGTTAGGCGTTTATTGCTTGTTTTTTTCAGCGTCTCCAGAAAGTTTTGGTGCGTGAGCCTTTGTGGTGAAGGTTTCATCTTCACCTTGGGTGCCTTTTCAATGCTCCAATTGTGTGCTGGACGTTTGGTGTAGCTTCTCGGCATCTCGGGGTCGTTTATGTACTGATTTGCACCGCATTTAGCTCGGGTTGTGCGGAAGTCTCGATTGGGGGATTCCTTCTTCTTTTTGTTGTCAAGCAGCTCGTTTGGTGCTATGTATAATCCTTCTCCAGCTGCTATGAAATTCATATCTAGGGAATCCGTATTCTGAAATTCCTCACAAACTTCCTCGGCTAAATTCTCAGAGATGCCGTCGGGGAACACGAAATCGATAGCGCATGGCTGCTTAAGTGTGTCGATTAAGCTGAACTCTACTTCCATCTCGGGTTTCTTCATATGCCTGTCAATGTTTGTAACCTTATCCTCTATCATGTTAGATTCTTCTCCTTTTACAAATATCGAGGGATTTGGCTGATCTACCGTCTTCATGTGTTGACGTTGTGGGAATGGCAATGGAGGTGGCCTCGGATCTGGTTTTACGTACTTTGGCTCCTCTTCCTCTTCAAGCTTCTCCTTAAGCTTGTTGACAGCCGTTTCTGCTACTGTGATAGATGCTTCACCCCTTTCAGACATTGAAGTAGGCTGATCCACCGTATTACAATCCCTTAGCCAAATTTCGCTGACATGCTCACGAGGATTTGTTTCTGAACTTCCCGATATAACCTCTTGTGGTCGTGATGCCCCTTGTGCAAGTTCTGCAACTTGTGTCTCCAATTGTCTAAGAGTAGTTTGAAGGCTATCTAGCTGCTTCTTGGTGTTCTCTTGAATCCTCACCAGATTATCCTGACTTTGTTGTATTTCCGAAATAAGTTACCTTGATTTTCGTAGGATTGGAGGAGACGAATGAATATGGAGATGAAATTGGGGGCTGCTTCGGATTGGTTTGGCTGTGACTGAGATGCACATGGCTGATAGTTCTGAGTTTGGGGCTGCGTCCATGGCTGAAAGCTCCCCAATAGATGTTGTGCATTCACCGTACCATTGGTGTTCTTATACGGGAAGTTCGGGTGATCGCTCCATCCGTGATTGTAAGTATTCCCGAAAGGCTGTTTGTAACTCTCGTAGATCTCTTCTTCATACCCCCAAACTTATTGTTCCCATGATTTCTCTGAGTAGTGTGGATGGTATGAGTTAAACAGCATATGACGAATTTCGGAAAGTTGACCTTTTACTCCAGCTATATCGGCATCCAAACACTTGATGTTGTTCATGTTACCTCGCAAAATAAAGAACAGAAAATTCGATTAAGCTCCAAGGGTAAAAAAAATTTGATTCAATAAGAAAGAAAACAAAAACAAAAAAAAATACGAAAAACAAATAAAGTCTCCGGAAAGGACTATATCTTAGTCCAAAAGTATCCTAACTCTAAAGTCGTAATCAGTTCCCCGGCAACGGCGCCAAAAACTTGATGTGGTTAATCTCAAGTAATAATTTACCTAGACTAACGCTTCTGCAAGAATACGGATCAGGGTCGAACACGAGGAATCGATGCAACTCTAAAGCTAGTAAACTAATGAATAAGACGTGTGAAATCAATAAGTGATGGGAATGCGAATCAAACTAAACTAAACTAATTAACGGGATAAACTCAATGACTAGACACCACAGGTTTCTAGAGATCATTACGTGTTCGGGAAAATCAAGCTCTTTTCTAGGAAGTGGCTCTCCCGATGCCTAAACCCACTATCTAGCATGCGTATACCAATCTCCCAATTGTGTATCTCACCTACTAGACGCATTAAGATCGCTATCCTAATTCCTAAGTTCAATCAACCGACCGGCCAAGGTTCTAAATCAATTGAGACTTCATATCATGGCTACGTTCCAAAATCCAATTCATCTCCCAATGCAATTAGATTTGTATAAACATTCATTCAAGTGGGTAACAAGAAGAAAAGCATTACGAACAACCAATCAATCCCAAACGAACAAATATTATAACCAAGCCTTAAGAACAAAACTTCATTACATATCGGAAAAGCTCTCTAACCCGTGGTTGTGGACCTACTCGGACATGAACTCGGCAAAAGAAACGCAAAAGACAACTATATTCAACATTGATAAAAAATGAGATCCCACCCTATTCAATACCGACGTCTTCAATAGCTCCCCCACACTCCGGCTTCCTCGCTCCGTCCTTTGCCCTTGTGTGTGCGTTTTGCTCTCTTTCTCCTCCTCTACGTGTGTTCTCCTCTCTGATTTTCTATCTCCCCCTCGTCCCTCAAGCTCTCTCATCTTTAGTTACAGCAGCCACCTCTCGTTGTTGCCTTTTCTTGAGTTTTCCAAATCTTCATTAAGTTGGCAACGTTTCTATTACTTCTTCCAGCGAAATATGACTCTATTCCTCTTCTCTAAGGGCATTTTCCTTATTGTATAAGTCCCCCATGAACTTCCCCTTCGTGGTTTTTCTTGACCGTAACTTTTGCCCGCTCAGGCTAAGGTATTACCCGCGCAGGTAGTGGCTTTTCCATGCCGATTCTCGTCCCATTTGTCCCGTGATGATCCTCGATGTTTTCATTTTGTCTTGGCACGTCCCTTAGCTCCAAAATGACTGAAAACGGGATGATAATGATGCTTAATGCTTGGTAAAATCAAATGAATGATGAAACTAACTATGAAAATAGATGAAAATACTAGAACAAAATAAATGTTATCAACGAGCTTTAAAATACTATAATTTTTTGTACGAAGCTCCGAATTACATGATTTGTTTCACATTTCATTCCTCTTTTTGAGATAAACGATGCCATGGGATGCTAAAGGCAGCCCGAACCCATTTTCTAGCTCAAAATCTTTTATTTAGGTCGATAAATTCGATTTTTAAAGCTGGGAGATGCCCTTTCCGAAGTTCTTAGGATACGAATGTCATTTCTTGTCAATACGCCGCTTGCCTTGTGTTTGTCTCTCAGATATTCCTTTTGCTTCCTATTTCCTATTTGCATTTCTCTCTCGTGTTGTACCCCTTTTCCGTTTTTTTTTTTGCTTTCACACGATTAGACGACTACAACAATGAATTGTACGACGGGCTTTGAAATACCATAACTTTGTGTATGAAGCTCCGAATTACATGATTGTTTTCACATTTTATTCCTCTTTTCGAGATAAAGATTCCGTGGGCTGCTGAAGGAAGCCCGACCCCATTTTCGAGCTAAAAATCCTGTTTTTAGGTCGATACATTGGATTTTTAGAGCCGAGAGATGCCCTTTTCGAGTTTCGTAGGATACAAATGTCATTTCTTGTCAATACGACGCTTGCTTTGCATTTCTCTCTCGGATATTCCTTTTGTTTCTTATTTCCTATTTGCGTTTGTCTCTTATGTTGCACCCCTTTTCCGTTTTTATTTTATTTTCACGTGATTAGATGACTACAAGAATGAATTCTACGAAAGGCTTTGAAATAAGATAACTTTGTGTACGAAACTCTGAATTACATGATTTTTTTCACATTATATTAATCTTTTCGAGATAACCGATGCCGCGAGGTTCTGTAGGCAGCCTAACCCCGTTTTCAAGCTGAAAGAGCCGAGAGATGCCCTTTTCAAGAGCCGAGAGATGCCCTTTTCGAGTTTCTTAAGAAACGAATGTCATTTCTTATTAATACGCCACTTGCGTTGCGTTTGTCTCTCAGATATTCCTTTTGCATCATATTTCCTGTTTGCGTTTGTCTTCCGTGTTGCGCCTTTTTTCCGCTTTTTGTTTTTCTTTTCACGTGATTAGACGAACAAAAATGTATTGTACAAGGGCTTTGAAATACCATAACTTTGCGTACGAAGTTCTAAATTACATGATTTGTTTTCACATTTTATTCCACTTTTCCAGATAAACAATGCCCCAGGCTGCTGAAGGAAGCCCGACCCCGTTTCCGAGCTCAAAATCCTTTATTTAGGTCAATACGATGGATTATTAAGGCCAGGAGATGCCCGTTCCGAGTTTCTTAGAATACGAATGTCATTTCTTGTCAATACGCCGCTTGCGTTGCGTTTTTCTCTCGGATATTCCTTTTTGGTTCTTATTTCCTATTTGTGTTTGTCTCTCGTGTTGCACCCCTTTTCCAAATTTTTTTTGTTTTCAAGTGAATAGACGACTACAACAATGAATTGTACAATGTGCTTTGAAATACCATAACTTTGCGTACGTAGCTCCGAATTACATGATTTTTTTCACATTTATTTCTCTTTTCGAGATAAATGATTCCGCAGGCTCTGAAGGAAGCCTGACCCCGTTTTCGAGCTAAAACTCCTGTATTTAGGTCGATGTGTTGGATTTTTAGAGCCAGGAGATGCCCGTTTCGAGTTTCTTAGGATACGAATGTCATTTCTTGTCAATACGCCGCTTGCATTGTATTTATCTCTCAAATATTCCTCTTGCTTCCTATTTCCTATTTTCGTTTGTCTCTCGTGTTGCACCTGATGCGTATCAAAGTTAAACAAATATTTAACCTAAACTACCCGAAGTGCACGGCACGTGTGTAGTACTTTTGGTGTCGATCCCACAGGGATTACGCGACACAACCTAAACTCAAACTATGAATCAAACTTGAAACGAACGAATATGGAATTTGAGAATAAAATAGTAAAAACAAATAAACAAACGTGTTCTAAACAGCGAGACAAACGTTCCAGGAATCCGGTTTCACCACAAGACTACCGAAACTAACAATCAACCTATTTATCATGCAATCCCAATTAAGTTATCTAAGGCAGACGATCCTAATATGATATATACCTTCTCTCAAAGAATAAACACATGATCTAGTCAAGTTATCCCCTACTTTCGTGGCTGACACCTTAAGCTAAACCCATAAGATCTGTGATTCATCCGTTTTGCCCTCAACCGCTGCTACCCTACTTTCGTGGCCTAACCTCGATTGTTCCAAACCTAATTATCCGGAATTATAATTCTCCTTTCGGTGATTCTCCTAAGTTCCTAAAACATGCATCTATGTGGTCATCGCAAACACAAGTCATTCAAGCTCTCAGACAAAGAATAGATAGACGAAAATGGGAAAATGTATTCAAAGATAGATCAAAGTGGTTCTGGGATAGCCAAAGGCTAATCCCTTCTCCTAGAACAAAACAAACTGCTCGTTCATGTGTTTAAAAGCACACAACATAATTGAAGTAGAAAGTCTAAAGAACATGAAAACAAAACAAAACCGATGTCTTGAATTGATCACCAATGCTCCTTGTATGCCTCATTCGCAAAAGCCTCCTTCTTCGATTCTCTCTCTACTCTCTCCCTCTTCGATCCAAAAAACTCCCCAAAACTCCCTCTAATTGAAGCTCCCTTTTCCTTCTTCGTTTTTTTCCTTTTCTCCTCCTTTTTCCTTTCGACCGTTCAGTTCTTTTCCTTTTGTTGCAGCAGCCACCGATTTTTCCTTTTCATGAGTTATTCATTCTTGATTAACTTGGGCAATGTTTCCATTACTTTCTGCAGCAAAATATCTCTTATTCCTCTTCTCTAAAGTCGTTTTCCTTTTTGTATAAGTCACCGACAAATTCCTTTTCGCTTTAAGACAAATTAACTTATCTGGTGTTGGAGGTGACGGACGCGACCCGCGCGGGCTGAGTGTGTGCCCCGCTCGGGTTCGGCGCGTGGTGTTTGTGATGAAAACAAGGCTTCCCCCCACGGGCTAGGGAGTGCCTGCGCGGGCTGGGGTGTGCCCCGCTTGGGCTGACGTGTGCCCCGCGGGGGCTGAGGTCCCGAGCATGCTGATGGCTTGCCCGACCCGTGCTCAAGTTGCTGGACCAAAGGCCAAACCAAATGCCCCGCGCGGGCAAGGGTGTATCCCGCGCGGGCTGAGCTTGTTCCTCGCCGATTCTCGTCCTGTTTGTTCCGTGATGATCCTCAATGTTGGTACTTTGTCTCGTGTATATCCTTTAGCTCTAAAATGAACCAAATACGCATTAAAACCTGTAAGAATATGAAAACATGAAAACGAGTAAAACTGATACAAAATCATATGTAAACATCGCATCTATATCGTAAACATCTCTAAAATTGTTCAAGAAATACGTATGAAAACGAGATGATCAAAATCCCCTAGACTTGAATGTTTGCTTATCCCTAAGCAAACGTAAACGTGGAACACGTGGGGTATACGAAATCCGAGAATTCCCCTTTCTCCTAGGAATACCTTAAGCGAACCTAACCGATCAACTAGCAAGTCGAGAGCAAATTCGGCCTAATTAAGTTTTCAGTCTTCATCCTAGGTTCACCAAGGCTACGCATGAGAAAGTAAATCGAATGCAATCTAATCAAGCCACCATAACTCTATCCACCAAACAAGACTTCAGAAAAATGCTAAACCTAGAACAACCAAGGATACTTGTTTCTTTCCGAGCTTCTTTTTTTCTTTTTTTTCTTTTATTTTTTTCCTTTTTCTTTTGAGATTTTTTCTTTTTTATGTCTTCTTGTTTTTTTATTTTCTCTTTCTTTTTTTCTTTTTTCGTTATGCATACACACTAGGCTTCTAGGACGTCGGATTTGAAAGGATCCAACCTCTACTTAGACCCAGACTACCGATGACGATATACTCATGCATCTCGTTCAAGAGTGCAGCGGAGTTGGTGGCAATTTTGTTGTGCCATGCCCTTAGGACGTAGAAAGATGATCTCCAACCCACCACTTATACTCGAACCATCGAAAGAGTATCAAGGTCGATGCACTCATATCGAGTTTAAAGCGTGCTTTTAGGCATTATTTCTATCAACAGCGGAGTGTTAGTGTGCGCTCTTAATCTGTAAAATAAGCTCGATTTCATATGATCTAATAATCCTCATAAGAAAAGAACAAAAGCATCATCTATATGAAGTATGACCATCTGGATGGAGAGAATAAACGATAAACTAGCCTAGCAACCTCGTCTAACCCTCACAAGCAACACTAGGATTCCCAAAGAATTACGACCTATTGTTTTTCAGCCGACTAATAAGCTCTAACGCTTAGGAAAAACCTAGCCCAAACATGCAAAATCTCACGGAATAGGCCAACTTCTTAAGTATCCTAGGTTCAGGGTTCATCTCAAAACGTGGCATCAGACAAGTGCCTGGGACGACTCTGACTCATGAAAGCAAAATCAATCTAAAAACTACAAAATCAAAGAGAAAATGAAAGCAAATGAAATGAAATCACCTGACAAATGTGAGCTGGTCCCCCAGACTTGAATTGAACGGCGTCCTCGACATGAAGCTCTGATGGAGGATAAGGGAAGTGAAGTCACGTTTGTGGTGGTATTTTTGTAGATGGTTAACCGAGTCTTAAACTAAACACTAAGAAAAATAGAAAACCAACAACTAGGTTGCCTCCTAGAAAGGGCTTATTTAACGTCTTTAAGCTTTGACGTCTCCATTCCTCATGCGTGCGCGATGGGTGGATTGGAAAGGGAAATGGAGTTTCCGCTTTCGATCGGTTGACCGGCTTGGTAGAACTTTACTCGCTGTCCATTAGCTTTGAATATGCCACTCGTCTCGCTCCAAAGTTCTACTGCTCCATGCGGGAATACCTCTCATACCTGAAAAGGACAAGACCAACGAGACCGTAGTTTTCGCGAGAAAAGCTTAAGACGAGAATTAAATAGTAGAACCAAGTAACCTTGCTGAATGTCATGAAGTAGGATCTTCTTATCATCCCATCTCTTAGCACGCTCTTCGTAGATCTTAGAGTTCTCGTATGCATCAAGACGAAGCTCGTCGAGCTCGTTCACCTGCAAACGTCGTTTCTTACCTGCACTCTTAAGGTCAAAGTTAAGGAGCTTTGTCGCCAATAGACGCGGTGCTCTAGCTCGATAGGTAGGTGGCAAGACTTGCCATAAACAAGCTGAAAATGCGTCATACCAATGGGAGTTTTAAACACAGCCCTACAGGCCCATAACGCATCATCTAATTTCATCGACCAATCTCTACGGGACCTAGACACGGTTTTCTCTAGTATACTCTTAATATCCCTATTTGAAACCTCTACTTGTCCGCTAGTTTGTGGGTGGTACGGTGTAGCTATCCTATGTTTCACGCCATAATGCTTAAGGAGGGACTCGAATTGTCTTGCAATGAAGTGTAAACCTCCGTCACTAATGACTAATCTTGGAACTAAAAAACGAGGGAATATGATTGATATGCGTTATATCGAGTGATAAAACCTAGACTAACGCTTCCGCAAGAATACGGATCTAAAATTGGAATTGAGCTGAACTAAATTAGATCGAAGAGAATAAACTTTATGGCTGAGAACCATGGGTATCGAGAGTTTGCCTAATGAAGATGAAGTATTCTAAAAGGTTAATTGGTCTAGGTACTATCATGAATTCAGGGAATTCAAGCTCTCCTATAGGAACTGACTGGCGTAGACTTGTCCACTATCTAGCATGCATATACCAATGTATCCATTGCGTATCTTACATGCATAGACGCATTGTGACCGCTATCCTAATCCCTAGATTTAACCGATTGACCTGGCGTAGATTCTAAACCGGCAAACCCTAAATCATGGCTAAGTTCCGAACCCTAATGCCCTGGCGTTGGTTTATTAGGATTCTAAGATCATTCAATCAAGTGGCGTACAGGTA
>CM071875.1:22695184-22711527 GCA_036759665.1 Gynandropsis gynandra
CGCTCGGTGTTTGAGTGCTCGCTTCCATCCGTGGCCTTGCATAAGTCGAACCTTGTTACACAACTTCGTTTTCGGGGTTAGATTGCATAATCACTCGTGTTTCTCTTCAAGTCTTCGTTTCCTACACAAAACACGAAATGTGGATAAAGTCTTCGAATATGCTCAATAGATGAATGAAATATGAATAATCTACTCTAAACTAGACCTAGGAATGATATAAAAAACTATAACGGATTACGTGTTATCAATGATCTTCTTAAAGAATTTCATCACTATCCTATAGTCATTAGTCGGCGTTGCTATGGCTTCTACCCACTTAGACACATAATCTACACCTACCAAAATATATTGGTTGCCACACGACGAGGGGAAAGATCCCATGAAATCTACATCCCAAACATCAAACAATTCTACCTCAAGGTTGTAGTTTTGTGGCATCTCGTTCCTCTTAACTATATTTCCCTTTCTTTGACATCTATCAAAAGAGAAAACGTACCTATGGGCATCCTTGAAGAGGTTCGGCCAATAAAAACCCGCTTGTAGCACCTTTGAAGCAGTTTTGGACTTGCTGAAGTGACCTCCATAATCCGATCCATGACAATGAAAAAGGATGCTCTCTACCTCTTCCTCGGGGATGCATCTTCTAAAGACCCCGTCCGCGCATCTCTGAAGAGAATTGGATCGTCCCAAGGATAATGTTTGATGTCCGCATATAAATTTCTGCGCTCATGAAAAGAAAGGTCGGGGCGTAGTATACCGCTCACAAGAAAATTAACAAAACAGCATACCAAAGAGCGGGGTTACCTGAGGTATGTGCGCATATGATGTCGTCTCTCAAGGAGTTGTTGATAGGTCCTTCATCATCCATAATGATGCGAGAGAGGTTATCTGCAATGACGTTATCGGACCCCTTCCTATCTCTTATTTCGAGATCAAACTCTTGTAAGAAAAGGATCCATCGGATGAGGTGTGGTTTCGCATCCTTCTTCCCTAGAATATATTTAAGCGCTGCGTGATCAGTATAAACGATTACCTTCGAACCTACGAGATAGGATTTGAACTTGTGAAAGGCGAAGACGAGGACAAGGAGCTCCTTCTCGGTTGTGGTATAGTTGATTTGAACGTCATCTAGTCTCTTGCTAGCGTAGGAGATGACATGAGAGACCTTGTCTCTTCGCTGTCCTAAAACAGCCCCAATGGCATAGTCACTAGCGTCACTGATCATCTCGTTTTGATACGTATTTCTTGCACGATTTAGGAGACGTTTTCGATATATATGTGATGTTTTACGTATGATTCCGTATCCGTTTTAC
This sequence comes from Gynandropsis gynandra, assembly GCA_036759665.1. Taxonomy (NCBI): domain Eukaryota; kingdom Viridiplantae; phylum Streptophyta; class Magnoliopsida; order Brassicales; family Cleomaceae; genus Gynandropsis; species Gynandropsis gynandra. Next base: position 22,696,498 of record CM071875.1, read on the forward strand.
TTGCTTTCGTGCTTTTCATGTTCTTACAGGTTTTTACGCGTATTTGGACCATTTTGGAGCTAAAGGAACATGCACGGAGCTAAAGAGCAACTTTGGGGATCATCACGGGACAAACGGGACGAGATTGAGCATGGAAAAGCCTCACCCGGTCGGGCACAACCCTTGCACGATCGGGCAAAACCTACGGCCAATTGTGTGGACCATATAGCACGACTCGGGCAAGCAATCCCGACCATTTTGCCTTGTGCCCGAGCGGGCACACATGCCATGCCCGATCGGGCATCATCCCAGCAGCACAATCTGCACGAGTTGCCCTAGCCGCACCCGAGCGGGCACACTCACTACCCGAGCGGGTCGCGGCCCGTAACTGCTCAAAACTTAAGTAAACTTAACTTAAAACATAACAATTGGACCGACTTAGGAGGCTTAAAAGGAGGCAAAAAGACGCCATTACAGCAAGCTTACAGAGGAGAACAATTCAACGAAGATAGAGCGTTTTAGTTTATCTATTCTCTGTCTGAGTGCTTAAATTTACTTGTGTTTGCGCTGATCACGTAGATGCATGTGTTAGGGATTGGGAGAAGGACCGAAAGGAGAATTCTAGTCTTGGAAGATCAGGTTTAGGACAACCGAGGTTAGGCCACGAAAGTAGGGTAACGACGGTTGAGGGTGAACGGGCGAATCACAGAGTTTATGGGTTTAGTTCAAGGTGTCAGGCACGAAAGTAGGGGGCAGCTTGTCTAGATCACGTGTCTATGCCTTGAGAGAGGGTAGATATCATGTTAGGATCGTCCGTCTTAGATAGCTTTAACTGGGATTGCATGATAGATAGGTTGATCGTGTGTTTCGGTAGTCTTGTGGTGAAACCGGTTTCCTAGGACGCTTGTCTTATCGTTAGAACCCAAGTAGTTTATTTGCTTTTAGTATTTCATTCTTAATCCATATTCTTTCGTTAGCAAGTTTGATTCGTAGTTCGGGTTTAGGTAGTGTTGCGTAGTCTCTGTGGGATCGACACCTAAAATACTACACACGTGCCGTGCACTTGCGGGTAGATTAGGTTATATTTAACTCTGATACGCATCAGTCACACATAATCTCGAATGGTAGGCTCCAATCGGCTGGTTGAATGATAGGCGCCGAAACCAATGCTGTCTTGATGGTGTTGAAGGTGTTATGGCACTCTTGAGAGAAGCCGAATGTAGCATCTTTGGCCAGCAATTCCATTAACGGTTTTGTAATCTTTGAGAAGTCTTTGATGAACCTCCGATAAAAACCTGCATGCCCTACGAAGCTATGAATTTCTTTAACTGAAACTGGTGGAGGAAGTTTTTCGATTACCTCAATTTTAGCTTAGTCGACTTCTATGCCCATCGATTATATAATGTGCCCAAGTACAATGCCTTCCTTCATCATTAAGTGACACTTTTCCCAATTAAGAACAAGATTCGCTTCCTCACATCGCTGCAACACTCTAGAAAGGTTAACGAGTCAATCATCGAATGTAGAGCCATAAACACAAAAATCATCCATAAACACTTCCATGACATGCTCAATTAAATCGGAAAAGATTGCCATCATGCAACGCTGGAAAGTAGCCGGAGCGTTGTGATGATCGGAAATCAGAGTTTTATATTTCCAAGACCACTCTACCTCAAGTATACGGTTCGTGTAGTACAAGGATCGAACTCTAAGGACTAGTGCAGCGTTATAACTAAGATGTCACGAGAAGAAGATCGATCACTAGGTGAATATCAAAATAGAAAATAAAGATAAAGAAAGATAACGAAGCTAGACTCGGCGAGATGGAGTATTATGGGTTTCGGGAATACCGGAACATGCAATGGATATTTGTATGGTACATGAAATCAGTTTATAACAATCAATGGGGAACTAAAATCTAATCCTCTTCCTAGGAAATCAACGTCACTCATCTTCCGATGTAGTGAGGAACATCTAGATGCATGAAAAACGATAGGGAATTCGATCTCTAATACCGGAAATGACTCTCCAAGCCTAATCCTCTACCTAGGAAATCAACGTCACTCATCTTCCGATGTAGCGCGGAACGTGTAGATGCATGAAGAACAATGGGGAATTCAACCTCTAATGTCGGATGGGAAATCGACCTCTATAAACGGAAATGATTCTTCCAAGCCTAAATCCTCTATCTAAGATATAAACGTACTCACCTTCCGATGCAGTAAATCTGCAACCTAGATGCATGACGATCAATGGGAATTCTACCTCGATTATTACCGTTCCTAAATAGATTAACCGATCGGTCAGATTCTCATTAATCTAATTCATTCGAGGGTTGATTCCTGAGACTCAAGTCTGAATCTTCCAAGCCTAGACGAATCTCTAATCTCCCTCAAACTTGCCTAATCTTAGTCAAATAGATCTAGTCTTATTCAAGCATGAAATCAACACCGTATGAAGGCATTACGCACATATCTATAACCTATCGAACCATTCAATTGAACAAAACCGAAATCAAGTTCTAATGAATCAAACTATCCATTACAATGGCATCCCTAACCCATGACAACAGATCTACTCAGAATACATAGGGAAACAAACAGAAACGAATTAAATGTTCATCTCCCCTATCATCTCGAGCGGTGGCTTCGGATGAATCGTTTGGGTGGCCAAAGTCTTCAACCGTGTTCTCTCCTCTTTCTCATGTGTCTTTGCGTCCCTTCTTTGGTCTGTGCCTCTTCCCCTTGCCCTAGATCGCTTCTTTTCTCTTTATTTACCCATTTAAACATTCAAAGTAGGTTATTGCGAGAAGGGTGGTCCGTGCGGGCACATGTTCCACCCGGTCGGGCATCAACCAGCCCGAGCGTGCTAAGCTACCCGATCGTGTGCTCTTCATGCCCGAGTCGTGCTTTATTTTCTTGTCCTTGCAGTCCAATGTGCAGCACAAGCGGGCTCCTTACACAACCCGAGTGGGCTCTTGTTCTTCAGCCAAATCCGTGTGTGCTGATCAGCTCCCCGACCCGTGCAAACTTTGCTGGAGTTTGGCAGCCCGAGCAGGGCCTCTTCCAAGCCCGAGCGGGCTGTGTTTACTTGCTATTTCTGCTACTTTCGCTCGATGCTCGAGTGATCCGTTTGCTTCCGTGGCCGTGCACATATCGCCTCTGCTCACTTTGTCACGTTTTCGGGGTGGATTTGCCGTAATCATTCGTGTTTACTTCAAGTCTTCGTTTTCTACACAAAACACGAAATAATAGATGAAGTCCTCGAATATCCTCAAAAACTCGGTAAAATCGAAGAAATCTAATCAAAATAAAACCTAGAAATCATGAAAATAGTATGACGGATTATATGTTATCAAACTCCCCCAGACTTACTCTTTTCTCGTCCTCGAGCAAATCTAGAGTCGAGTACAAGAAGAATTAAACAACAATGGACACTAGCACAAATACTTCGAAGGATTAGCCATCATGCAAAACAACGCGTCACATGAACGTAAGCCTAAGCGTACCTAGTTCAGACTTCTATCAACCGAAAGTCACGAGCCATGCAATCCTACCAATAACCTAAGTCTATTTAGTAGCCCTTGACAACGTCCAAGCGATCTCCATACCAATTCCCCTAAACTTGCGATATCATTAGACTCGTATTCTCGTTCTTATTCTATTTTCTATTCTCATTTTTTATAGATCCATGCTTGGTTTCTAGGACGTCGAAGTCGAAGAGGGATGGCTTTATACTTAGACCCAGGTTGCCTATGGCACACTCATAAGGCCTTGTAACCTTGGCGGAGTGAAGAGGTGCGTCGTTGAATAACATTTTTCTGTTTTTTTTTTCAAGATTACGCCTCAACTCTGACCCTTAGGACGTAGAATAGCGCCTCAACCCATCACTTAGACCTGAACCATCGATCTCGATGTACTCATGTCAATGTAAACCTGAAATAGTTAGAAAATTATCCAAAATGATAGCGGAGTATAAGCGTGTGGAATCTAATGATCAATGAACGGTAAAATATATCAAACAAGCAAAGGTAAACGGTATACACGAAGATATGGATACTTGGTACTGAAACCTAGGAGGTGAATGCAACTATAGATCATGGTTTCAAGCACAACTACTCAACTAATCGGTATCCAAAAGACTTCTAAGCAAACCTAGACTATTGTTCACGATTCGACAAAGTCGCAAAATAAAGACTAAGGCTCGAAAATTCGTACTAGATATCCATCCGTTTATTCCTAAAAAACAACGAAATAAAAGAAAACTCAACATCTAATCCTAATCACATGCATGATACTCGACGAGTACTCCCCCAGACTTGAACAAAAAACCGTTTCGCTGTTCAAAACCTACGAGAATCTCGCATACCAAACTACGGGAAAATAAGGGTTAGAACGTGTGAACCTTGTATATCCTGCAGTACCGAGTTGGTGATACGGCTGGACGTTGTACGCGTTTCCTCCATAAGGATGATATTGACGTCAAAAAACTTGTGAAAAGGAATCACACAATCCAAATGAAGGAATATTAACCCACCGAGTACATCATGTGAAAAGAATAAGAATAGGTCCGTAAAAAAATGAAATGAAGGAAAACCAAAGTGCGAAAGTCGGGTTGCCTCCCGATAAGCGCTTATTTAAGGTCGCGAGCTTAACCAAATGCTCTCCCCATCATTATAGAGGTGGATGTCCTCGCCTTCGTGTGCTACGCCTCCTGCGTCGTGTCCTTCGCTCGGGTATGCCACTCAGATTGGTCATACGCTTTGCAAGATCAGCCAGCTCTCTCATGCTCTTCTCTTGCTCGATCATGTTGTTGTTCAAGATCAGCGTTTTGTCGAGCATGTCATTCTGAACGGTTGGGCGTACATCCTCTTCAATATAGAGTACAACAAAGTCAATATTTTTAGCAATATCAAGTACAACAAAGTCAGCGGGTAACAAATATTACCTACCTTGGTGGGAATGTTTTCAGCAATCCCCACCGGATATCTTACCAAACGGTGAGCGAGTTGGAGAGACATCTTGGTAGGTTTGAGGTCACCGAAGTTCATCCGCTTGAAGACTGAATATGGCATGAGGCTCACGCTTGCTCATAAATCACACAAAGCTTTATCGATGTCAAGATTACCTATTGCGCACATAAGGGAGAAGCTTCCGGGGTCCTTCAACTTTGGAGGCGGCTTGTTTTGAAGAATGGCGCTGCATTCCTCGGTGAGTGCTACCGTCTCACTCTCGTCGATACGCCGTTTGTTGGACAAAATTTCTTTGAGAAATTTGGCGTACGTGGGCATTTTTTGGAGGGCTTCTTCAAACGGTATTGATGCGTATCAGAGTTAAATATAACCTAATCTACCCGCAAGTGCACGGCACGTGTGTAGTATTTTAGGTGTCGATCCCACAGAGACTACGCAATGCTACCTAAACCCGAACTACGAATCAAACTTGCTAACGAAAGAGTGGTGATGAAGAATAAAATACTGAAAGTAAACTAAACTACTGGGGTTCTAACGATGAGATAAACGTCCTAGGAAACCGGTTTCACCACAAGACTACCGAAACACACGATCAACCTATCTATCATGCAATCCCAGTTAAAGCTATCTAAGGCAGACGATCCTAACATGATATCTACCCTCTCTCAAGGCATAGACACGTGATCTAGACAAGCTGCCCCCTACTTTCGTGGCTGACAACATGAACTAAACCCATAAACTCTGTGATTCGCCCGTTCACCCTCAACCGTTGCTACCCTACTTTCGTGGCCTAACCTCGGTTGTTCTAAACCTGACCTTCCAAGTCTAGAATTCTCCTTTCGGTCCTTCTCCTAACCCCTAACACATGCATCTACGTGGCCATCGCAAACACAAGTAAATTCAAGAACTCAGATAAAGAATAGATGAACTAAAACGGGAAGATGCATTCAAAATAGATCAAAAGCGGTCTCGGGATAGCCAAGGGCTAATCCCTTCTCCTAGAACAAACAAACTACTCGCTCATGCGTCTGTAAAGAAACATAAACATAGTAGAAAGTCTAAGGAACATAAAAACCAAACAAAACCGAAGTGGTGGTGCTTGATCTCCAATGCTCCTCGCTTATCTCCTCGCAAGAATCTGCTCTAACTTCGCTGAATTCTTCTCCTCTGTATGCTTGCTGTAACGGCGTCTTTTTGCCTCCTTTTAAGCCTCCTAAGTCGGTCCAATTGTTGCCCTAATTGCCCCACGAGTTCCCTTATGTTTTAAGTTAAGTTTACTTAAGTTTTGAGCAGTTTCGGGCCGCTACCCGCTCGGGTAGTGAGTGTACCCGCTCGGGTGCGGCTAGGGCAGTTCGTGCGCGTCCTGTGGTGCTGGAATGGTGCCCGATCGGGCATGGCATGTGTGCCCGCCTGGGCACAAGGCAAAATGGTCCTAAATGCTTGCCTGAGTCGTGCTAAATGGTCCACACAATTGGCCGTAGGTTTTGCCCGCTCGTGCAAGGGTTGTGCCCGACCGGGTGAGGCTTTTCCATGCTCAATCTCGTCCCGTTTGTCGCGTGATGATCCCCAAAGTTGCTCCTTAGCTCCTTGCATGTTCCTTTAGCTCCAAAATAGTCCAACTACGCGTAAAAACCTGTAAGAACATGAAAAGCACGAAAGCAAGTAAAACGGATACGGAATCATACGTAAAACATCACATATGTATCAAAAACGTCTCCTAAATCGTGCAAGAAATACGTATGAAAACGAGATGATCAAAATCCCCCAGACTTGAATGTTTGCTTGTCCCTAAGCAAACGTAAACGTGGAATACATGGGGTATGAAAATACGAGACGTGTTGACAATAGTCCCCGACAACGGCGCCAAAAAAACTTGATGCGTATCAAAGTTAAACAAATATTTAACCTAATTACAATATGAATGTCATTTCTTGTCAATAAGCCGCTTGCATTGCGGTTGTCTCTCAGATATTCCTTTCGCTTCCTATTTCCTATTTGTGTTTGTCTCTCGTGTTGCACCTGATGCGTATCATAGTTAAACAAATATTTAACCGAAACTACCCGCAAGTGCACGGCACGTGTGTAGTACTTTAGGTGTCGCTCATGTGTTCAAAAGCAATTAACATAATTGAAGTAGAAAGTCTAAAGAACATGAAAACCAAATGAAACCGAAGTCTTGAATTGATCTCCAATGCTCGTTGTATGCCTCCGTCGCAAAAGCCTCCTTCTTTGATTCTTTCTTTACTCTCTCTCTTTGATCCAATAACTCCCCAAAACTCCCTCTAACTGAAGCTCCCTTTTCCTTCTTATTTTCTTTCCTTTTCTCCTCCTTTTTCCTTTCGGTCGTTCAGTTCTTTTTTTTTTGTTGCAGCAACCACCGATTTTGCCTTTTCATGAGTTTTCCATTCTTGATTAAGTTGGGCAACGTTTCCATTACTTTCTCCAGCAAATATCTCTTATTCTTCTTCTCTAAAGTCGTTTTCCTTTTTGTATAAGTCGCCAACAAGTTCCTTTTCGTTTTAAGACAAATTAACTTATCTTGTGTTGTAGGTGACAGACGCGACTCGCGCGGGCTGAGTGTGTGCCCCGCTCGGGCGCGGCACGCGGTATTCGCGATGAAAACAAGGCTTCCCTGCACGAGCTAGAGAGTGCCGCGCGGGCTGGGGTGTGCCCCGCTCGGGCTGACGTGTGCCCCGCGGGGACGTAGGTCCCGAGCGTGCTGATGGCTTGCCCGACCCGTGCTCAAGTTGCTGGACCGAATACCAAACCAAATGCCCCATGCAGGCAAGGGTGTACCCCGCGCGGGCTGAGTTTTTTCCTCGCCGATTCTCGTCCCGTTTGTTTCATGATGATCCTTGATGTGGTACTTTGTCTCGTGTACGTCATTTAGCTCCAAAATGAATCGAATGCGCATTAAAACCTGTAAGAACATGAAAACAAGAGTACGAGTAAAACAGATACAAAATCATACCTAAACATCACATCTATATCGTAAATGCCTCTAAAATCGTGCAAGAAATACGTATGAAAACGAGATGATCAGGACCCCTTATCCGCTTTTTGTTTTTGTTTTCACGTGCTTAGACGACTACAACAATCAATTGTTCGGCGGGATTTGAAATACCATAATTTTGCGTACGAAGCTCCGAATTACATTATTCTTTTCACGTTTTATTACTCTTTTTAGGCATCCCGACCCCGTTTTCGAGCTCAAAATGCTTTATTTAGGTCGATACATTGTATTTTTAGAGCCGAGAGATGCCCTTTTTTAGTTTCTTAGGATACCAATGTCATTTCTTGTCAATACGCCGCTCGCGTTGCGTTTTTCTCTCGAATATTCATTTTGCTTCCTATTTCCTATTTGCGTTTGTCTCTCATGTTGCATCCCTTTTCCACTTTTTGATTTTTTTTCACGTGATAAGAGGACTATAACAGTGAATTGTACGATGGGCTTTGAAATACCATAACTTTCCGTACGAAGCTCAAAATTACATGAGTTTTATCACATTTTATTCCTCTTTCCAAGATAAAAATGCCGCGGAATGCTGAATGCAGCCCGACCTTGTTTTTGAGGTCAAAATCCTTTATTTAGGTCGATACGTTGGAATTTTAGAGTTGGGAGATGCCTTTTTCGAGTTTCTTAGGATACGAATGTCATTTCTTGTCAAACGCCGCTTGCATTGCGTTTGTCTCTCGGATATTCCTTTTATTTCCTATTTTGTATATGCGTTTGTCTCTCGTGTTGCACCCCTTTTCCGCTTTTGGTTTTTGTTTTCACGTGATTAGACGACTAGAACAATTAATTGTATGACGAGCTTCGAAATTCCATAACCTTGCGTACGAAGCTCCGATATACATGATTTTTTGCACATTTTATTCCTGTTCTCAAGATAAGCAATGGCGTGGGTTGCTGAAGGCAGTTCCACCCCATTTGAGCCTAAAATCCTTTAGTTAGGTCAATACGTTGGATTTTTAGAACTGGGAGATGCCCTTTTAGAGTTTCTTAGGATACTAATGTCATTAATTGTCAATACGCCGCTTGCGTTGCGTTTGTCTCTCGGATATTCCTTTTGCTTCCTATTTCCTATTTTCGTTTGTCTCTCGTGTTGCACACCTTTTCCGCTTTTTGTTTTTGTTTTCATGTGATTAGACGACTACAACAATGAATTGTACGACGGGCTTTGAAATACCATAACTTTGCGTACGAAGTTCGAAATTACATGATTTTTATCACATTTTATTGCTCTTTTCGAGATAAACGATACTGTGGGATGCTGAAGGTCAATACGTTGGATTTTTAGAGCCGGAAGATGCCCTTTTCGAGTTTCATAGGAGACGGATGTGATCGTCTTGTTTTTATACGTATTTCTCACATGAGTTAAGGGGTGTTTATGATATAGATACGATGATTACGTATGATTTTGTATCTGTTTTACTCGGTTTTGTGTCCTTACAGGTTGTAATGCAAATTCTGTTCATTTTGGAGCTAAAAGACGCACACGAGACAATGTACTAACATCGAGGATCATCACAGAACAAACGGGACGAGAATCGGCGAGGAAAGACACAGCCCATGCGGGGCATTCACCTAGCCCGCACGAGGCTTGACCCCCAGCAACTTCAGCATGAGTCGGGGAGGTCCTCAGCACGCATGGGTCCTCAAGACAAGCACAGCCCGCACGAGGCTCCCTAGCCCGTGCGGGGCCTTTTGTTCGGCATTTAGTCCAGCGAAATGAGCACGGGCAAGCCATCGGCACACACGGGCTTCACCATGAGCATCAGCCCGCACGGGGCACTCATTAGCCCACGTGGGGAGGCCTTGTTTACAGCAAACACAGCGCGCCGCGCCCGCGCGGGGCACACTCTCAGCCCACGCGGGTCGCGTCCGTCACTTCCGAAAACCAGAAAAGGATATTTATCTAAACACGAAAAAGAACTTGGTGGCTACTTATACTAAAAGGAAAATGACGATATAGAAGAAGAATAAGAGATATTTTGTTGGAGAAAGGAATGGAAACGTTGCCCATGAGCGAGTAGCTGTTTTGTTCTAGGAGAAGGGATTAGCCCATGGCTATCTCAGAACCACTTTGATTTATCTTTGAATGCAATTTCCCGTTTTTGTTTATCTTTTCTTTGTCTGAGAGCTTGAATTACTTGTATTTACGAAGGCCAAGTAGATGCATGTGTTAAGGATTAGGAAAAGGACTGAAAGGAGAATTCTAGTCCTAGAAGATCAAGTTTAGATCAACCGAGGTTAGGCCACGAAAGTAGGGTAGCAGCGGTTGAGGGTGAAATGGATGAATCATAGAACTTATGGGTTTAGTTCAAGGTGTCAGCCACGAAAGTAGGTGATAACTTGACTAGATCACGTGTGTATGCCTTGAGAGAGGGTAGATATCATATTACGATCGTCTGCCTTAGATGACTTAAATGAGATTGCATGATTAGATACGTTGATTGTTGGTTTCAGTAGTCTTGTGGTGAAACCGGATTCCTAGAACGTTTGTCTCATTGTTAAGAACTCAATAGTTTATTTGTTTTTTGTATTTGAATCTTAAAACCAATATTCGTTCGTTTGCAAGTTTGATTCGTAGTTTGAGTTTAGGTTGTGTTGCATAGTCTGTGTGGGATGAACACCTAAAGTACTACACACGTATCGTACACTTGCAGGTAGTATAGGTTATTTGTTTAACTTTGAATATGCATCATGTTTTTGGCGCCGTTGCCAGGAACTATTGTCAACACGTCTTAGATTCGAGCCTAGAGTCATTCTTGTTTTATTTTTCTTTTTGTTTTTTTCTTTCGTTTCTTCCTACCTAATTCCGTTCGTTTGTCTTTTGTTGGTTTATGACAAGATCTCAAGGTGCTTCCAGTCTATTCTAAATCGACCCAGAGATCGTGCGCAGTCAAACAACTGAGAAAGGGAAAGGAAGAAGGTAACACAAAGCCGTCAAATCAACGAGATATGGATAATTAGAATGGCAAAGAACAACCTTAAATACCTATCGGTAATTTGGGGAATATTCAGCAACAACAACTCGCACCTCAACCGCGAGAACCACAGGCTCCTCCACCACGTCACCTCAGAGATTACGTGGTGCAAAACATGAACAACGTGCAAACAACCATACAGATGCCTGCTGTTGCTAGGGAATAGTTTGAAATTAAGCCCGCGATGAGCAACATGCTTTATCAGAAGCAATTCATGGGTGGAAATCACGAGGATCCCCATCAGCATCTCAGAGACTTCCTAGAACTTTCCGATACATTCAAGATACACGGAGTTTTAGAGGACGTGATCTTACTGCGTCTCTTCCCTTTCTCAATTGGGAGACGAGTGAAAACTTGGCTGCAATCGCTTCCCGCTGGTTCAATCACGACTTGGGACCAGCTCTGCACATTGTTCTTATCACGCTTCTTTCCTCCGAGCAAGACGATTCAGATGAGGGGGAAATCATAACTTTTAGATGCAGAGATGTAGAAACATTGTTTGAAGCTTGGGGCAGAGTTAAGGATCTTCTACAGTTGTGTACACACCATGGTCTCGAGCAGTTGTATATAATCCAAACTTTTTACAACGGAATCTCAGATGAACATCGAACAACGTTGGATAACTCTGCTAGAGGATCGGTTATGGATCTGAGTGTGGAGGAGGCATACGAGCTGATCGATAACTGATGTGCGTAGACTCAAGTAATAAATTACCTAGACTAACGCTTCCGCAAGAATACGGATCGTGTACCAACTAGGGTCGAACACAAGGAATTGATGCAACTCTAAAGCTATTAGAATAATGAATAAGACGTGTAAAATCAATAGTAGATGGAATGCAAATGCAAACTAACTAAACTAATGATAGGAATGACTCAGCGACAAAACACCATAGGTATCAAGAGTTGCACAACGATGTAACGAAGTTCTAACGAGATAATTGGTCTTAGATACTATCACGAGTTCAGGGAATTCAAGCTCTCCTATAGGAACTGATTGGCGTAGACTTGTCCACTATCTAGCATGCATATACCAATATATCTATTGCGCATCTTACATGCATAGACGCATTACGACCGCTATCCTAATCCCTAGATCCAATCGATTGACCTGGCGTAGGTTCTCAACCGATTAAACCCTAAATCATGGCTAAGTTCCAAAGTCTAATGCCCTGGCGTAGATTTATTAGACTTCTAACATCATCAATCAAGTGGAGTACAAGTATTGAATCATTAAGATCAACCATGAAATCTGAAAACATGATGAAATACCGAATTCATTCATATCGAGTGGCGTACAAGTATGAAAGCATTAAGATCCACCATTCATTAAGCACAAGACCTCATTACATGTTGGCAATACTCTCTATCCTATGGCAATAGATCTACTTGGACATGAACTCAGGAAACGAAACACAAAAGAAATCTAAATTCAACATAGAAAGAGAATAAGAATGCTCCCTATTCATCAACCGATGTCTTCAATAGATCCTCCATGCTTCGGATCCCTTGTTCCGTCCTTCTCTATCCTTCCAAGTGTGTCTTCTCTGTCTCTGAATCGTCTCTGAGTCGTCCCCCCTTCCTTCTGGTTCGAAAACTCCTTTTCGTAGATCAGATCTCTCTTAGTTTTTCCGTTCTAAAACTTAGGAGTTAGTTGAGATAAACAAGGACCCGATCGGGCACAGCCTTTACCCGCTCGTGCAGGCCGTGTGCCCGACCGTGTACACCCATTTTAGCCCGAGCGGGCACCTATGCCCGAGTGTGTTCCTCTTCAGCCCGAGTCGTGCAAAGCTACGGCGCATCTTGATGATAATTAACCCGATCGGGCACTCCAATTCCACCCGATCGGGCACACATGCCCGAACATATTGTTTGAGCACCCGAGTCGTGTAAAGCTACGACATCAATTACCCGAGCGGGCACACTTCCAATGCCCGAGCGTGCATGTCCTAAGATGTTGTTTCCGCTCCTTTCGCTCGGTGTTTGAATGTTCACTTCAATCCACGGCCTTGCACAAGTTGAACCTTGTCACTCAACTATGTTTTCAGGGTTAGATTGCCATAATCTCTCGTGTTTCTCCTCATGTCTTCGATTCCTACACAAAACACAAAATGTAGATGAAATCCTCGAATAAACTCGATAAATGAATGAAATCTAATAAATCTACTCGAAACTAGACCTAAGAATGATATAAAAACTACAACGGATTACGTGTTATCAATAACCTCGCCATGAACCACACTATGTGGTCAACACTAAAGGGGATTCGAACCAGATTGAAGGGGGGGACGACTCAGAGACATTAGAGGACAGATTTGGAGAGATCGAGAAGGCCAGAACGAGGGATCCGAAACATGGAGGATCTATTGAAGACATCGGTTGATGAATAGGGAGCATTCTTATTCTCTTTCTATGTCGAATTTAGTATTCTTTTATGTTTCGTTTTCTGAGTTCATGTCCAAGTAGATCTATTGCCATAGGTTAGAGAGTATTGCCAATATGTAATGAAGTCTTGTGCTTAATGAATGGTGGATCTTAATGCTTTCATACTTGTACGCCACTCGATATGAATGAATTTGGTATTTGATCATGTTTTCAGATTGATTGGTTGATCTTAATGCTTCAATACGTGTACGCCACTTGATTGATGATATTAGAAGTCTAATAAATCTACGCCAGGGCATTAGACTTTGGAACTTAGCCATGATTTAGGGTTTAATCGGTTTAGAATCTACGCCAGGTCAATCGATTGAAACTAGGGATTAGGATAGCGGTCGTAATGCGTCTATGCATGTAAGATGCGCAATAGATATATTGGTATATGCATGCTAGATAGTGGACAAGTCTACGCCAGTCAGTTCCTATAGGAGAGCTTGAATTCCCTGAACTCGTGATAGTATCTAAGACCAATTATCTCGTTAGAACTTCGTTGCATCGTTGTGCGACTCTCGATACCTATGGTGGTTAGTCTTTGAGTCATTCCTACCATTAGTTTAGTTTAATTTGAATTTGCATTCCATCCACTATTGATTTCATACGTCTTATTCATTAGTCTAATAGCTTTAGAGTTGCATCAATTCCTTGTGTTCGACCCTAGTTGCTACACGATCCGTATCCTTGCGGAAGCGTTAGTCTAGGTAATTTATTAATTGAGTGTACGCATATCAAGTTTTTGGCGCCGTTGCCGGGGACTTGATTACGACTTTAGAGTTAGGAAACTTTAGAGTTAGAGTCAGTTTCACGTGGAATTGATTACACCTTTCGACTTAGGATACTTTTGAATTAAGACGTAGTCCTTTCCGGAGTCTTCATTTGTTTTTCGTTTTTGTTTTATTTCTTATTGAGTGAAAAAATAAAAAAAAAAGAAAAAGAAATAGGAAAAAGGTAAACGATGATCTAATCCTCATCCGCTCCATCGCGAGTAGTCGGTATGTCTGCTGGCTCCGCTGATGCTCCTTCCCCAGGTGGGAAGTAGAACGCCTCCAGCTCGTACGGGATATGAGGACAGTAGGGGATGGCTTCGGTGTGGTAGTCCTGTGGGATCGGGATATAAGGCTCCTGGTAATGTGTCATGCTCAGCTGCTGAAACCGCCGGACGGACTCGGTGAGGTAGTAGGTCTGCTGAATAGATTGCTCCTGGAATTGCTACTGCTCTGCATACCTCGCAGCCCCTAAATCATACCTCTGCTCTGCCAGGAACGACTGGTACCTGGTCTCCTCCGCTACATACCTGAGGGTGTCGGAGACTCCATCCATCGATGGGAAATCAGAGCGGTTGTGGGGGTACTCTGGACACGCGCGTGAGTGTGTCGCGCGTCGGCTGCGCTGCCTCGAGGTGGACGGTCTAGATGCGACCGCGGGAGGTGGATCCATCTCTGCTACCCTCGGGCCGATGTGCCCGATGTTCGGATCAATCCTAAATCGGGATCCCTCCTTGTCTAAACTCGGTACCTCTATCTCACTAATATCAAACTCTAAACTCCAACCGTGCTCGTCCTTGTAACACCAAATGACGTTGTACCTCTCCAATGTGATGGCTCTTCGGTGGCGCAAAGTCTGGAGGTTCAACTCTGGTTCCTCATTTATCTT
>CM071875.1:22767712-22786873 GCA_036759665.1 Gynandropsis gynandra
TCCCTTGATCTCAAGTCCACCGGGGCGTATCTCCTCTTCCTTGGTGTGCATCCTATTTCCTGGTCGTCTAAGAAGCAAACCGGACTCTCCCGTTCATCTACCAAGGCTGAATACCGCTCTATTGCGTCCACGGCCGCGGAAGTTCTATGGGTCATTGCTTTACTATCTGAAGTTGGGATCAAGTCATCATCACCACCTACCATCTATTGCGACAACATTGGAGCGGCATACCTCAGTGCTAAGCCCGTCTTTCACTCTTGAATGAAGCACTTGGCGCTAGACTATCTCTTCGTCTGCGGCCTGGTCGAGTCAAATACTCTTCGGTTTACTCATGTACGAGCCGCGGATTAACTCGCGGACATTCTCACGAAGCCTCTCCCGAGACTTCCGTTTCAGCTCTTGTGTTCCAAGATTGGACTCACCGAGGGTGCTCCATCTTGTGGTTTCTAACTTTTGAACTTTTGTATATTTAGCCGTTTTGGCTCATTTGAATCAATTAATCTGATTTCAAATTATCAACCGGCTTATCTCTCCTTATGCATGCCTCCTTACCGCTACCCTATTGGTCCTATGCCTTCACGGCCGCGGTTTATCTTATAAATGGAATGCCAACCCCTCTCCTTTCCTATCCCTCACCCTACGAAAATCTCTTCCAAACACCACCAAACCTACATAAACTTAAAATCTTTGGCTGATTGTGCTATCCCTAGCTACATCCTTATGCTTCTCACAAACTAGACCCTAGATCCGCTCCTTGTGTCTTTCTTGGCTACTCCAACACTCAAAGTGCATACCTATGTCTTGACCTGTCCAAACTCCGTGTCTTCGTCTCTCGTCATGTTCTCTTCCATGAATCCGAATTTCCCTTTGCTAACCTCTCTAAATATGTCACCCTTCCTGAAATACCCGCTCCCTCATCATCCTCCAATGGTCCTTCTCTTTCACCGATCCAACCACTTACCTTGTCACACGCTCCATCTCCTCCGCCGATGCCCCCACGACTAGATTCTTCCCTGATCAATGTTGAGAGTGACATGGACAACAGCCAAGCTGCGGACTCCTCTCCGTCATCTACTCCTATACCGCATTTGGAAGCGCCCCCCTCTCCTGCCCCGCCAGAATCAGCCACTCAAAACGTCCATCCTATGGTCACCCGCAACAAGACCAATGTTATGAGATCTAATCCTCCGTTTGTTCATGTGTGTACAGGTCCTATTGACGAAACCAAACCGGAAACATCAACACAAGCTCTCCGAAACACCAAATGGAGGCGAGCTATCAGTGATGAATTCAATGCTCTTCTTCAAAACGAGACTTGGGAACTTGTACCTCCTCAAACCGCCAGCAATATTGTTGGATGCGAATGGGTTTTCCGTATCAAACGGAATCCTGTTGGTTCCATCGATCGCTACAAAGCTCGCTTGCTTGCAAAAGGCTTTCATCAACTACCGGGAGTAGATTTTCACGAGACTTTCAGCCTAGTGGTTAAGCCCGCAACAATCCGTACCGTGCTTAGCCTTGCGGTCTCCAACGGATGGCACATCAACCAGCTTGATGTCAATAATGCCTTCTTACAAGGCAAACTCACCGAAGATGTATACATGGAGCAACCGCCTGGATTTATTGACAAGGATCACCCCTCCATATCTGCAAGCTTCGTAAAGCTATTTATGGGCTCAAGCAGGCACCTCGTGCATGGTACTTCAAATTACGGAATTTTTTGCTTGGCTGTGGCTTCAAGAATTCCCTAGCGGATGCTTCACTATTTGTTCTTCAGACGCCAACCACCAAGCTTTATGTTCTCATCTATGTGGACGATATGATCATCACGGGTTCTTCCTCCACTCAAATTCAGACCTTCATCACCTTGTTGGCATCTCGATTCTCAATTAAAGATCTTGGTGCCCTTACCTTCTTTCTGGGAATTGAAGCCACAAGAACACCACAGGGTCTACACTTGTCGCAGCGGAAGTATATCACGGACCTCCTTATTAGGACAAACATGAATGATGCAAAATCCGTCTCTACACCACTGCCATCGACCTCACGGCTCATCTCTTCGGGTTCACCTCTTCCTAACCCAACAGAATTCTGACAAGTAATTGGGAGCCTTCAGTACCTTTCCCTCACGCGTTCGGACGTAAGCTATGTTGTCAACAAGCTGTCTCAGTTCATGCATCAACCAACAGATGTGCATTGGCTATGCGCCAAACGTGTGCTTCGCTATCTTGATGGCTCTCGTGCACAAGGTATCTTTCTTGCAGCTCAAAACACTTTGTCTCTTCATGCTTTGAGCAATGCGGATTGGGCTGGAGACTCATCTGACTTCAAATCCATGGGAGCATACATTGTTTATCTTGGCAAGCATCTGATATCGTGGTCGTCCAAGAAACAAACCAGCCACTCAAGATCATCCACCAAGGCGGAATATCGGTCCGTAGCCAACACCTCGGCCGAAATTTGTTGGCTAGGCAATCTCCTCACAGAACTTGGTATTACCCTCACGTCGGCTCCAATTATTTACTATGATAATATTGGAGCTACTTATCTTAGCGCCAATCTGGTTTTCCACT
The DNA here is from genome assembly GCA_036759665.1 of Gynandropsis gynandra. Classification (NCBI taxonomy): domain Eukaryota; kingdom Viridiplantae; phylum Streptophyta; class Magnoliopsida; order Brassicales; family Cleomaceae; genus Gynandropsis; species Gynandropsis gynandra. The sequence goes on from CM071875.1 coordinate 22,770,286, forward strand.
CCTAAATGAAGCACCTAGCACTTGATTATTTCTTCCTCCGTGGACAAATTGAAGCTGGTAACCTCCAAAGATCAACTCGGAGACATCCTCACCAAACCTCTACCGCGGTTACAGTTTCACGAGCTATGTTCCAAGATTGGAATCACCTCGAGTGATTCATCTTGTGGGGGCGTATAAAGGGATATTATTGTAATAGGGACATAATTGTAATTTCTGTATTCTATAATTAGGTTAACTCTCTAATTAGGTTACCTCTTGTACATATAGCCTTTTAAGGCTTCATTTGAATACAATTCGAATCATTCACTCGTAAATTCCACCTCATAAACGTGATTGAATGACGAGATATAACATGTGCACGGCCATGGATCCAAATGGAACACTCAAGCATCGAGCGAAAAGAGCGGAAACTTCAATTGAAGTGTGCACGCTCAGGCTGAGAAGTGGACCAGCTCGGGCTGAGGTTGTGCAATTAACACTGAAAATCCCTGAAACTCAGCCCGTCTCGGGCTGATAGACAACATGGTCGGGCAAGCAAGCCCGCTCGGGCTGAGTATGGTGCACGACCGTGCTGACTTCTGCACGAGCGGGTACATGTTGTGCCTGCAGGGCCGCCTAATGCGGAACAACCTAGTTTGAATGTTTGAACGGGCAATTAAAGGGAAAAGAAGCCATCTAGGGCAAGAGGACAAAGCAGAGACCAGCGGAGACACCTAGAGACATACCAAGAAGAGGAGAGAACACCGGTTGAAGACTTTGGGGACCCAAAGGATTCATCCGAAGCCAAAGCTCGGGATGATAGGGGAGATGAACATCTACTTCGTTTTTGTTTGCTTCTCTATGTATTTTGAGTAGATCAGTTGTCATGGGTTAGGGATTGCATTGTAATGGATATTTTGATTTATTAATGCTTGATTTCGGTTTTGTTCAATTGAATGGTTCGATAGGTTATAGATTTGTGTCTATTGCCTTCATACGTTGTTGATTTCATGCTTGAATAAGACTAGATCTATTCTACTGAGATTAGGCACGTTTGAGGGAGATTAGAGATTCGTCTAGGCTTGGGAGAGTCAGGCTTGAGTCTCATGAATGAACCTTCGAATGAATTAGATTAATGAGAATCTGGCCAATCAGTTATTTTATTTAGGAACGGTAATAATCGAGGTAGAATTCCCATTGTTCGTCATGCATCTAAGTGTAGATTTACTGCATCGGGAGGTGAGTATGTTTATATATTAGATAGAGGATTTAGGCTTGGGAGAGTCATTTTCGTTTATAGAGGTTGAGTTCCCATCCGACATTAGAGGTCGAGTTCCCCATTGTTCTTAATGCAACTAGAAGTTCCACGCTACATAGGGATATGAGTGACATTGATTTCCTAGGTAGAAGATTTAGGCTCGGGAGAGTCATTTCTAGCATTAGAGGTTGAATTCCCTAATGTTCTTAATGCGTCTAGACGTTCCGTGCTACATAGGGAGATGAGTGACGTTGATTTCCTAGATAGAGGATTAGATATTAGTTCCCCATCGATTGATACAAACCGATTTCATGATCCATAAAAACATCCATTGCATGTTCCGGTATCCCCCACACCCATGATACTTCTCATTGCCTAGTCTAGCTTCGTTATCTTTATTTATCTTTATTTTCTAGTTAATTATTCATTTATTGATCGATCATCTTCTTGTAACAATCTTAGTTCTAACGATGCACTAGCCCTTAGAGTTCGACCCTTATACTAGACGAATCGTATACTTGCTGTAGAGTGGTCTTGGAAATATTAACACCTCGGATTCCAACCATCATGGAGCAACATATGGTTTGTCTAAATTTGGTTCAACTCCTTCCATAATCGCAATGGTACCTTTGCGTCTTTTCATGGACGTACCAGTAGCTTGCCCTTGCTCTTTGGAAGGCGAATGCTCGATCATATCAGTGCAGCACACGTAAATAGCGTTAATGTATTCTCTCGCGTTTAACTCGCATTTACCGGGAAGTTTTCCGGGTTTCCGAGAGGATGAGGCAGCCTGCTGTGCTACGGAGTTCTCTAAGCTCTTCACATGGTTGCTCCAGGTTTCCATCTGAGTTTTGAGCTCATTGATCGCTGTCCCCACATCCGCATTGAATTTGGTTTGAGTTGATTGTTGATGCCTTTGCTCCTTGATAAATTCGAGCATTACCACCTCAAGGTTCGACGAAGGCGCTTGAGGAGGTTGAGGAGCTTGCGGAACGTATTGAGCATTCTGAAATTGCTGGTTATTTTGCTGGTACGGCTGCTGTGGTTGCTGAAATCCCGAATACTTCATCGGTTGAGTCGTTCGGTATGACAAGTTCGGGTGATTCCTCAAAATCGGGTTGTAGGTATTCCCAAATTGTGTGTTTCCTTGCTGCTGGGCATAATTCATATATTCCATGTTCTCTTGCAGCGTTCATTGATAAGCCACGTGTTCTATATCTCCGCAATTCACGCAGTACATGGCGTTCGCTGCATTACCCGTTGCTCTGCCCTGATTCGGCTCATATAAACCTCGATTTCTATTAGGCATACCTCTCGGTGTTGACCACATGGTGTGATTCATGGCGAGGTTGTCGATCAGCTCGTATGCCCCCTCGACGCTCATATCCATAAACGATCCTCTATCAGTGTTATCCAACGTCGTTCGGTGTTCATCTGAAATTCCATTGTAAAAGGTTTGGATAACGTACCACTGTTCGAGACCATGGTGTGGACACATCTGTAGAAGATCCTTAAATCTACCCCACGCTCCAATTGAGTAGGGGAAGAAACGTAGTAAGATAACGTCCTCCTAGACTCCGTGTATCTTGAATGTACCGAAAAGCTCTAGGAAGTCTCTAAGGTGCTGATGGAGATCCTCATCATTTCCACCCATGAATTGCTTCTGATAAAGCATGTTGATCATTGTCGGCTTAATCTCAAACTATTCTCTAGCAACAGCAAGCATCCGTATGGCTGTTTGCATGTTATTCATGTTTGGCACCACGTAATCTCTGAGGCGACGTGGTGGAGGAGCCTGTGGTTCTCGCATTTGAGGTACGAGTTGTTATTGCTGCATATGCCCCAAATTACCGATAAGTATTTGAAGTTGTTCGTGGCCGTTCTGATTATCCATATCTCGTAGATTTGACGGCTCTGTGTTACCTTCTTCCTTGCCCTTTCTCAGTTGTCTGCAAGTGCGCACGATCTCGGGGTCGATTTGGAATTGACTGGAAGCACCTTGAGATCTTGTCATAAACCAACAAAGGACAAACGAACAGAAATAGGTACAAAGAAACGAAAGAAAAGAAAACAAAAGAAAAACAAAACAAGAATTACTCTAGGCTCGAATCTAAGACATTTTCAGTCCCCGGCAACAGCGCCAAAAACTTGATGCGTATCAAAGTTAAACAAATATTAACCTAAACTACCAGCAAGTGCACGACACGTGTGTAGTACTTTAGGTGTCGATCCCATAGGGACTACGCAACACAACCTAAACTCAAACTATGAATCAAACTTGCAACGAACAAATATGGGATTTGAGAATGAAATACTAAAAGCAAATAAACAAACGAGTTCTTAACAATGAGACAAACGTTCTAGGAATCCGGTTTCACCACAAGACTACCGAAACCAACAATCAACCAATCTATTAATGCAATCCCAATTAAGTCATTTAAGGCAGACGACCTTAATATGATATCTACCCTCTCTCAAGGCATAGACACGTGATCTAGTCAAGTTATCCCCTACTTTCGTGGCTAACACCTTAAGCTAAACCCATAAGTTCTATGATTCATCCATTTCACCCTCAACCGCTGCTACCCTACTTTCGTGGCCTAACCTTAGTTGTTCTAAACCTGATCTTCTAGCACTAGAATTCTCCTTTCGCTCCTTCTCCTAATCCCTAACACATGCATCTACTTGGCCTTGGTAAATACAAGTCATTCAAGCTCTCAGACAAAGAATAGATAAACGAAAACTGGAAATTGCATTCAAAGATAAATCAAAGTTGTTTCGGGATAGCCATGGGCTAATCCCTTATCCTAGAAGTAGAAAGTCTAAAGAAAATGAAAACCAAACGAAACCAAAGTCTTGAATTGATCTCTAATGCTCCTTGAATGTCTCCTTCGCAAAACTCTCCTTCTTCTTCGATTCTCTCTATAGTCTCTCTCTTCGATCAATTTGAAGACTAACTCTTACTCCCACTGAACTGCTTCGACCCCTAGCTCCTCTTCTTCCTTTTCCTTATTCTTTTCTTTCCTTTTCTCCTGGTTTTTCCTTTTGTCGCAGCAGCCACCGTTTTGCCTTTTTATGAGTTTTCCATTCTTGATCAAGTTGGACAACGTTTCCGTTCCTTTCTCCAGCAAAATATCTCTTATTCCTCTTCTCTACATTCGTTTTCCTTTTTGAATAAGTCACAAACAAGTTCCTTATCGTGTTTAGATAAATATCGTTTTCAGGTTGTTCCAGGTGACGGACGCGACCCGCGCGGGCTGAGTGTGTGCCCCACGTGGGCGCGGCGCAATGATCGTGATGGAAACAATCCCTCCCCGTGCGGGCTAGGGAGTGCCCCGCACGGGCTGATGCTGCTGGTGAAGCCCGTGCGTGCTGATAGCTTGCCCGACTCGTGCTAAATTTGCTGGACCAATTGCCGAACTAAAGGCCCTGCACGGGTTAGAAGTGCCCCGCGCGGGCTAGGGAGTGCCCCGCGCGGGCTAGGGAGTGCCCCGCGCGGGCTAGGGAGTGCCCCGCGCGGGCTAGGGAGTGCCCCGCGCGGGCTAGGGAGTGCCCCGCGCGGGCTAGGGAGTGCCCCGCGCGGGCTAGGGAGTGCCCCGCGCGGGCTGAGCTTGTTCCTCGCCGATTCTAGTCCCATTTGTTCTGTCATGATCCTCCATGTTGGTACTTTGTCTCGTGTACGTCCTTTAGCTCCAAAATGAACCGAATACGCATTAAAACCTGTAAGAACACGAAAACGAGTAAAACGGATACAAAATCATACGTAAACATCGTATCTATATCGTAAACATCTCTAAAATCGTGCAAGAAATAGTATGAAAATTAAACGACAATTTGTCTCTCGTGTTGCATCCGTTTTCCTCTTTTTGTTTTGGTTTTCATGTGATTAGACGACTACAACAATGAAATGTTCAACACACTTTGAAGTACCATAACTTTGCGTACGAAACTCCGAATTACATGATTTTTTTTCACATTTTATTCTTCTTTTCAAGATAAACGCTCCCACGAGTTTCTGGAGGCAACTCGACCCCGTTTTGAGCTCAAAATCCTCTATTTAGGTCGATACTTTAAATTTTTAGAGCCAGAGATGCCTTTTTTGAGTTTCTTAGGATACATATGTCATTTCTTGTCAATACGCCGCTTGCGTTGCATTTGTCTCTCGGATATTCCTTTTGCTTCTTATTTCCTATTTTCGTTTGTCTCTCGTGTTGCACCCGTTTTCCGCTTTTTGTTTTTGTTTTCACGTGATTATATGACTACAACAATGAATTGTACGACGGATTTTGAAATACCATAACTTTGCGTAAGAAGTTCCGAATTACATGATTTTTTTCACATTTTATTCATGTTTTCGAGGTAAACGATGTCGAGGGGTACTAAAGACAGGCCAACCTCGTTTTTGAGCTCAAAAACCTTTATTTATGTTGATACATTGGATTTTTAGAGCCGGGATATGCCCTTTTCGAGTTTCCTGGGATAAGAATGTCATTTCTTGGCAATACGCCGCTTGTGTTGCGTTTGTCTCTCTGATATTCCTTTTGCTTCCTATTTCCTACTTGTGTTTGTCTCTCTTGGTTCACCCCTTTTCTGCTTTTTGTTTTTGTTTTCATGTGATTAGATGACTACAACAATGAATCGTACGACGGATATGAAATACCATAACTTTGCGTACGAAGCTCAGAATTAAATGATTTTTTCATATTTCATTCCTCTTTTCGAGATAAAAAATGTCGTGGGATGCTGAAAGCTGCCCGACCCCATTTTCAAGCTCAAAATCTTTAATTTAGGTTGATACGTTGAATTTTTAGAGTCGGGAAATGTCCTTTTCGAGTTTTTTACTTGCGTTGCGTTTGTCTCTCGGATATTCCTTTTCCTTTCTATTTCCTATTTGCATCTGTCTCTCGTGTTGCACCCCTTTTTCCGCTTTTTTCTTTATTTTCACGTGATTAGACGACTACAACAATGAATTGTACGACGAGTTTTGAAATATCATAACTTTGCGTACGAAGCTCCGAATTACATGATTTTTATCACATTTTATTCCACTTTTCCAGATAAACGATGCCGCGGAATTCTGAAAGCAGCCCAACCCCAGTTTCGAGCTCAAAATCCTTTATTTAGGTCTATACGTTGGATTTTAAGAGCCGGGAAACACCCTTTACAAGTTTCTTATTCTACGAATGTCATTTCTTGTCAATAAGCTGCTTGCGATGCGTTTGTCTATCGGATATTCCTTTTGATTCCTATTTCCTATGTGCATTTGTCTATCGTATTGAACCCCTTTTCCGCTTTTTGGTTTTTGTTTTCACGTGATTAGACGATTACAACAATGAATTGTACGACGGGCTTTGAAATACCATTACTTTGCGTACGATTCTCCGAATTACATGATTTTTTGCACATTTTATTCCTCTTTTCGAGATGAACAATGCCGAGGGATGCTGAAGGCAGCCCGACCCCATTTTCGAGCTCAAAACCCTTTATTCAGGTCGATATGTTGGATTTTTAGAGTCGGAAGATGCCCTTTACGAGTTTCTTAGGAAACGAATGTCTTTTCTTGTCAATACGCCACTTACGTTGCATTTATCTCTCGGAACTTCGTTTTTGTTCCTATTTCCTATTTGTGTTTGTCTCTCGTGTTGCACCCTTTTTCCGTATTTTTGTTTTTATTTTCACATGATTAGACGATTACAACAATGAATTGTACGACGAGATTTGAAATACCATTACTTTGCTTACGAAGCTCCGAATTACATATTTTTTGCACATTATATTCCTCTTTTCGAGATAAACGATACCAAGGGATGCTGAAGGCAGCCCGACCCCATTTTCGAAATCAAAACCCTTTATTTAGGTCGATACGTTGGATTTTTAGAGCCTAAAGATGCCCTTTTCGAGTTTCTTAGGATACGAATGTTATTTCTTGTCAATACGCCGCTTGCGTTGCGTTTGTCTCTTAGATATTCCTTTTGCTTCCTATTCCCTATTTGCGTTTGTCTCTCGTGTTGCACCCCTTTTACGCTTTTTGTTTTGGTTTTCACGTGATTAGACAACTACAACAGTGAAATGTACGACGGGCTTTGAAATACCATAACTTTGCGTATGAAGCTTCGAATTACATGATTTTTATCTCATTTTATTCCTCTTTTTGAGATAAACGATGCCGCGGGATGTTGAAGGCAGCCCGACCCAATTTTCAAGCTCAAAATCATTTATTTGGGTCGATACGTTGGATTTATAGAACTGAGAGATGCCCTTTACGAGTTTCTTAGGATACGAATGTCGTTTCTTGTCAATACGCCGCTTGCATTGCATTTGTCTCTTGGATTTTCCTTTCGCTTTCTACTTCCTATTTGCGTTTGTCTCTCGTGTTGCACCCCTTTTCCGCTTTTTGTTTTCATTTTCACGTGATTAGACTACTACAACAATGAATTATTCGACGGACTTTGAAATACCATAACTTTGCGTACGAAGCTCCAAATTACATGATTTTTTTTCACATTTTATTCTTCTTTTCGTGATAAACGCTCCCACGAGTTGCTGGAGGCAGCTCGACCCCGTTTCCAGCTCAAAATCCTCTATTTAGGTCGATACATTGAAGTTTTAGAGCTAGAGTTGCCTTTTTTTAGTTTCTTAGGATACGTATGTAATTTCTTGTCAATACGCCGCTTGCGTTGCATTTGTCTCTCGGATATTCCTTTTCCTTCTTTTTTCATATTTGCGTTTGTCTCTCGTTTTGCACCCCTTTTCAGTTTTTTTGTTTTTGTTTTCACGTGATTAGACGACTACAACAATGAATTGTACGACGGGCTTTGAAATTCTATACATCAAATGTTTTTTCCTCTTTTATAGATAACTGATGCCACGGGCTGCTGACGGTAGCCCGACCCAATTTTCAAGCTCAAAATCTTTTATTTAGGTCGATACGTTGGATTTTTATAGCCGGGAGATGCCCTTTACGAGTTTCTTAGGATACGAATGTCATTTCTTGTAAGTACGCCGCTTGCATTGCGTTTGTCTCTCGGATACTCCTTCTTCTTCCTATTTCCCATTTGCGTTTGTCTCTCGTGTTGCACCCCTTTTCCGCTTTTTGTTTTCATTTTCACGTGATTAGACGACTACAACAATGAATTGTTCGACGGCCTTTGAAATACCATAACTTTGCGTACAAAGCTCCGAATTACATGATTGTTTTCACATTTTATTCTTCTTTTCGAGATAAACGCTCCCACGGGTTGCTGGAGGCAGCTCGACCCCGTTTTCGAGCACAAAATCCTCTATTTAGGTCGATACATTGGATTTTTAGAGCCAGAGATGCCTTTTTTGAGTTTCTTACGATACGTATGTCCTTTCTTCTCAATACGCCGCTTGCGTTGCTTTTGTCTCTCGCATATTCCTTTTGCTTCTTATTTCCTATTTGCGTTTGTCTCTCGTGTTGCACCCCTATTCAGTTTTTTGTTTTTGTTTTCACGTGGTTAGATGACTACAACAATGAATTGTATGACGGGCTTTGAAATTCCATACATCAAATTGTTTTCCTCTTTTCGTGATAAGTGATGTCGCAGGCTGCTGACGGCAGCGCGACCTGGTTTTCTAGCTCAAAATCCTTCATTTAGAACGATACGTTGGATTCTTAGAGCCGGGAGATGCCCTTTCCAAGTTTCTTAGGACACAAATGTCATTTCTTGTCAATACGCCGCTTGCATTGCGTTTGTCTCTCGGATACTCCTTTTTCTTCCTATTTCCATTTTGCGTTTGTCTCTCGTGTTGCACCCCTTTTCCGCTTTTTGTTTTTGTTTTCATGTGATTAGAGCACTACAACAATGAATTATACGACGGGCTTTGAAATGCCATAACTTTGCATACGAAGCTCTGCATTACATGATTTTTTCCATATTTTATTCCTCTTTTCGAGATAAACGATGCCGCGGGATGCCGAGGCAGCCCGATGATGACGTGAAACTCAAGCAATATAATTTCCTAGACCACTTCACCACAAGTATACGGATCATGTAGTACCAGGGTCGATCTCTAGGGACTAAAGTAGCCAAAAACTAAGAATAACACTAAAGTAAGACGAATGGAAGTAGATGAAGGTGTGGTGTGAAATACCTAAAAGACTAAGCTAAGTGGTGCAACGATAATAGGTTAGGGTAAACTTGGATATGACGAACACTACGGGTGTCGGGATACCGGGAATCGTATGGATGAAACAACTAAAGGTCATAAACATATCGAATTATCTTGATAACGGGAAATTCATGCCCTAAGGTGAGGAGTGATTCTTCCGAGCCTAAACGTCCTAACCATGAGTACGTGCAACCCTACCATCCAGCACTGATTAACCTGTACTATGGCAGCTTTACAAAATGCAATCCTAATTCCTAAGTCGACTAACCGACTGGTCAGATTCTCATTAGCCGAACTTAACCTACAACTCAACAGTTCCGGATTCATCCTTTAACCTTCCAGCAATGTCTAAATTCCTATGTTACTGAGCGGGCAGCACTAGTATAAGAGTGATAATGTTGGATGCAGAACCGAATATCAAGATAAAATCAATAGATCTAAGCATTAACGCATAACATTGTTCATCCGTTACAATCCGATATCCCTAACCCATAGTTGCGAACCTACTCACTCATGGAGAACGCAGACCAAGAAGACAACACAACCCTAAACATGATAGACTCTAGGAAACTCGATGCCTCGATCTTCCCTATTGTGTTACCGATGTGAGGATTGATGCTTCTCTCCTTCTCCAGCATCTCTCGAGCCTTTCCTGATGTTTTCCAAGCCTTTCCTTGCCCTGTACGTCGCCCCCCTTTCTCTAGATTTCTTCTGGTCTATTAATTAGGTCGTTCGAATGCAAGATTTAGTTGGTTGCGAGAAACGCGGCCCGCTCGGGCACCACTTTTACCCGGTCGTGCAGAGGCGTGCCCGGTCGTGTAAACCTTCATGCCCGATCGGGCATCAGCACCCGATCATGTGGTTGAGCGGCCCGAGTCGTGCAAACTCTCGGGGATTTTTGGGACGAATTAACGCCCGAGCGGGTACTCTTATTGCGCTCGATCGGGTATGGCTACCCGATCATGTTGCCTTCCTGCCCGGGTCGTGCAAGATGTGCAAATAAAACCCCGTAGGTTTTACCCGAGCGGGTAGACCATAGTGCCCGACCAGGCACCCTTGAAATCTTGATTTTTCTCTTTTCCGCCCGTTGCTCGGGTGTTCGTTGAGTTCAGAGGCTTGATTTTGGCTCTGAGTGAATTTATCTTCAAAGTGTGTGGTTGTGCTCAGGAATTCGTCTTTTTAAGCTCGATTAGGCCTTGTCGCCCAAAAACCTGAAAACCAACAAAACGGGCGTATGTAACGAAGATTCGTATCGGAAATGTAAATCTAACTATGAAATATATGCGAAAATGACACTAAAACCTAACCTAAAATCGATACTCATTGTTATCAAACTCCCCCAGACCTAAACCTTTGTTTGTCCTAAAAAAACTAAAGTCTATTACAAGAAGAATCTATTAACGATGGATACTAGCATAAAAACTATCGAAGGATTAGTCATTCCGCAAATCAACGCGTCACATGGACAAAAGCCTAAGTGTACCGAGTATAGCCTTATATCTACCGAAAGTGTTGAGCCATGAAATCCTACCAAAAATCTAAGTCTACTTCACAACCCTAGACACGTCCAAGCAATCTCCATACCTATTTCCTAAACTTTTGATATCATTAAAATCGCTTTTTCTCGTTCTTATGCATTTTTTCGGTACTTAGATCCACGCTTTGTTCCTAGGACGTCGAAGTCGAAGAGGTATGGCTTTCTACTTAGACCCAGGCTGCCTATGGCACACTCATAAGGTCGCGTGACCTTAGCGGAGTGAAGAGGTGCGTTATTGAATATCTTTTTTTCGGTTTTTTTCTTGATTACGCAACACTCTAACCCTTAGGACGTAGAAAAGCGCCTCTACCCACCATTTAGACCCGAACCATCGAACATCGATGTACTCATGTCAATCCTAACTTGGAATAGTGAAAAACTTATCCTAGATGACAACGCAGTATAAGCGTGTGGAATCTAACTCATGAATGCTCAAAATCTCCACTAAGCAAAGGCTAGACGGTATACACGGAGATATGACTACTTGGTACCCAAACCTAAGGAGTGAATTTAACTTTCGATCGTGGCTTCAAACATAACTACTCGACTAATCGGTATCAAAAGGCTTCTAAGCAAACCTAGACCATTATCCACGATTCAACAATGTCGCAAAACATGACTAAAGCTCGAAAAACTTTCACTAGGTATCCATCTTATTCCTAAACCTAATCCTAATCCTAATCCTAAGTGCAAATATGTCGCTCTAAAATAAAAATCTGTATCACAAAATGAAGAGTATCCCCCCAGACCTGAACGGAACACAGTCCCGGTGTTTGAGACCTAAGAGGGATACCCGCATGCAAAAACTCGAGAAAATATATAAAAAAAATTCGAGTACACCTGGTGTGTGTGGCTTTCTCGAATTGTGATACATCCGAATTGTGTGACTCTTTTGCTCTATTGCATGTGTTGGCGTGAAGGACCTGAGATAAAAACCATGCAATGCAAGAGATAGAACAAAGAGCACTACATCAATAAGTCTGAAAGAGCGTACATAATCACTAAAACTAAAAACAAGAAAAATAAGAAAAATAGGTCCATAGAATATAAAAAGGAAAAAGAAAGAAAAATAAAAAGGAAAAAGGGAAGAGTGGTCTAATCCTCAGTATCTCCACTGCGGGTGGCCGGAAGGCATGCTGGCTCCGCGGGTGCCCCTTCCCCAGGTGGGAAGTAGAAAGACTGCAGCTTGTAGGGGATGTGAGGACGGTACAAGATTGCTCCATTATGATAGTCCTGCGGGATCGGCACGTATGGCTCCTGGTAATGCTGCTCAAATCGACGGACGGACTCCGTGAGGTAGTATATATGCTGGATCGACTGCTCCTGGAATTTATGTTGCTCTGCATACCTCATAGCCTCGATATCGTACCTCTGCTCTGTCATAAACGACTGATACCTGGTCTCCTCCGCTACGTACCTGAGGACGTCGGAGACTCCTTCCATGGGAAAGAAGTCAGAGCGGCGGTGAGGATACTCTGGGCGGGCACGCGAGTGTGTGGCGTGTCGGCTGCGCTGCCTCGACACGAAAGGTCCTGGTGCAGCTGCTGGAGGTGGATCCATCTCAGCTAGCCTCAGACCGATGTGTCCGATGGCTGGATCAATCCTGAATCGTGATCCCTCCTTGTCTAGACACGGCATCTGAATCTCTCGTAGGTCGACTTCCAAGTTGCGACCGTGCTCGTCCTTGTAACACCATATGACGTCGTACCTCTCCAATGTGATTGCCCTTCGGTTGCGCAGGTTCTAGAGGTTCAACTCGGGCTCTTCGTCGATCTTATCCTAAGTCAGGATGCCAAGGTTGATCCCGACTCTCCGTGCGATCATCGTGACTATGCCACCGCACATGATCTTCGTATCTGTCATGCACTTCTCGGTGGCTATGTCAAGGAAGTGCCTCATCACCAACGACGCCAAGTCGACATCTAGAATATCCCACTCGTTGGGCTCAAAGCCTGACTGCACCACCCGGCTTAGGTACGCCAACTCTGTGTGGTTGACTCCACCTTGCGCTCTCTTTCCTAGTATTGACGAGCCTAGGAAGTAATGAAAGTACCTCAGGGCGGGGTGGCATATGTGGCTTGCCTTCGACCTTGTCGAGTATTCGCCATACACTATCTGAGCCCAGAATTTTGCTTGACGGCTCCGGTTGTGCTCTGGTATCTTCGTGAAGTTGCAGTGTGGAGCGTCAAAGATGATCGCAAACTGTCTTGCGGTGAGCCGGTAGTTCTGCCCCAGCAAGCGGAACTCCTTGAAGGCTCTTTCTCGATCTCCAGACTCGGGAAAGAATGCTGCATACGATACGAGGAACTCCGCCGTAAGGTTGCGGTATGTGTACTCCTGTGTATCTCTCAGTCCCGTCCATCCTAGCGTGTTGAAGATGGCGTCTATGTGTTCCCCGATGTGGAGAGCACTCATCGGTTCGGCTGATAAGAAGCGGGACGGGAAGATCCGCGGCTGAAGTTCTGTGAACCTCGACTTCTAACCGGACAAGAACGTCGTCTTCCGGTAGTTGTATTGTTGGTGAGATGTGGTGATCGGCATATAAGGCGTCAACTCCGTAATTGCATCCGACCTCGCTGGTCATCCGTGCTCTGGGTCATATGCGTCAGATCGGCGCTTCTTAGAACTCTGAAAGATATTAGGGGCCATCTGCAAAACAATCGAATACGAAAAATAAGTGTTAGGCGCAGTTTTGCATGGTGACCGATCGGGTACGGGAGGTAGCCCGGTCGGGTAGCATGTTGTCAAAATACCCCCGTGGGTAGTGCCCGACCCGGGCGAGAAAGCCGCCCAATCGGGTGAATGTCCAGGTCACCCGACTGGGCGCTAAACCTAGCCCGGTCGGGTAGAATCACGAAATCGCAACCTGCAGTTCGCGATTCATGGTTCAATCGACCAAATAACCTTAAATCATTCCTAATCAGACCTAGATCTAACCCATACAAGTCCAAATCTCAAAATAGTTCATGAATATACCTGGATTTCGTGATGAGATTGAGGAATTTTCAGATTTTTCAAGAGAGGGAAGAGGGGATTTCGAGTAACCGAGGGCCTCGACCGGCGACGATGAAACGGAGGCAGCACACAAGCGACACCGGTGACGAGATAGCAGAGTGAGGGGTCGCGAAGTGAGGGAGCACGCTCGGGTATGATTTTTGTGAAGTGAACGGCCGCTCGGGTTACTCGAAATATAACTTACCTGTGCAGATTTTACGGTGCTCGATCGGGTAGTATGTGTTGCCCGATCGGGCGTCCCCCATGTTGACCTACCCGTTCGGGTCGTCTGATGAAGCCCGACCGGGTCTCTTGAATCTGAAAGTGCCCGATCGGGAAGAGGTGTCTGCCCGATCGGGTACTGCTGCAAAACAGAAAAAAATTCATACGAGGAAAACATGCAGCAAAAACCGATAGACCACTAAATTCCTAGATCCTTGAAAATTATCTAAATTAAAAAAAATGAAAAAAGAGTTCGAAAATATGAAAATAAAACGACTAAAGGATATGGGGCTCGGGTTGCCTCCCGAGAAGGGCTTGTTTTCGGTCTTTAGCTCAACCCTAGCGTCTTCATACGCGTGTGGTGGCAGAGAGAGGAGGTATGCCTCTTCCGTCCTCTATCTGATCTGCGTGATTGGACTCGAATCCTGGTGGATTTCTCAAATGCGATCCTCGGTCCTTCTCTTTTGATCCCACTACTCTATCGTATCTCCTTCGGACTCGGTTAAGGTTGAGCGTTTCCACAGTATTCCATTTGGGATATGAGTGTACGTGGGTCACTGAGGGTGTAGGAGATGATGCACGTGGCCTTAGAACCGTTGCTCACGTGGAAGTATCGACCAAAACGTGCAGTTCTTGGCGTTTCTCTGATGCCTGATCGGGCTCCTCTGGTGCCCCGGTCGGGTAGCCTGAAATGCAATTTACCCCCGTAGGGTGTGCACGCATCGGGCTGTCTAGTCGCCCAGGCGGGTGTCTGTCCAATCCTCTTGCCCGATCGGGCTCACGCACCCACCCGGGCGGGTGGTTAATTGAGGAGTTTACCCCCGTAGGCATTACCCGAGTCAGGCTATTAGGTTGCCCGACCGGGTCGCCTAAAAATGGCTCTGCCCGCGCGGCGGGTGGAGTGTGCTGCCCGCTCTGGTCACTTCCCTGCTGGGGGAATTTCGGTTTCTCCTTGATCTGTGTGAGTGCGTCCGACCTTGCTGGTGACTGAAACTGACTCCCGGTGCACTCGGACAGTGGTATCTCCTCAGGATGGATGTCTCGGTGTACATGTCCAATCTCCTTCGTTGGTGCATCCATCGTGGTAACGTTCATTACGGGTTCGGTAAATAATAGCTTCTTCAACGCCTCGTCGAGTTTGAACTCGATAGACTCGTCCCCGAACTTCATCACTAGCCTGCCTTCCGCGCAGTAGATGACCATCTTTATCGTGTTGAGGAATGGTCGTCCCAATATGACGGGGATCTTCGGATTGATCTTCATATCCACAATGACAAAATCCGCGGGGAACCAGAATTGTCCCACTTGAACAGCAACGTTCGTCAATATACCCACTGGACTCCGTACGGATTGATCAGCCAATGTGATTTGCATCCGCGTGGGTTGAAGATCTCCTACTCTATTGAGCTTTTCAACAAGGGATAGTGGTAGCAAGCTCACACTCGCTCCGATATCAGTTAGCGCATGCTCAATTTCGTAATCATAAATCTTGCAAGGGATGACGAAGTTACCTGGATCAGGCATCTTCTCGACCATGGTAGGAGGCTGTATAAGTGAGTTCGCTACCATCACCAGCTCGTTATCCACGGTTCTCTTCCTCATTATGATATCCTTCAAGAACTTCGCATACCATGGGATCTTTGTGAGAGCGTCATAGAATGGGATAGTGACTTGTAGCTTCCTCAAGAGTTCTACGAATTGAGAGAATTGGGTCTCGTCACTTTGTTTCCTTTCAATTTGACGCTCCGGAAAGGGCAATGGTGGTACCCTCGGGGGAGGTGCTACATAGGGTAACTCCCTCTCCTCTTCCTCGGTCACCTTCTCCTCCACGGCTGGAGCGCATGGTTGTTCGATCTTATCGCTCAAAGGTTCTTCTCTTGCAGCCATGGGAGGCATTGGTTGCCCTACCGTGTTCCCGCTCCTTAGGAAAATAGCATTCACTTGCTCGCGGGAGTTTGCCTCGGGTTTCCCAAGAAGCTGTCTGGGTTGTCGGTTCGAATCTTGGGCTAATTGCGCCACTTACGTCTCGAGAAGTCTCAAATGCGTCTGAAATCCGTCCATTCTCTTCTTCATATCCTCTTGCTCAGCCCTAATCCCTCCAAGTGCACTCTTCTGCTCTTGGTGCATCAATTGGAGCATCGAAAGAATCTCAGAATCACTTGAAGATTGTGCACGTGGCTGATACCCGTAGTCTTGGCCACTTCCTCTTGGTTGGAAACCTTGATTTTGGTTTCTCGCCATTATCCCCGGTTGGAAGTCTTGCGGATTCGCTACGTTGCTCGTGTTGCCATATGAGAGGTTGGGATGGCTCTTTATATAATTCTGTTGGTAGCCTCGATTGGAAACGTAGTTCACTTCCTCCATCCCTTGGCTTACGGATGTGTCATGTCGATCCACATGAAGTCCAGCTATCATCCGAAGAATCTCGTCAACTTGCTGCTTCAAGTCCGTCAATTCCGGGTTGG
>CM071875.1:22789919-22801017 GCA_036759665.1 Gynandropsis gynandra
GGGCAAGTGACCTGCACGAGCGGGTAAGGGACATGCCCGCTCGGGTCCTTGTTTCTCTCAACTAATTCCTAACTTTTGGACCAGCCAAATTAAGGGAAAATGAGATCTGAAAAAGGAGTTTTGGAACCAGATTGGAGAAGAGAAGATTCAGAGACATTAGGGCAAAAGGAAGAAGGAAGAAAAGACGGATCTACGGATCGGAGCAAGGAGAATCTATCGAAGACATCGGTTTATGAATAGGGAGTCATCTCTTTCTCTATCTATGTCGAACTTAGAATTCTCTTGTGTTTCCTTTGCTGTATTCATGTAGGAGGATCTATCGAAGACATCGGTTTATGAATAGGGAGTCATCTCATTCTTTATCTTTGTCGAACGTAGAATTCTCTTGTGTTTCCTTTGCTGTATTCATGTCTGAGTAGATCCATTGCCATGGGTTAGAGAGTATTGCCATGTTGTAACGAAGTCTTACGCTTAATGAATGGTGGATCTTAATGCTTTCATACTTGTACGCCACTCGTTATGAATGAATTTGGTATTTTATCATGTTTTCAGATTTCATGGTTGATCTTATTGCTTTCATTACTTGTACGCCACTCGAATGAATGATGTTAGAAGTCTAATAAACCAACGCCAGGGCATTATGCTTTGGAACTTAGCCATGATTTAGGGTTTAGCCGGTTTAGAATCTAGGCCAGGTCAATCGGTTGAATCTAGGGATTAGGATAGCGGTCGTAATGCGTCTATGCATGTAAGATGCGCAATGGATACATTGGTATATGCATGCTAGATAGTGGACAAGTCTACGCCAGTCAGTTCCTATAGGAGAGCTTGAATTCCCTGAACTCATGATAGTACCTTAGACCAATTATCCTTTTAGAACTTCGTTACATCATTATGCAAACTCTCGATACCCATGGTGCTTAACTATAAGTTTATCTCATCGATTTAGTTTAGTTTAATTCAATAACGATTCCATCTTTAGTCATCTTACACGTCTATTCCATTAGTTTAATAGCTTATAAGTCGCATCAATTCCTTGTGTTCGATCCTAGTTACTACACGATCCGTATTCTTGCGGAAGCGTTAGTCTAGGTTTTATTACTTGAGCTTAACGCACATCACCTATATCCTAAACGCATGACGAACAATGGGAGCTCTACCATTCCTAAATAGATTAACCGATCGCTAGATTCTCATCAATCTAATTCATTCAAAGGTCAATCCCGAGACTCAAATCTGACTCTCTCGATGCTTAGAGGAATCTCTGATTTCATTCAAACATGACTAATCTCATTAGAACGGATCTAGTCTCATTCAAACATGAAATCAAGAAAGTAAGAATGCATTTTGCACATATCTATAACCTATCAAACCATACGATTGAACAAAACCGAAATCAAGAATTAACGGATAAAACATACATTACAATGGCATCCCTAACCCATGATAACAGATCTACTCAGAATACAAAGGGAAACAAACACAAACGAAGTAAATGTTCATCTTCCCTATCATCCCGAGCGGTGGCCTCGGATGAATCCTTTGGGTAGCAAAAGTCTTCAACCGTGTTCTCTCCTTTGCCTCCTGTGTATTCTGGTCTCTTTCCTTGGTCTGTGTGTCGTCCCCTTTTGCTGGAATGGCTTTTTTCTCTTCATTTTCCTATTCAACACTTCAAAGAAGTAGTTGCTGAAAAGGGGGCCCGCGCGGGCGAAGGCTCACCCCGCGTGGGCTGAATGCATCTCGACCAGCTCGAGCGGGTTACATGCCTCCCCGACTCGTGCTCTTCTTGCTGGAATGGCAGCCCGCGCGGGCAAGGTATGCACCTCGTGCGGGGTCATGTTCCAAGCCTGATCCGTGCGTGCTCCTTAGCTCCCCGAGTCGTGCAAAAGTTGCTGGGAAGTTAGCCCGCGCGGGAGCCTCTTCCAAGCCGAAGCAGGCTGAGTATACTTGTTGTTTTCACTCTATTGGCCTCGATGCTCGGGTGTTCCGTTTGGTTCCGTGGCCGTGCACATATTGCGTCTTATAACTTAGTCACGATTTCAGGTAGGTTTGTCGTAATCACTCGTGTTTGCTTCACATGTCTTCGTTTCCTACACAAAACACGAAATCATAGAAGAAGTCCTCGAATATACTCAATAAGTCGGTAAAGTCAAAGAAATGTAATCAAAACTAAACCTAGAAATGATGAAAATAGTATGACAGATTACATGTCATCAAACTCCCTCAGACTTAACCTTTGCTCGTCCTAGAGCAAATCTAGAGTCGAGTACAAGAAGAATTAAACAACAATGGACACTAGAACAAATACTTCGAAGGATTAGTCATCATGCAAAACAACACGTCACATCAACGTAAGCCTAAGCGTACCTAGTCTCGACTTTTATCAACCGAAAGTCACGAGCCATGCAATCCTACCAATAACCTAAGTCTATTTCCTACCCCTAGACAACGTCCAAGAAATCTCCATACCAATTCCCTTAAGCTTGCGCGAGATATTATTAGACTCGTATTCTCGTTATTATTCTCTTTTTTTTTCCTCTTTTTTCGTTTATAGATCCGCGCTTGGTTTCTAGGACGTCGAAGTCAAAGAGGATTACTTTCTAGTTAGACCTAGGTTGCCGATTGGCACACTCATAAGGTGTAACCTTAGCGGAGTGAAGAGTTGTGCCATTGAAGCATTTTTAGACTGGATATTATGCATCAACCCTAACCCTTAGGACATAGAATAGCGCCTCATCCCACCACTTAGACCCAAACCATCAATCTCGATGTACTCATGTCAATGTAAACCTGAAGTAGTTAAAAACTTATCCAAGATGACAGCGGAGTATAAGCGCGTGGAATCTAATAATCCATGAACGGTAAAATATATCAAACAAAGCAAGGGATAAATTGTATGCACGAAGATATGGATACTTGGTACTGAAACCTAGGAGGTGAAATGCAACTATAGATCATGGTTTCAAGCACAACTACTCGACTAATCGGTATCCAAAAGACTTCTGAGCAAACATAGACTATTATTCACGATTCTGCAAAGTCGCACAATAAAGACTAAAACTCGAAAACTCGTACTAGGTATCCATCTATTTATTCCTAAACAAAAAACAAAAATCAAGATCTAGTTCTAATCACATGCATGTTACTCGATGAGTACTCACCTAGACTTGAATGAAATACTATCTTGGTGTTCAAGACCTACGAGAAAATCTCGCAGACCAAAACAAGGGAAAATAAGGGTTAGAACGTGTGCTCCTTGTGTATCTTGTTATCCCAAATTGATGATGCGGTTGGACGTTGTACGCGTCTCATCCTTAAGGGATAATATCGAAGTCGGAAAACTTGTGAAAAAGAATCACACAATCCAAAAGAAGGAATACAACCTAATAACCCACCGAGTACATCAATGCAAAAGGTCGCGAGCCTAACCGAGATGCTCTAATGGTGTGAAGGATCCAAAAGAAGGAATACATCTTTCTCGCGTGGCGTGTTTTCTGAATTGTAGAGCTTCAAACGTTGTGCGTTGACCTTGAATGTGTTTCCGTCATTATCGTCTAACTCGATCGCCTCATGGGAAGAAATTGACATAATTCTATATGGTCTAGACCAACACGATTTAAACTTCCCGCGAAAGAGTTTCAACCGAGAGTTGAAGAGCAGAACGAGACCACCTTCCTTGAAGGATCGCTGGAGTATGTTACGATCATGCCATTTCTTAGTGGGTTCCTTGTAGATTTTGGCATTCTCATAGGCATCAAAACGCAATTCTTCAAAATGGTGAAGTTGTAGAACCCTTATCTCGGCTACTTTCTTGTAATCGAAGTTTAGCGCTTTGATGGCCTAATATGCTCTATGTTCAACCTCGACGGGTAGGTGACAAGCCTTGTCGTAGACTAACTGATATGGAGTTATGCCAATCGGAGTCTTGAAGGCTGCCTTATGCGCCCAAACTGCATCATCGAGCTTGAGAGACCAACCCTTGCGGGATTTGGAAACGGCCTTCTCGAGAATAGCTTTGATCTCTCGGTTAGAAGTCTTTACTTGTCCACTGGTCTGAGGGTGGTAAAGTGTGGTGATCTTGTGTTTCACCCCGTATTTCTTTAAAAGTGCTTCGATCGACCGATTAGTGAAATGCTTACCCTCGTCACTGATGACAACTCTCGGGACGCCGAATCGAGGAGAAATGATGCATTTAAAGAGTTTCACAACCAGCTTTGAATCATTCATGGGGCTTGCCTGTGGTTCCACTCACTTGGTCACATAATCCACAGCTACTAAAATGTAGACATTCCTGCAAGAGGATGGGAATAGACATGAAGTCTATGCCTCGAACATCAAATGGTTCAACCTCTAGGAGGTACC
The DNA here is from genome assembly GCA_036759665.1 of Gynandropsis gynandra. Classification (NCBI taxonomy): domain Eukaryota; kingdom Viridiplantae; phylum Streptophyta; class Magnoliopsida; order Brassicales; family Cleomaceae; genus Gynandropsis; species Gynandropsis gynandra. Next base: position 22,794,282 of record CM071875.1, read on the forward strand.
ACTGAGGCATTTCATTGCGTCTAGAGATGTTCCCCATCCTTTGACATATATCACAAGAAGAGACGTATTGATGGACGTCTTTGAAGAGTGTGGCCCAATAGAATCCCGCTTGAAGAATCTTAGCGGCGGTTCTAGGAGCTGCGAAGTGCCCAGCATATTCGGAGGAGTGGTAATGGAAAATCACTTTTTCGACATCTTCTTTCGGAATGCATCGCCTGAATAAACCGTCTATGCCCTTCTTGAAGAGAAAGGGTTCATCCCAATAGTAAGCCTTCAAGTCATGGAGGAACTTCTTTGCATTATTGCTCAACCCATGTGGAAGTACCTGACATACGAGATAATTAACAAAATCTGCATACCATGGCTGTGAGATGGTGGTGACGGCTAGAAGTTTTTCATCCCGAAGAGAGTCATCAATGGGCGTACGCTCGGGGATTTTCAAGCATGAGAGGTGATCAGCGACTCCATTTTCAACCCATTTTCGATCTCTGATCTCAAAATCAAACTCTTGTAGAACTAGTATCCACCGAATAAGCATGGGTTTGGCATCTTTTTTGGTCAGAAGGTATTTTAGCGCGACATGGTCGGTGAACACAATGACCTTGGACCCTACAAGATATGATGAAAAATTTTTAAAGGCAAAGACGACTACAAGCAATTCTTTCTCAGTTGTGGTGTAGTTGGCTTGAGCATCATCTAGAGTTCGGCTCGCATAATATATTGCATGCGACACCTTGTTTTTGCGTTGTCCCAAAACTTCTCCTATGGCGTAGTCGCTAGCATCACACATGAGCTCGAATGGACATTCCCAATCCGGTGGTTGTATGATGGGAAGTGAGACTAGAGCCTTCTTCAGAGTTTCAAAGGCGTTAAGACATTGCTCGGTGAACTCAATCTTCGTATCTTTGTTGAGCAATTCAGTGAGAGGTCTGGCAATCTTAGAGAACTCTTTGATGAACCGTCTATAGAAACTCGGATGTCCCAAAAAGCTGTGTATTCCTTTTGACATTTATGGGAGAGGGTAGCTTCTCTAACACCTCTATTTTAGCTTTATCCACCTCAATACCCTTTTTTGAAATTCAATGTCCCAGAATTATGCCTTCTTTGACCATGAAGTGACATTTTTCCCAATTTAGCACAAGATTAGCCTGCAAACAGGGGTAACTTCAAAAATACCCTCGTAGGGCTAAAACACTTCAAAAATACCCTTCCCGGAAAAGAAAAAATTTCTAACTTCAAAAGTACCCGTATAAATGTTGATATTCCCAAAATACCCCTGTGACTTTACGACCCAGTTCGACCCAGCGACCCAGTTTGACCCTGCGACCCTTGTCCCTCTGCGACCCTTGTTCCTCTGCGACCCTTGGACCCCTGCGACCCTTGTCCCTCTTCGACCCTTGTTCCTCTGCGACCCTTGGACCCCTGCGACCCTTGTCCCTCTTTTGTTCGAAAGATTAAATTTTTATTATCTTAAGACGGGTTTTTTTTACTTAGTTTCTCTTGTTCAGGTTTATCATCTATTATGTGGAATCGATCGAAGGTTTATTGAATCTTTCGCCTACTTCTACTATAACCGCAGACTTCCTGAAGACATCTTTTGAAGGTCTACCTTCTTGTGTCTCTGACATGTCCAGTGTATTGGACCTTCTTGCGTCTCCTACCATTCCACTGTATGTGACCTTAATGCTACAACACAAGAGATGATTTGTGTCCAATACACTGGACAGGTCGGAGACACAAGAAGGTCCAGTGTATTGGACTTTCTTGCGTCTCCTACCTACCAGTGTATTGGACCTTCATACACTAGCACACAAATCATCTCTTGTGTTGTAGCATTAAGGTCACATACAGTGGGATGGTAGGAGACGCAAGAAGGTCCAATACACTGGACCTTCTTGCGACTCCAACTATCCCAGTGTATTGGACCTTCATACGACCCTTGCGACCCTTGCGACCTATTATCCCCATGCGACCCTTGCGATCCATGCGGACCCTTGAACATTCTAGAATCAGTCAACATTCTAGAATCGTTCAACGTGCATCTAGTTGTTTCTGTAGTCAAACCAACTTAAATGCACGGGTAGTTTGAAGGTTATCTCGTTATTAGAAGTATCTTTATTATCTCGGTGTTAGGTAGGAGCATATTTATTATCTAGTTTTTTGTATTTTTTACTCCTATAAATAGTGTATGAATAAACCAAAAGCAAACACAACCTTTTCCATCAACTACAATCTCTTCTAAGTTTTTTCTATCCTATAGAATTCTCTAACATAAATAGAGGAGGAAAAACCGAAAAGCTACAACAATTTGTAGCACCAAATCATCTCTTGTTTCGTCACGAAGGTCACATGGTCGGCCCAGGTCTTGATTTCTCTTTCTCTTTCTAATATCGCTTTAATGTCAACGGAGCATTTCGTGAAGCTTGTGAAGGAGGAGTATGACAAAACCCGAATAAACTGTGGGTTGATGAGGAAGAAGAAATCAATATTCTTCTTGTTCCTCTTCTTCCAAATAGAGCTACCGTGGAACTCACCATACATGACTCAAAGCCCGAAATGACAACGGAGCATTTCGTGAAGCTTGTGAAGGAGGAGTATGACTGTGGGTTGATGAGGAAGAAGAAATCAATAGATTGGAGCTCAGGTTCCAAGTTTTATTTAGAGGATAGTGATGGAAATAAGATGACGCAAACGATTAAATTTGCTTGTTCCTCTTCTTTCTGGCTTTTTTTTACTCTTCATCTTCATGTTCTTCTTCTTAAACCTCTTTCTGACCTTTGTAACCTTTGTGACCTTATGTAATCAATATTTAAACGTTGAAAATGTCTTATTTTGCATCTATTGTTCGTAAGATTATGAAAGAAGTCGAAAATATTATACGGAAAAGGAAATATAATATCGCATAATATTATACAATCTTCGAAAATATTGCAGATTTAAATAAGATATCAGAAAATATCCAGAATATCTCATAGAATATCATCAGAATAACTTTTGTGACCTTTGTAACCCATGGAAGAAGATGACCCTGACATCGAATCGCCGTCACCAGTCGTTTGCATTTTCGGCAATATGATGATGATGATGATGATGAGAGTTAGAGAGAGAGTTTCGTTATTAGAAAAAAGGAAACAGCTCGAATACGAATCGCCGTCCGTCAGATGGAATTCGAAAAGTTTTTTCAAATTTTGGCGAAAAGTTCGGCGGGAATTCTGGTGAAAATGAAATAATTCCAAATGAGGGTCGCATGGGTCGCATGGGTCGCATGGTCGCATGTATTGATGAATAGATGCGAACTCGGCGAATTTACGGGTTTAAGATGATAAAATGACAAAAACCAATCAAACAATACATTTACAACGTCAAACTAATGAATTCCAAATTAGGGTCGCATGCGTCGCATGGGTCGCATGGTCGCATGTATTGATGAATAGATGCGAACTCGGCGAATTTACGGGTTTAAGATGATAAAATGACAAAAACCAATCAAACAATACATTTACAACGTCAAACTAATGAATTCCAAATTAGGGTCGCATGGGTCGCATGATCGCATATATTGATGAATAGATGCGAACTCGACGAATTTACGGGTTTGGGATGATAAAATGACAAAAACCAATCAAAACAATACATTTACAACGTCAATCAACGGTTAAAACAGATTGTGACCCATGTGTACCTAGTTGAGTTGTGTATAACCAATGCCCGTGTTTCAAAAGTGATAGTAGTGTTTTAAGAACTCGGGGGATGATTAAACAATACATTTAACATTTTCTTCAAATGTCGATATTATTTATATTATTATCTATATTGATTCTAAATTAGACATATACAACTCAAATATATTGTTAATGGCATATTGATAATGGCATGGGTCGCTTGGTCGCATATATGCCAAATTAGGGTCGCATGATCGCATATATTGATGAATAGATGCGAACTCGACGAATTTACGGGTTTAGGATGATAAAATGACAAAAAGATTCTAAATCAAAACAATACATTTATAAATATTCTAAATCAAAACAATACATTTACAAAGATTCTAAATCAAAACAATACATTTACAAAGATTCCAAATCAAAACAATACATTTACAAAGATTCCAAATCAAAACAATACATTTACAAAGATTCCAAATCAAAACAATACATTTACAAAGATTCTAAATCAAACAATACATTTACAAATATTCTAAATCAAAACAATACATTTACAAAGATTCTAAATCAAAACAATGTTGAGAAAAATGACCAACAACTCTTCCCTAGTCTCAAGGAGCCGACCTTTTTTAGGAGCCGACCTTTTTTTATGGATGGTGGTTACCGAGAGCTCACCTATAAAAGGCAACCGAGAGCTTAAGAAAAATCATCCCAAAAATAGTTCATTGAGGGTCGCATGGGTGCTTAATTATTTTTCCTAACAAACAATACATTTACAAAGTCAATCAAAGATTCTGCACGCATTCTATTTCCACTGGAGAAATAGTTCATTGAGGGTCGCATGGGTCGCATGGGTCGCATGAGTTCACTGGAGAAATATTACATTAGCAGAGAGTGACCAAACACCGTCACCTAAGCCATCTCCTGCCATGTATTTCGTTTTCCAGTGAACATTTGAAGAGTGACCCAACACCGTCACCTAAGTCACCCCCGCAACTCGTCAGTGACTGCATAGACCCTGAGTCCGCCGATTACCAAGACCTTGAGTAACACATAGACAGCACGATGCCCTGCGTCGACAATGGTTACTGCGCCACGCAGGTCACAAAGGTAAAAAAGATTTTTCATAGAAATATGGGTTAGATACGCATACTAAGAGAAGAGACGTAGACGTTAACTTATATACATGGGTCGGAAGGGTCACATGGGTCGGCAGACAGGAGTCTGACAGCAAAAGGACAAGTCACATGGGTCGGAAGAAAATATTCGGACTGCAAAACGACAAGTCCATGGGTAGGAAGGGTCACATGGGTCGCATGGGTCACATTGGTGGCAAGACAGGAGTCTGACAGCAAAACGACAAGTCGCACGAGTCGCATAGGTCGCATGAGTCGAACAAGGGTATTATGTGGTCGCATGAGTCGTCCATGGGTTACAAAGGTCACAAAAGTTATTCTGATGATATTCTATGAGATATTCTGGATATTTTCTGATATCTTATTTAAATCTGGAATATTTTCGAAGATTGTATAATATTATGCGACTTTATATTTCCTTTTCCGTATAATATTTTCGAAGATTGTATATTGATTCGACTTCTTTCATAATCTTACGAACAATAGATGCAAAATAAGACATTTTCAACGTTTAAATATTGATTACATAAGGTTTCAAAGGTTACAAAGGTCATAAAGAGGTTTAAGAAGAAGAACATGAAGATGAAGAGTAAAAAAAAAGCCAGAAAGAAGAGGAACAAGCAAATTTAATCGTTTGCGTCATCTTATTTCCATCACTATCCTCTAAATAAAACTTGGAACCTGAGCTCCAATCTATTGATTTCTTCCTCCTCATCAACCCACAGTTTATTCGGTGAGCTCCAGTCATGTATGATGAGTTCCACGGTAGCTCTATTTGGCAGAAGAGGAACAAGAAGAATATTGATTTCTCTTCCTCATCAACCCACAGTTTATTCGGGTTTGGTCATACTCCTCCTTCACAAGCTTCACAAAATGCTCCGTTGACATTAAAGCGATATTATAAAGAGAAAGAGAAATCACCCGACGTTTTTATACAAATCACCCGACGTTTTTATACAACACAAGAGATGATTTGTGTGCTAGAGAAAGAGAAATCACCCGACGATTACCAAGACCTGGGTCGACCATGTGACCTTCGTGACGAAACAAGAGATGATTTGGTGCTACAAATTGTTGTAGCTTTTCGGTTTTTCCTCCTCTATTTATGTTAGAGAATTCTATAGGATAGAAAAAACTTAGAAGAGATTGTAGTTGATGGAAAAGGTTGTGTTTGCTTTTGGTTTATTCATACACTATTTATAGGAGTAAAAAATACAAAAAACTAGATAATAAATATGCTCCTACCTAACACCGAGATAATAAAGATACTTCTAATAATAGAGATAACCTTCAAATTACCTGTGCATTTAAGTTGGTTTGACTACAGAAACAACTAGATGCACGTTGAACGATTCTAGAATGTTGACTGATTCTAGAATGTTCAAGGGTCCGCATGGATCACAAGGGTCGCATGGGGATAATAGGTCGCAAGGGTCGCATGGGTCGCAAGGGTCGCATGGATCGTGTATTGGACCTTCTTGCGTCTCCTACCATCCCACTGTATGTGACCTTAATGCTACAACACAAGAGATGATTTGTGTGATAGTGTATGAAGGTCCAATACACTGGACATGTCGGAGACACAAGAAGGTCCAGTGTATTGGACCTTCTTGCGTCTCCTACCTACCAGTGTATTGGATCTTCATACACTAGAGATGATTTTGGTGGTACAAATTGTTGTAGCTTTTCGGTTTTTCCTCCTCTATTTATAAACTTATATTCAACGAAAAATAAATGAACTCCGTTTTAACCAAGGTGCATGCATTGACCACATTAAAGAACCTTTTAATATAGATCTTGAATGAATGAATGTATTGATCGCAAGGGTCGCATGGATCGCAAGGGTCGCATGGGTCGCAAGGGTCGTATGAGGCTATGTGACCCTTGTACCAAATATTAGAAAAAAAAAACAATGTACCAAATATTAAAAAAAAA
>CM071875.1:22809524-22865363 GCA_036759665.1 Gynandropsis gynandra
TGGTAGAAACTGGTCTTTCCCTTCTCACGCATTCCTCCATGCCTTTAACCTATTGGTCTTATGCATTTTGTACGGCGGCTTACCTCATTAACCGCCTCCCGACACCGACCCTTGGTATGTCCTCCCCTTATGAGTGTCTCTTTCAACAACCACCAAACTATACCAAACTTCGTGTCTTTGGATGTCTATGTTACCCTTGGTTACGTCCCTATACAACCAACAAATTAGAACCCAAGTCCGATCCATGTGTCTTCCTAGGGTACTCATCCACTCAAAGTGCATACGTTTGTCTAGATCCGCTTAGGTCGCGCATATTTATCTCCCGTCATGTCCACTTCATTGAGTCTATCTATCCCTTTGCCGAGCCTACCAAATTTTTCCCACAAACCAAAAAGCCACCTACGGTAGCCACCTCCTCCAATAGTGTCATTCCTACACCATCCTTCACGCCACCACTCATTGCTCCGTTACCGGTTCAGCCCCTAAGCTCGGATTCTTCACCGCTGCAATCCTCGGATATTGGCTCTCCGTCTTCGGCTTCTCCTCCTCCTGTTGAGCCCTCAACGTCGACACAGTCTCCTGAGCTTATTATCTTGGACGTGCCACCGCAACGTCCTCGCACAAATTCGCACCCGATGCTTACTCGCTCAAAGAGAAATGTTGCTAACCAAAATAATTGATCTGCTCTTGTAGCTTAGGTGGAAAGTGAACCGGCTAATATTACCCAAGCCTTGAAAGATCCTCGATGGCGTGATGCAATGGATTCTGAGTTACAAGCCTTACATCACAACCAAACGTGGCAGCTTGTTCCCGCAGCACAAGCAAAGAATATTGTTGGTTGTAGATAGGTGTTTCGAATCAAACGCAAACAAGACAGATCCGTGGAACGATTCAAAGCTCGACTTGTTGCAAAGGGGTTTCACCAAAGACCGGGCATCGATTATCATGAGACATTCAGCCCGGTTGTCAAACCTACAACCATCCGTGTTATCTTGAGCATTACGGTCTCCCGTGGATGGTCTCTCCGACAACTTGATGTCAATAACGCCTTTCTTCAAGGCACTCATGTATGCAGACTTCAGCGAGCAATCTATGGTCTCAAACAAGCTCCTCGAGCATGGTATTCGGAACTTCGCACATTTCTTCTTGATCGCGGCTTTAGCAACTTTTTGGCGGACACCTCCTTGTTCATTCTCAACACAACCGCACTACAATTGTATGTGCTGGTTTATGTTGATGATATTGTTGTTACAGGAAATTTCTGATCGAAAGTCCAGCAATTCATTGATGCCCTAGCCGCCCGCTTCTCCATCAAGGACTTGGGTGACTTATCATACTTTCTCGGGGTAGAAGCAACGCGCACATCTCATGGCCTACATTTGACTCAACGAAAATACATTCAAGATCTTCTCAACCGTTGTCTCATGCATGAAGCAAAGCCGGTTCCTACGCCCATGTTGTCATCATCTCGTTTGACACTTGACATGGGGACTTCTCTCTCCAATCCCACGGAGTATCGGTCCATTGTTGGAGGACTAAAGTATCTATCACTCACACGACCGGACGTTAGCTTCGTTGTCAACAAGCTGTCCCAATTCATGCATGCTCCCACGGATGTTCATTGGCAAGCCGTCAAGAGAGTCCTACGTTATCTTGCTGGCACTAAGGATCGAGGTATCTTCTTATCCGCCAAGAACACCCTCTCCTTACATGCCTTTACCGATGCAGATTGGGCTGGAGACTCCCTTGATCTCAAGTCCACCAGGGTGTATCTCCTCTTCCTTGGTGCGCATCCTATTTCCTGGTCGTCTAAGAAACAAACCGGACTCTTCTGTTCGTCTACCAAGGCTGAATACCGCTTTATTGCTTCTACGGCCGCGGAAGTTCTATGGGTCATTGCTTTACTATCTGAAGTTGGAATCAAGTCATCATCACCACCTACCATCTACTGCGACAACATTGGAGCGACATACCTCAGTGCTAAGTCTGTCTTTCACTCCCGAATGAAGCACTTGGCGCTAGATTATCTCTTCGTCCGCGGCCTGGTCGAGTCGAATACTCTTCGGGTCACTCATGTACGAGTCGTGGATCAACTCGGGAACATTCTCACGAAGCCTCTCCCGAGACTTCCGTTTCAGCTCTTGTGTTCCAAGATTGGACTCACCGAGGGTGCTCCATCTTGAGGGGGCGTGTAAAGGATACATGTATAGGGGTATATAAGTCTTTTTGTAATTAGGTCTAACTCTTGTATATTTAGCCGTTTTTGGCTCATTTGAATCAATCATCTGATTTCAAATTATCAAAAACCCTTTATTTAGGTCGATACGTTGCGTTTTTAGAGCCGAGAGATCCCTTTTCGAGTTTCTTAGGATACGAATGTCATTTCCTGTCAATAAGCCGCTTGCGTTGCATTTTTCTCTCGAATATTCCTGTCGCTTCCTATTTCCTATTTGCGTTTGTCTCTCCTATTGCACCCCTTTTCCGCTTTTTGTTTTTGTTTTCACGTGATTTGAAATAACATAACTTTGCAAACGAAGCTCCAAATTACATGATTTTTTCTCATTTTATTCATCTTTTCGAGATAAAAGATGTTGCAGGATGCTGAAGGCAGCCTGACCCCTTTTTCAAGCTCTAAATCCTTCTTTGGGTCTATACATTGGAGTTTTAGAGCCGGGAAATGCCCTTTACGAGTTTCTTCGGATACAAATGTCATTTCTTGTCAATACGCCTCTTACGTTGTATTTGTCTCTCGGATATTCCTTTTACTTCCTATTTCCTATTTGCAATTGTCTCTCGTGTTGCACCTCTTTTTCCGCTTTTTGTTTTTGTTTTCACGTGATTAGACGACTATAACAATGAGTTGTACGATGGGCTTTGAAATACCATAACTTTGCGAACGAAGCTCCGAATTACATGATTTTTTTCACATTTTATTCCTCTTTTCGAGATAAACGATGCCCCGGGATGCTGAAGGCAGCCCGACCCCATTTTCGACCTCAAAATCCTTTATTAGGTCGATCAGCCCGACCTCGACCTCAAAATCCTTTATTAGGTCGATACATTGGATTAATAGAGCCGAGAGATGCCCTTTTCGAGTTTCTTAGGATATGAATGTCATTTCTTGTCAATACGCCGCTTGCGTTGCATTTATCTCTTCGATTATCCTTTTGCTTCCTATTTCCTATTTGCGTTTGTCTCTCGTGTTGTACCCCTTTTCCGCTTTTTGTTTTTGTTTTCACGTGAGTACACGACTGCAACAATGAGTTAAACGACGGGCTTTGAAATACCATAAGATTTCTAACAAAGCTCCGAATTACATGATTGTTGTCACATTTTATTTCCCTTTTCGAGATACAGGATGCCCCAGGATGCTGAAGGCAGCCCGACCCCATATTTGAGCTCAAAATCCTTTATTTAGGTCGATATGTTGGATTTTTAGAGCTAGGAGATGCCCTTTTCGAGTTTCTTAGGATGCGATTGTCATTTCTTGTCAATACGGCGCTTGCGTTGCGTTTGTCTCTCGGATATTCCTTTTTCTTCCTATTTCCTATTTGCGTTTGTCTCTCGTGTTGCACCCTTTTTCCGCTTTTTGTTTTTGTTTTCACGTGATTCGGAGACTACAGCAATGAATTGTACGATGGGCTTTGAAATACCATAACTTTGCGTATGAAGATCCGAATTACACGACTTTTTTCACATTTTATTCCTCTTTTCGAGATAAACGATGTCGTGGGGTGATGAAGGCAGCCCAAACCCGTTTTCAAGCTCAAAATCCTTTATTTAGATCAATACGTTGGATTTTAAGAGCCGGGAGATGCCCTTTTCGAGTTTCTTAGGATACGAATGTCATTTCTTGTCAATACACCGCTTGCATAGCTTTTGTCTCTCGAATATTCCTTTTGCTTCCTATTTCATATTTACATTTGTTTCTCGTGTTGCACCCCTTTTCCACTTTTTGTTTTCGTTTTCACGTGATTAGACAACTACACAATCCTTTATTCAGCTCGATACGTTGGATTTTTAGAGCCGAGAGATGACCTTTTCGAGTTTCTTAGGATACGAATGTCATTTTTATTAATACGCCGCTTGCGTTGCGTTTGTCTCTCGGATATTCCTTTTGCTTCCTATTTCCTATTTGTGTTTGTCTCTCTTGTTTCATCCTTTTTCCGCTTTTTTTTGTTTTCACGTGACTAGACTACTAGAAAAATGAATTGTACGACGGGCTTTGAAATACCATAACTTTGCGTACGAAGCTCCGACTTACATGATTTCTTTCACATTTTATTCCTATTTTCGAGATAAACGATGCCCCGGGATGGTGGAGGCAGCCAGACCCTTTTTTCCAGCTTAAAATCCTTTATTTAGGTGGTTACGTTGGATTTTTAGAGCCGAGAGATGCCCTTTTTGAGTTTCTTAGGATACGAATGTCATTTCTTGTCAATACGCCGCTTGCGTTGCGTTTGTCTCTTGGATATTCCTTTTGCTTCCTATTTCCTTATTTGCGTTGTCTCTCATGTTGCACCCCTTTTCCGCTTTTTGTTTTTGTTTTCACGTGATTAGACGACTACAACAATCAATTGTACGACGAGCTTTGAACTACCATAACTTTGCATACGAAGTTACATGATTTTTTTCACATTTTATTCCTCTTTTCGAGATAAACGATAACGCGGGTTTCTAAAGGCAGTCCGACCCTGTTTTCGAGCTCAAAATCTTTTATTTAAGTCGATACGTTGGATTTTTAGAACCGAGAGATGCCCTTTTCGAGTTTCTTAGGTTACGAATGTCATTTCTTGTCAATATGCCGATTGCAATGCGTTTGTCTCTCGGATATTTATTTTGCTTCCTATTTCCCAATTTGTGTTTGTCTCTTGTGTTGCACCCCTTTTCCGCTTTTGGTTTTGTGTTCACGTGATTAGACGACTACAACAATGAATTGTATGACGGGCTTTAAAATACGATAACTTTGCGTACAAAGTTCCGAATGACATGATTTCTTTCACATTTTATTCCTCTTTTTTCGTGATAAACGATGCTCGGGGTGCTAAAGGTAGCCTGAACCCATTTTTGCGCTCAAAATCCTTTATGTAGGTCGATACGTTGGATTTTTAGAGACGAGAGATGCCCTTTTCGAGTTTCTTCGGATACGAATGTTATTTCTTGTCAATACGCCGCTAAGAATAGCTTAGAAAGAGTGTTTGAATGTGTTTGTGGTGTATTATATATAAAAAATCTTCATCTTCTATTGCGAGATCACCAACCTCCTAGTGGTGTATTATAGATCACAAATTTCCAAAGGTCTATGCCAATATATTTTCTTTCATATCTTCAGTATGGACGTCCATAGGTTTTATATAGCCACATACATCAAGACGCGAGACTACAATTAGTTACAAGAACTCAAGACTAATTCAAGAACTTGGATTCTTGCTTGGTCGTTTCATTCTTGTCAATCTTTCTTCTTATCGTTTTGTTGCTCTTCTTGAATCTTATTTTTACCTTTGTGTGTTGGCTTCTTGTCTTTGGATGAGCTAGGGGAATGAGGATCTTATCATAATGGATGATGTGGTTCAGTAGAAGAACGACATCCATTTAAAAGAAAAAAATACTTGTAGTGTCTATATTTATCTTGTCTTCTTAAAAAAATATATCAACTACTTCTACCTTCCTCTATCAATTTTTTATTAGAGGTATGTTGAACCATGGGAGCTCATCGTTGGGGAAATTACCATTACCACAAGTCACCAAGACAAACTACGATAATTGGAGAATTCCAAGACGTTCCTTACTTGGTGCACAAGATGCGTGAGAAGTAGTTGAAATGACTATAATGTTACAGACATTACCGGTGCCATAACAAATCAATTGAAAACATTGAAAGAAATGTGAATGAAGGGTAAAAACACTCTCTATCTCTTATTTCGATCAGTATATGAGTCGGGGTTTGAGAAGCTTTTCGGGGCAACAAATTTGAAGGAAGCATGGGACACTTTTGAAAAATTGTTCAAGGGTTCTAATCAAGTTAAAAAAGTGCGCCTTGAACTATACAGGATGAGTTGGAGGCCATGAAGTAGAATGGCTTAGAAGACGTGTGCAGTTACATCACTCATGCACTAACGTTGGTGAATCAACTTAAACACAATGGAGAAAATCTCTTGAATTCGAGAGTGGTGGAGAAGATTCTTCAGTCGTCGACCGATAATTTTTAGAGTTTCGTATGTATGATCGAGGAGTCAGAGAATTTGGAATAGATGACCATAAAAGATCTTACGGGTTGTCTTGAATCATATGAACAACAAAAGAAGAAAAATGAACTATATATCTTGGACGAGGCATTGCAAGGAAAAACGAAATTCAAAGTGGATAGGGCGATGTCTACACAACATAACCCGAGGAAGAGGACATGGACATGAAGGTCATGGTGGAGGTTGCAATGGAGGTCATGGTTATGAAAATAACAATGGAAAGAACGAAGAAACGAACCAACAAAATTGGTGTGGATGAGGTCACAGTCAAGGAAGAGGTAGTCTTTTAAATCGTTCAAATATCAAATGTTATAATTCGGAAAGTATGGACACCATGCAAAGGATTGTTACTTCAAGATAAAAATGGAGGAAAATGTGAATATAATCACGGAAGGTTAGACAAAGATGGTATTCTCATCATGGTTCACGAACAAAATACTTTGAATAATCATGTTGTGGTGTATCTCCACACCAGAGCTAGCAACCATATGTGTGAGTATAAACATCTTTTTGTTGATATGAAAGAGATAGAAGATAGACATGTTTCTTTTGGACATGAAGGTTGAAGAAAGATATTTTTCCACAAAATAATAGAAATGAAGGTACCATGGAAGACTGTAATATGTTACTGATCTGAAAAATAATATTCTTAGTATGAGAGAATTATTGGAGAAAAGATTTTCGGTTTACATAAAGGACTAGATGCTACACTTGAGAGACAAAAATGGTCGAGCTCTAGCACATGTGGAGATGGTGAAGAACCGAATGTTCAAATTCAATTTGAAGAATATGCAAGAGAGGTTTTTACAAGTCAACTTGGAGAATAAAACAAAGTTAGGGCACTTACAATTCAGTCACTTACATTATGTCGAACTAATGGAGTTAGCAAAGAACGAAATGGTCCCTGGTTTACCAAACATGGTCTACATCAAGGAGTTTGGTGAAGGTTTGATTCTTGACAAGCAAACAAAGATAAATTTTCGAAAGAATTTAGAATATCGTGCAAAAAGATCATTCAAATTGGTACACACTGACATATATGAACCAATCATTTTCATCGATGACTTACAAGGAAGACATGAGTTTATTTTTTGAAAGCAAAGTCGTAAGCATTTGAGACATTCATGAAATTCAAAGCGATGATGGAGAATACAATTAATCTTTACATCAAGGGTTTACAATTAGACAAAGGCAAAGAGAGAAAAAAATGCACATCACTCTAATCCATCCATCGACATTGTCTGGCCTCCATCGTTGTCAAAGCAAACTTTGTCGACAAAAGGAAAGGGGTAATGTACAGTTTTTTAACCTTTTCAAAAAAAAAAATTGTGAAGACAAGGTATCAAAAGATTCTTGATGGCACCTTATTCAACCAAAAAAATGGTATCTCAAAATGGAGGAATTGAGTGATCCTTGATATGGTTCGATCGATGTTAAAAGACATAAAAAGAAATTTTATGCGAAAGCAGTACAATGTGTTGTGAATATTTAACATTTATATGTCTACACAAACATTTGGAGAACCAACCACCACAAGAGGGTTGGAATGGTTATAAACCAATAGTATCACAATTTAAAGTGTTTAGGAGTGTGACATATCCACATGTGCAAGACAAAAGAATAACAAAACCTAATAACAAAAGTAAGAAGTATGTGTTCATTGGATATGTGATAAGGCGAAGGCGTTCAAGTTGAAGTCATTGAAGAGAAAGTCTTGTCGAGTAACCACATGTCTACATCAACCCTAGAAAGGAGCACAAAGTATTGAAGCTAAAAAAGGTGCTTTATGAATTAAAGCAAACACCTCGGACGTGGAACACTCAAATCAATACTTACTTTACGAGAAACAAATATGTACAATGCCCCAATGAACATGAATTATACATGAAGAAATAAGAAGGTGACCTACTTATACTTCCTCTTTATGTTGATGCTCTTATTATCATGGGAAGTAACAAGATAATGTATGATGTATAACTCGCTCGGCGTGTGAGTTCAAAATGATATACTTGTGATTGATGAAGTAATTTCTTGGTCTTAAGATCATAAAAGCGAGTTTTGGAGTTTTCGTATCGCAAGAAACATATGCTAAAGAAATTTTTGAAGAAAAGCAAGATGGAATAATGCAAGCCATTCGCAACACCAATGGATATTGGTAAACTCTCTAGATTCGAGCGGGAGATCAAACAAATGAGTTTAAACATCATAGTTTGGTTCGGAGCCTATGATATTTGACACATATAATACCATATATTATATACAGTGTCAGCATAGGGAGTAGATACAGTGTGCAACACACTCACATCTCCAAGTTATTAAAAGAATTTTTCAATCCAATCATGGTGAGATATATTATCGGAACATTTTCCATGCTATTATAAAGATCTCTTAATTTATTCAATTTACATCTTAAAATTAACAATTGTCAATTTTTACGGATAAATAGTAATATTTATCCTACTTCATATTAAGATGAATGATATAAAATAACGAAACGAAAGTTAATCGTACGGAAGAATCATATTTTGTTTTATGTTACGATTTTTAATATGATTACAACGATTGAAATATAACATGATGATTAGAAAATGATTTAAAACATTTAGAACAAACTACAAAGAATAAAAATATAATACGAACTAATAGAAAACATTATAATATTATGAAAATTATTAGAGAATATAGATTATAAAACTAGAAATATATGTAGATTTTGGAATGAAATCAGTACAACACATTGTCTTATTTCCCAAGAATACCTTGGCATGATATCCCTTGCTTTGCCATGACTTCTTCAACTATGCGATCCTAAAGAATAAACAAGAAACACATTTTATCAAAGAAAAAAGCACGTAGGAATTGAACAATTTTACGCTTTTATAAATATTTATTAAACCTACCCGAAAATATATATAAGGAAAAGACAAATCTGGAAATTCGCTTCTTTTACCCCAAACGGTCAAGAATAATTGGTATTTAAGTGTCGGTTCCTTTTGTTCTTTGTTTGTTATTTTTCTGTTTTTTCCCTTTAAAGCTTCATTGAACCACAAGCTATTCTTTTAAAGCTATGTTCAAACACTACTACTCGACGAACTTGTGCTTTCCTCATAAGATCTATATTTCGTCAATTTAGGACAGAGACACCGACATTGTGCTCTTCTCTCCTTGCCAACATAAACACAAATTCCATTTCTGTAAATATTGATAACAACGCCGTGTTTCTTCTGGAAGAAGCAACGAGAATGGATACCGATAGACGTTTCCGTGGAAGCTTTAGAGCGGATAGTTTACAACCAGAAGTGGGTCGAAGAACTTTTGGAGTTGATAATACACAGATTGATGAAGAAGAGCAACCGCAACCGCAGCGACAATACGCTGATCAAGGTTATATTCAATCTTTGTTTTCTATAATAGCGTTTTGGTTATAACTAAAATACACCCTCAATCATGAATATAATCGATTTAGTTTTATTCCGTATTTTATCCAAATGTATGAGATAATTAGAGCATTTAACGTAAAACTTGTTCAAAATACAAATTTCTCAATAATTGTGACGTTTGAAGTGTTTTATGAAAGTCTTGATTTTGTATGCATGATCACAGATGAGACAAGACAAGAAAGCACTAGATATATTTCCCTTTTTAAGAGCATTGACAATGGTGACTTAGAAGCCACAAAAGAGCTCCTAAGAAATCTACACCAAGAGGCTTTAACTTCCAAGATCATGTCAAACGGTGACACTCCTCTTCACAAAGCCATCTTATCGGGTCACATCAAGATCGTAGAAGAGATCGTTCGACGCATACCCAATCCCAAGTTCTTAGAGATTAAGAACGACCAAGAGGCGACGGCTCTCACGTATGCTGCATCTGGAGGTATTGTGACAATTGCAGAGTGTTTGGTCACCAAGTGTTCTGATTTGGTCAGCATTGGAAACAAGAGAGGACATTTACCGGTCGTGGTGGCTTCCTTGTACGGACACAAATATATGGTTCGGTTTCTATACTCTGTTACTCCTCTTCAAGATCTTGATCCATCTGATGAATCAGATGAAAACAAGGGCAAGAACGGCGCAATGCTCGTCACCAACTGCATCGTCGATGGATTATACGGTAAATATGCATTTGTATCTTCTCATTGGTTCCAATACTATATATATATGTATATCTTCTGTGTTTTATTGTTTCTGAATTCAATTTGAGATCTTCTAGAGAAGTTGTTACAGCCATGCTCCACACGGACTAGAGAGGCAATCCATAAGCCTAGGCTCGATGTAGAACATACTAAAACATACGCATCACAATTGGTAGCAGACATTAGAACTCATATCAAGATAAATAATACCATGATATAATATCAAATGTTGGCTTGATATAACTATTTAAAGAGTTTATGATTATCTAATATAATATATATATACATATAAGTCTATAATTAATGTTCTCACTGCGAAACAATGCAACGTAACAAAATATATAATAATTTAAGACAAAAAAGACATCGAGATTTAAAATAAAACAGAATGTTGCCTAAAGTTTCTGCGTTAATTTGTTGTGTTCAGCTAATGTTCTTTCCCTTTTGTTTTCTATATCAAGATATAGCGTTGGATCTGATACGGCGATACCCAAAACTCGTATATACACGAGATTTTGATAACGATACAGCGATTCTTGCGCTCGCTCAAACACCTTCAGCATTTCCCAGCAGTACTAATCTTGCATTTTGGAAATGGTGGCTGTATTCCTGTGCGTATATCTTTCATATAACTTGGACTCTATCACCTTGTAACTTGTTGTTTTTGAAGATTTAATTCACACTCGTTTCGTGGATGTTCAAAAGGTATTCACATACATAAGCCTCATGAAGTTCCGAATCACGTTAAACACTTGAAAACCAGAGGTACATACATACGACATGTCTCATTGATAATGATTCTAATGATACATTATCCGACAAATTGCTGATTGCGCTGTACGCAGGAGATCATACGATGCGAGACAGGGCATTGAAATGCCTCAGGTTTCTCTGTAAGAAACGCGAATCTTCTTGTTATCTTCGAATCGATATGGTTATCTTTAGGGATTTGTCGAACCGTGATTAACTATGGATTTAATGTATTGACAGTACCACGTTTTGAGCACATATATGAACTGAAGCTGGGACATATCCAAGCAAGGGAACTATTAGAGCTCATCTGTCAAGAAATAGCAATCTTAGAGCCAACGCAACATGAGAATGCATGTCTGAACCAGGCATTGTTCAAAGCTGTGGAGAATGGGATCGTTGAATACGTGGAAGAGATGATGAAGCATTATCCTGATATTATATGGTTTAGATCAAGCAAACTGAGCCTCAACATATTCCTCTGTGCTGTTCGACAGCGACAAGAAAATATATTTAGCCTCATTTACAAAATGGGAGGAAAGAAGAACATCCTTGCCACTGCCTGGGACAAGGGCTATAACAATATGCTTCATCAAGCTGCGTTTCGAGCTCCAGATGCTCGTCTTAATCGCATTCCCGGTGCAGCTCTTCAGATGCAGAGAGAGTTGCAATGGTTCAAGGTAGTCACTCGTATCTAAGGGAATGTCAAATTGGATTGGGTTTAGTGGGATAAATGGATTTTTAATAAATGGACATAAAATTATATGGTTTTAATGGGTTTAAAACCTATTTACATTCATTTTAATGGGTTTTTACCCATTAAACTCGTTTATTCTTCACTTCAAATTCACCGTGATTTCGAATATCCGATTTTGATCTATATTATACTCGATTTATCTAAATTTTAACCCGATTTCACTCAATTTCATCGAATTTCAAATCGTCATTCAATTTTAAACCGATTTCACCCAATTTTAACTCGATTTCACTCAATTTTAACTTGATTTTACCCCATTTTAACCCGATTTCACATAATTTTAACTCAATTTCACCCAATCTCAACCCATTTTTAACCTGATTTCACCCAATTTTAGCCCGATTTCATCGAATTTTAACCCGATTTCACCCAATTTTAACTCGACTTCTTCCATTTTCACCGGATTTCAAATTTATTTCATCTAATTTTAACCCGATTTTTACTCGAGTGTCACATTTCACTGATTTTCAACCTGATTTCATCCAATTTTGACTCAATTTCATCCAATTTTAACTCGATTTCATCCAATTTCAACGGATTTCAAATTTATTTCACCATTTTTACCCGATTTTAACTCAATTTCATCACATTTCACGAAATTTCAACCTGATTTCATCCAATTTTGACTCAATTTCACCCAATTTTAACTTGATTTCATCCAATTTCACCGGATTTCAAATTTGTTTCATCCAAGTTAAACTCGATTTCATCATATTTTGACTAAATTTCACCCAAATTCACCCAATTTTAACTCTATTTCATCCAATTTCACAGGATTTCAAATTTATTGCACCTAATTTTAACTCGATGACATCACATTTCACCGAATTTCAACCTGCTTTCATCCAATTTTGACTCAATTTCACCCAATTTCACCCAATTTTAACTCGATTTCATCCAATTTTATTGAGTTGAAATTCAATGACATTCGATGAAGTCGAACTAAAATCTGGTGACAATGAGTGAAATCGAGTTAAAATTTGGTGAAATCGGGTTAAATTGGGTGAAATCCAGTTAGAATTTGGTGAAATTGGGGTAAAACTGGATGAAATCGAGTCAAAATTGGATGAAATTGGGTTGGAATTCGGTGAAATCAGGTTAAAATTCGGTAAAATTGGGTGAAATCGAGTTACAATTGGATGAAATCAGGTTAAAATTCGGTGAAGTTATATGAAATTGAGTTAAAATGAGGTGAAATCGGTTTCATAGATTATTCATTTGAATATTGAAACATTAATTATAATATCTATTATATATAAGTATATATTATAAATGTTAAATGATAAAAATATATATACAAAATGTTAATTATATAAATGAACCCTTAAAACCCGTTTAACCCGACCTATATAATCCATTATTAAATGGGTCGGGTTGAACACAACCCATTTAAACTATAAAATACATTTAATTTTAATCCTTTGGGTAACCCAACCATTTGACATCCTAAACTAGATCGAGAGTTAAAAGTGTTGTGCAATATTATATATACAAATCAATACCGGTATCATACCAAATGTGGAACAACACAGCATAACAAAATGCATGAATCTGAATTTTTTCTTGTAACCCAGAAATTAGGCAATGTGTTTCTTCTACAATTTCTGCAACTTGATTTTCTGCGAATTTCAGACTGCAATTCCTAACTTTTATATCTCTCTCTTTTATTTTCAATCTGGGTTTTGATTCTCATTTACAGGAAGTGGAGAGTCTTGTGCAGCCAAGGCACAGGAAGATGCTGAACTTTGCACAGAAGAAGACACCAAGAGCACTGTTCACAGACGAACACAAGGCTCTCGTGGAGCAAGGAGAGAAATGGATGAAAGACACCGCATCATCCTGCAGCGTGGTTGCAGCTCTAATCGCGACAATGATGTTCTCCGCCGTTTTCACAGTCCCCGGAGGCTACAACTCCGAAGATGGCACACCAATCTACATCCACCGCAAACCCTTCATGGTCTACATAATCTCCGACGCCATCTCGCTCTTCACCTCCTGCGTCTCGCTCCTCATGTTCCTCGGAATCCTAAAATCTCGTTACCGTGAAGAAGACTTCCTCAGATCGCTTCCGACAAAACTGATAGTGGGTTTGGCTACTCTCTTCCTGTCGATGGCGTCGATGATGGTGACGTTCGTAATGGCTCTGACGATGACGATTCCTTTCGGAGACAAGGTAACTTCGTGGGTTTCAGCTCCGTTTACATTCTTGGCTGTGACTTCCATCGGAATATTCGTCGTTCTTCAGTTTCCGGTCCTTGTCGAGATCTTCAGTTCCACCTATGGACATGGTGTTTTTTATAAGCCTCGCTCTTGATTAAGTTAATTAAATACGTGGTTTATGTTAATTAATTCAGCGTTTGGTCGTTTCGGGCTTAAAACGTCAGCTCATTACCTTGTAAAGTTCGGGCCTATTTGGATGTTGCTTTGAAGCCCCCTTATGTTTAGAAAATTATAGAAATGACCCCTAAACTAATGATATATCACTAGAATATCCTCAGCATTTTTTCGTATGAAATGAAAATTTACATATATTATAATATAACATTTGCATAGTTTATTGGTGTCCCGGCGAAATAGAAAAATAAATATTAACTATCTAATATAAACAAATATACATAATCATCATAAAAAATCAACAACTCGACCACAACAAAAAAAAATCAAAACAAAGACTAAACTAAGTAAAGATGATGTAATCGAGCAACGAAACACCCTGCAGCATTTTATTGATACATAATTAATTCAATGAGTTTTAAGAAAATTCAATATCATTTATAGGTTGTATTTTCTTTAGGGTGGTTGAATTGGTGTGATTCAATACTATTTTACCTCTTGCGTAATAATTAATAGTAACAGGGTTAATTCGTATTATTGAAAATTTTAATTCTATTTATTTAACGAAAAATAGGTTTTTGTTATCAGATTTCATTAGCACAAAATCTAAACCCTAAAACCTAATAGCCATCAGAAAGAAAACGAAGAACGAAAACAATTTCGTTCATCGTAAAATCCACACCAACCGTTTAGTGCAAAATCCGATCTCGGTGTGGATACGAGTAGAGGACTTGCACTATCAAGTCTCACATCCGATCATCACTTTCAACGTAACAGGTATTATCAAAATCATTTCATTTTACGATCTTCGTTAAAACCCCGAAATTAATCTTTAAACATGACTAGATCTATAATCTGGATTGTAAAATACGCTTCCGCACCCGATGTAGCAACCCAACAGTGGTATCAGAGCATCTGGTCGTCTGTTAGGATTAGTTTTTGGATTTTTCCGGCGCTCGAACCCGCGAAGGAGAAACGTCGCACGACCAAAAACTGACTCACAAGCAGCGGTCGAATCCCCAGACGGTCGCGCGAGGGTCGCCAGTTGCAGGCGAAAGGGAGGGGCGGCAAAGAAACCCCGTGTCGACTGCAGACGGACGCCGTTTCGCGCGACTCATACGCAAGCGATTTGATCGCAAGAGCGCATCATGCGAACGCCAGTCTCGTGCGGCGACGGCTGTGCGAGAGGGGCTTGAGCGAGGATCGGGAGGCGAATCGGTGTGAAGGCGAACGGAGCAGTCGAAGGGTTGCAGAAACCCTATCCGAACCCTTGAGCCCAAGCGGGCGATTCTTCATGCCCGAGCGCGCGACCGATGAGGGCGGCGGGACTTGGTTTCAAAACCCTAACCCTAGTCGTGCCATCGAGCCCGGGCGGGCGTAGAATCGAGCCCGAGCGGGTGACACACGAGGCAACGCCACAATGGGTTTTGGAAACCTTAGCCCGAGCGGGCTTGTACGGTCAGCCTAACCTTGAAATCCGGTCGGGTCCTTCATTCCCAACAACTTTTCCTAAGATCTAGAACGGGCAAATTAAAGGGAAATCAGATCTTAAAAAGCGTTGCCTCCTCCAAGCCCGAGCGGGCTCTGCACATGCGACCCGAGCGGGCGTTCAGCGAGCTCGAGCGGGCGAGCGTGCTCAGCCCGAGCGGGCGCGCGTAACAAGACCTCTCGTGCGAAAATTAAAAAAACTTAAAATAAATAATTTAAAAAATTAATAATTGAGTTCTTAGACAATAAATTGTTTATCATTAGGCTTTTCCTTCGTCGTAGACGTTTTAATAGGTTCTCGTTTACATGGTACGACCTGACTACCAGGAGGTATGTAGTTCAAGAATTTGATTCATACGTCTATGACATTAGATGTCTAGTGGGAATGAACAATTAGTTCTTGTAGACGTCTGGACTATCCGGGGGACATGAATTTAATTGTTATCCGACCATGAGCTGAAGGATGAACTCAACTATATCGATAGGAGTGACCTGTTTACCAGGTGACTATTTAATATAGAGCCGAAATTAATTCATTATAAATTTTATGAGGATAAAATTTATAAAGAATCTGTTTTATATGTTTGGGAAACGTCTTGACTACCAAGGGGCTCAAACATATAGTTACAGATTGATGCTAATAGGAAATAAGATTTCTAATGTTATTGTAGCATTACTTAGCAAATATATCATTCAGATGAAGTCCATATCTTTATAATATATACGATGTCTAACTCTTTGTTGTAAAATTTTTCCTTTCGTTTTCAGAACTCTTGAGAATGTCTGAATTCAACTTGCGTCCGATTCTCGAGACCAACAAGCTAGTTGGTGAAAACTTCGACGAATGGCAACGCAATTTGCATCTGATGCTGACACATGAGAAGCTGATCGATGTGATCGACAAACCAGCTCCTCCAGTGCCAGAACCAGCGAATGATGAAGCTTTCAGTGAATACACCAAGTATGAGGATAAAAAGGTTGCATAAAGATGGTCTTCTAGGCCATTTTGATTATGAATCATATGCAACTTGTGAGTCCTATCTCACTGGTAAGATGACCAAATCTCCGTTTAGTGGAACCGGATAGAGAGCTATAGAACTCTAAGGACTCATACATACTGATGTATGTGCACCGATGAGAGTTCAAGCCAAGGGTGGATATTCATATTTCATCACATTCACTGATTGATATGTTGAGGTATGGATTTGTGTTCTTGATGAAACACAAGTCTGAATCTTTTAAAACGTTCAAGAGATTCCGTAATGAAGTGGAGAAACAAACCGGAAAGAGTATCAAGGTGTTGAGATCAGACCGAGGTGGTGAGTATCTAAGTCATGAATTTGTTGATTATCTAAGGTAAAATGGGATTTTGTCTCAGTGGACTTCTCTTGGAACACCGTAACATGATGGTGTGTCCGAAAGGAGAAATTGGTCTTTATTAGATATGGTCTGATCCATGATGGGGTTCACGAATCTTCCAATAAACCTGTAGGATTATGCTTTAGAAGCGGTCACTTATATCTTAAACAAGGTTCCCACTAAAGCAGTCTCTAAGACTCCATATGAGATATGGAAGGGACAAAAACCAAACCTGAGACACATCAAGGTTTGGGGTTGTCCGGCTTTCGTTAAGAGACTTCAGCCAGACAAGCTAGATGCTAGGTCTGACATGTGTAGGTTCATAGGTTATCCCAAGGATACTATGGGATATTATTTCTACCACCCGTCTGAGCACAAAGTGTTTGTGGTCAGAACGACAACCTTTCCTGAAAGGGAATTCCTTGAGTAAGGAATTCATGGTAGAGAACCCGACGAACCATCACAAGCTTATGAACATGAGATGTAAAATGAACAATCTTGGCTGGATGATACGTTGTTAGGCACCGAGGCTTCATCTTCAAATTTTGAAGTGACAGAACATGTTCAAGAACAAGTCCAACAAGGTATCCCAATGCAGGTTAAACATGCTGCACATGCTCCTTTGAGAAGGTCAACATGTTTTCATCGTGCACCTGAAAGACTCAATCTGATGGTGCAAGAGGACGTGATCGGTCACAGAGATGACGATCCGTTGACTTTCCAAGAAGCTATACAAGGCTCAGATTCTGAGAAATGGTGAAAAGCCATGGAATCTGAGATGAAATCTATGAAGATCAACAAAGTATGGACTTTAGTTGACCACTTAGAGACTTCCAGATCGATTGGTTGTAAATGGGTTTATAAGAAGAAGGTTGGAGCAGACGGGCAGGTAGAGACCTATAAAGCTCGTCTAGTTACCAAGGGGTATAGTCAACGAGAAGAGATTGACTATGAAGAAACGTTCTCCCGTGTGGCAATGCTATGATTATGAGATTTGGCAAATGGATGTGAAAACAGCTTTCCTTAACGGAGAGCTCTGGGAAAAGGTTTTCATGGCTCAACCTGAGGGTTTCACATTTCCAACTCAAAATCATATGGTATGTAAGCTTCAAAGGTCCATTCATGGACTCAAGCAAGCTTCTCGAAGTTGGAACATTCGCTTCAACAAGGCAGTTGAAAAAATAAACTTTGTTAGATGCGATGAAGAGCCTTGTGTGTACAAGAAGTTTAGTGGGAGTACGATTGTCTTCCTTGTGCTTTATGTGGATGACATTTTTTTATGGGGAATGATATTCCGGCGTTGCAAAAGACTAAGTCATGTTTTTCTGATCAGTTCTCCATGAATGATCTAGGAGAAGCAGCCTATATTCTGGGAATAAAAATCTATAGGGATAAATCGAAGAGGTTGCTTGGATTGTCACAATCCTAGTACATTGACAGTATCGTGAGACGATACAACATGGAAAGTTTTAAGAAGGGCTATCTACCGATAGGTACTAGAATTTCTCTTTCTACGGAGGATTGTTCTAAGACCTCGGAAGAAAGAGAACACATGAGTCGGCTCCTCTACGCTAACGCAGTGGGAGCCATCATGTGTTCCATGATATGTACTAGGCCTGACGTAGCCTACGCACTAATTGTAGTGAGTAGATATCAGGCAGATCCTGGTGAGGAACATTGGAAGGTTGTTAAAAACATCCTTAAGTACTTGAGAAGGACTAAGGACCAGTTCCTCATTTATGGTAGTTCTAACTTGGAGTTAGAAGGATTCACTGATGCGAGTTTCTCAATAGACAAGGATGACAATCAGTCCATTTCAGGCTATGTGTTTTGTTTGAATGGAGGCGCAGTTAGTTGGAAGAGTTCCAAACAGGCTACTATAGCCGATTTGGCGACTGAAGCAGAATATATAGCGGCTTGCGAAGCAGCTAAGGAAGCAGTTTGGATGAGAAAGTTCATAGATGAACTTGGTGTGGTACATTCGATAAAGGAAATCGTTCCTTTATTGTGTGATAACACTGAGGCTATTGCCCAGGCGAAGGAACCAAGGTCTCATCAGAAATCGAAACATGTGCTGCGAAAGTATCACCTGATACGAGAGATCATAACGCATGGGGACGTGTAAATCCAGAAGGTGGATGGAAAGGAAAATGCAACAGATCTGTTCACAAAGGGGCTTGGGTCAAAGGAGTTTGACAAGCATAAGCTTAAGATCGGATTGAGAGGGATGACTAGTTGGCATTAGCTTATAGACTTGTAACGAGTTGTATATTTTGGACATCGATTTTATTCTAATAATAATATATGGCATTATTTTTCATATGATGAGTTTCATAGTTGTATGATAGAGTCCAAGATTAAATCTAAAACTTGACATTATGATAGAGATCATAATAAAGAGATTCAAGTTTTTGGTATGATTTAAATCTGAATTGTTCTTGTTCATAGGATCACTACTCGGACTACAGTGATCCGGAAAGAACAACATATATGTGATCAGTTTCCATGTTGATAGAAATTAGTGGATCTCTTTTACTAAATCACATATGTGGATGATACACATAATGAAGTGATCACTGAACTGACCTAAAGGGAGAAATAGTTAGTTTTACGTTAGACCGGAAATCAGCATAGTAACTAGCATCTCATCTATTATTCTTTGATTCTAGACACCTAGTATCTTAGAGTATTAGTTGAATAGATATTGGGAATAATTAGATATTTGCATAGTTAGTGACTGATCAAGATGGAATCCGTCAACTCTTGGTAAGAGTTTGAGCTCTATGTTTCAGTAATCACAATGACTGTACGAATCTCTGGTCAGAGTGCATTGAATGAATGAAGAAAGGTGTTTCTTAGGTATCAGTCAGTTGTGATTGACATGAGATATAGTTGATGATCCGCAAGGTGATGCGTATCAGAGTTAAATATAACCTAATCTACCCGCAAGTGCACGGCACGTGTGTAGTATTTTAGGTGTCGATCCCACAGAGACTATGCAACGCTACCTAAACCCGTACTATGAATCAAACTTGCTAACGAAAGAATGTGGATAAGGAATGAAATACTGAATTTAACTAAACTACTTAGGTTCTAACGATGAGACAAACGTCCTAGGAATCCGGTTTCACCACAAGACTACCGAAACCAACGACCAACCTATCTATCATGCAATACCAGTTAAAGCTATCTAAGGCGGACGATCCTAACATGATATCTAACCTCTCTCAAGGCATAGACACGTGATCTAGACAAGCTGCCCCCTACTTTCGTGGCTGACACCATGAACTAAACCCATAAACTCTGTGATTCGCCCGTTCACCCTCAACCGTTGCTACCCTACTTTCGTGGCCTAACCTCGGTTGTTCTAAACCTGACTTTCTAGGACTAGAATTCTCCTTTCGGTCCTTCTCCTAACCCCTAACACATGCATCTACGTGGCCAGCGCAAACACAAGTAAATTGAAGCACTCAGATAAAGAATAGATAAACTAAAACGAGAAGATGCATTCAAAATAGATCAAAAGCGGTCTCGGGATAGCCAAGGGCTAATCCCTTCTCCTAGAACAAACAAACTACTCGCTCATGCGTCTGTAAAGAAACATAAACATAGTAGAAAGTCTAAGGAACATAAAAACCAAACAAAACCGAAGTGGTGGTGCTTGATCTCCAATGCTCCTCGCTTATCTCCTCGCAAGAATCTCCTCTATCTTCGCTGAATTCTTCTCCTCTGTAAGCTTGCTGTAACGGCGTCTTTTAGCCTCCTTTTAAGCCTCCTAAGTCGGTCCAATTGTTGCCTAAATTGCCCCACGAGTTCCCTTATGTTTTAAGTTAAGTTTACTTAAGTTTTGAGAGGTTCCGGGCGAAGTGTTCCTTAGCTCCGTGCATGCTCCTTTAGCTCCAAAATGGTCCAAATACGCGTAAAAACCTGTAAGAACATGAAAAGCACGAAAGCAAGTAAAACGGATACGGAATCATACGTAAAACATCACATATGTATCGAAAACGTCTCCTAAATCGTGCAAGAAATACGTATGAAAACGAGATGATCACAAGGCTGACAGTTATGACCGTGTCTAGGATGCATCCGAAGCTGTAAAGATGGAAGAAAATACTAACGTCAACTTCACCCTGGTTCGTTTTGGATAAGATTGTTACTCAAATGAGTAAGGATGTTGCTTCACACTATGCGGTCGTCGAGGAGTGTTGCTAGATGCCAACCTCGATTAGTTAATTAGTGGATACTAATTGGCTGCCGGTTTAGTGATGAACCTACGAGGTCACACGCATACGAGTGTCTCGGTATCTGCTTGTGATTGGTAGACAATCCGTGTGGAATGCAATTATATTCATGCGCTAGCACCGAAGAATAGAATTGTATTAGGTTTTCTTTTGGGGGTTAGTACATAAGATTTACGGGCAAGTATGTGTATGGAGAAACATGTACTTCGACTATTTGAGATATTACGTAAAGGCAAGTGGGAGATTGAAAGTATTATGCCTCTTGAGTAATAATTAATAGTCACAGTGTTAATTCGTAATTATTGAAAATTTCAATTCTATTTATTTAACGAAAAAAGGTTTTCGTTATTAGATTTCATTAGCATAAAATCTAAACCCTAAAACCTAATAGCCCTCCGAAAGAAAATGAAGAACGAAAACAGTTTCGTTCGTCGTTAAATCCACACCAACCGTTGATTACAGAATCCGATCTCGGCGTGGATACGAGTAGAAACCTTGCACTATCAAGTCTCACATCCGATCATCACTTTCAACGTAACATGTATTATCGAAATCGTTTCATTTTACGTTCATCGTTGAAACCCCAAAAACAATCCTTAAACATGACTAGATATATAATCTAGATTGTAAAATATGCTTCTGCACCCGATTTAGTAACCCAACACAAAGTATATATGCTAGATATAACATGGTTTCATGAAACATAGGTGTGCTTGAAGTCAAGTTTCTATGAGTTTAAGGGCAATCTTGGAAACAAAAAATTTTGAATCAGTTAGAACTTGTTGAGGATCAAGTATAATTTTTTTGTTTTCTTCTAAATAGAGGCACACTATCTAACCATGTAATTTAATCCAATAGTGATCAAGAAACTCTTTCTCCTTCTCTCTCAAATGTAGTGGATTCATCTCGGGATTAAGATCCTGGACGAGAAGTAAGATTATTTATATTGAGTATCTAAAGTCGTAAATCGAGATGCATTAATTACTTTTCGAGTTTTTCTGTTTGGTGTGATCTATTCTTGCCATTAGGAGGTAATAAAGAGTAAGAGAGCCCTAATGGATTGTTTCATCTTATTATTGAAGATTCACCGAAATCACCAACAACAATTGGTATCAGAATCCTGCTATGATCTAGGGAAATTTGGAAATCATAGAAGGTTCAAACATGTTCGTTCGCAAATCCACTGTTACTGTAAGAACTTTTATAAACGTCAGCAAGATGAATGCATGTACAGTAGAAGTGGAGAAATACGACGAGGAAAGGTGATTTCACTTTATGAAAGCCTTGAAATCCTCAAGCTCCATGATGTACTTTGTGAAGAGTAAGGTCTTAAAGAACTAGAAACTGAAAAAGGCGGTGAAACTTGAGGAACAAGATGGAAAAACAAAAGGAAAGAAAATTGATCTTGGAAAGCAAAAGAAAACAAGATATGAATGAAGCAAGAGGGTTTGGAACTTAATACTCTTGTGTTTGTCAGACCAAATAATGAGAAAGGTGAGACCTAATCAAATAACATCAAGGATTTAGAAAGCTTTAGAAGACGGATTTCTTAATAAATCGTTTCCAAATAAGATGTATCTAAAGCAAATATTGTTTGGTTTTAGATTGAATTAAAAAAATTCCATTGATGACAATGTAGTTTTCTTCAAGAAACTTGTTAGTGATCTGACAAATTTGAATTTTGGTGTTTCTAAGAAAGATCAGGTCTTAGTTCTCTTGAACTCCAACACTAATCAATATGATCAACTCAAAGATATCCTGAAATATAGTAGGCGAGATACTGTTACATTAAATGAGATAACAAGTGTGACTTACTCAAAGGAATTGGAATTTACTGCAATATGAGCAAGAAATGTCGTTGAAGGGTTACTGGTAACGGAAGGACAAAAAAATAGGGAAGGATCTAACAGTCAAAAAAATAGAAATCTAGATTCAAATCATGAGTGAGTCTAGAAAGAGTGAGTCATGGTGCTTATTTTGTAGCAAAGAAGGTCATTATAAATGAGATTTTAGAAATATGAAGAAATATCTTTGGAAAAAAGGGCAAAACCGTTGAAAAATCTATTTTTTATAATCAATATCCGAGATACAAGTGTTAAGCATTTTGGGATCAAGATCTAAAACAACAATGAGTTCTTGATTTTAGGTTTACCTTCCACATGATACCAACAAAGGGGTAACTTGCAGATTTTCAGTTCTACGATAGAAAAATTCGTATGAGCAATAACATCTCTTGTGATATCAAGGGTGTAGAAAATGTAAGAATTCAAACACATGATGGAACTGTAAAGATCTAAGTCATGTAAGGTACTTTTTTATCTTACGCATAATTTTATATCACTCGGATGCTTTGACATGTAAGGATACAATAAAACAAATCACTAGAAAGAAGGCTAAACATCCTAAAAGCTATTTGGTAATGTTGGTGGAAAATTTAAAAAGAGGGTTTTATGTATTATAGGGAGAAACTCTCACAAGTGAAGCACATCAACATACACTAGACAACAACTTGACAGAGCTATGGTATCAAAAATGTCTCATATGGACCATAAAAGGGATACTTGATTTATTGCAGGGAATTTTAAGTGAGTATACTTGATTTATGTGAAACATGTGTATTAGGTAAAATATCGAGATTGAGCTCGGTAAATGGCAACACACTACAAAGAATGTATTGGAGTATGGTCCCTCCGATATATGGGGATCTACCTTGGTAACGTCTTTTTTATATAAAGCTCAATACTTTTTGTTAGTGGTTAATGATTATTTTCGAGAAGTTTGGATTAACTTTCTTAAAACCAAAGCTCAGACATACTCTAATTTTATTTATTAAAATAAACTAGTAGAGAATTAAGTAGGTAAGAAACCAAAATGTTTAAGAAATGATAATGGTATAGAGTTCTGTAACTTTCAGTTTGACAAGTTTTGCAAGGAACATGGTGTACAAACACATAAAACCTGCATGAAAATTTGACGTTGGTGATATTTCTAGATATAGTTGGAACAACTTGACATTGAAAAAAAATATTTCTCTATAAAACTTTGATGAGGAAATATATATCGCAATAAGAAGGTATAGTGGAAAAGTGAAATGAAGAAAGAATATGCTAGCTACAAAGTCTCTGTATGGACTCAGACAGACGCCAAGACAGTGGAACAAATTCTTAGACGATTTTGTGTCACAACTAGGCTATAACAGAGCAAGTGTGATCAATGTTTCTACCACAAGAAGTTGGAAAAAAAGTTTACATATATATCTCATACTCTATGTGGGTGGTATACTAACAACATTACAAGACACTCGTAGACTTAAAATGATGTTGATAAGTGATTTTGAAATGAGAAAGGTAGATGAAGCATGTAAAATACTTGGGATGGTGGTTGAGAGAAACAGAGCAACATGGTATCTCACTGTGTCTCAGAAGGAATACTTTGAGAAATTGGTATGCAGTTTTAACATGAGTGAAAGCAAGATGGTTCAAACACCCTTAGAATATCAACTCAAGATGAGAGCAATAGAAGAAGGACAACAAGCATTCCTTTCAAATCAAATATAAGTTATAACTTACAGTGGGAGAGTGGTTGGTCGGTTCATGAGTAGACCAAGTAAAGAACATGGGCAGCTATGAAATGGTTACTTTGGTATATACAAGGATAAATAGATTTGAAAATATTTTTAAGAGGGACAATGAACTCAAAATCAAAGGTTAATATGAAGGTGATTTTGCAACAGACCTCGACCGGAGGAGGTCAATAAGAAATTAAGTTTCATTTTTTAGGGAAACACAATAAGTTGAAAAATCAAACCTCTAACATGTGGTAGCAATGTCAACAACAGAAACAGAGTATGGCGTTAGCTGAAGCTTTTAAGGGATTTGGTTGAAAGAAAAGCTTAAAGAGCTAGGATTCAACCAAGAAGCAATATATATGATTTGTGATTCCATACCAAACACATAGATGTGAGATTATTTTTCATTCATGACATAATTGTACAAGACAAAGTAGGGTAGTGAAGATTTCCACTAAACATAATCCTATAGATATCTTCACAAAACAAGTGATTGTGAAGAAGTTTGAAAGAGCATTAAAAATGTTTAGTTTGTACAAAAAGTGAAGCAACATAGAGAATACCACCAAAAGGAGAAGAGTACAAAACAGTCTACAACAAACTGTATTCTAGCATAATCATACCAAATATAGTGTCTGATGGTTGAGTTGCCCTTATTCAATATACATAATATATTCATTTGAGATGTTGGATATAACAGGTTTCAGGAAATGGTGTATGTGTACTTTAGGTCAAATTTATATTAGATCTAAGGGCAATTTCGGAAACCATAACTTATAAGTTAATTATAGGTTCTTGAATAACAGTATAAGGGCTCTATTTTCTTCAAAACAACAGCACAATTAGGTAATTCTTTCTAGCTCATTTATTTTGATCGAACAGTGATCAAGAAACTCTATCTCTCAATTTTGATGGATTAACATTAGGACTAAGATCTTGGACGAGATGTAAGATAACTCACATTGAATATCTGAATACTTAAATCGCACACATTTATTTTCAAGCTTTTCTGTTTTGTATGATTTGTTTTTGTAACTAGCGTGAATGTTCATCTTATCCTTCAAAATTCACCGAAATTACCAACAACAATTACATCAAAATGTAAATGGATAAGTCATCGTAATACCAACTTTAAATTTTTTTTATCAAACTCCATTTCTTTTAAAACCTTGCGAATGTTAAAATACATTAGAGATATCAATGGAGATAAGAGATGTTTACGATTCTTGGGCTAAATTAACCGTTGGGTTGGATCTTATATACACCAAAGGATAACTCGTACAATAAAAAAAGTTTGTGGTTAAATAAATCATTTCTATTTAAATGAAAACCATAGGAATTATAATTTATTTATAATATAATTTTAGGATAAAAAATGTAGTGGTTATATGTATGATTTTATTGTCTAAATTAGACTAAATTAATGTGATTTATATGATTAGTTTAAGTTTAATTAGGATATAATAATTATTATTATATTATTGTGTAGATATCATTTGATAACTTCTAATTTATTCAAGGCTTAAATTAAAATTTTAAATAATTAATTTTTATTATTTAAGGAGTTGCCTCCCCAGACATATAAAAAAAAAATTAAAAGAGTTCTATGCATCCCTTAATCTGTTCTTTTTCACAACTATCCAATAAAATGTCACGCAACCCAAGAGTTTTCCATTGTTTATTATGGATCATCAAAGTAAATACCTGTCGCATATTTATTTCTACAATTTACGCCATCAAATGGTAGAGTAATATTATTCAAATCCAAATGAAATGTTGAATGAATTGGGAACTAACTTGACAAGTTCAATTTATTTTGATAACTCTAACATGTAATAAAAAATTGACATAATAAAATAATATATCATATCGAATATTTTATCTACGTAACTTTTTTTTATTAGTGACCTAGCACAATGTAATTGTCCACTTAAGTACAAACTATTTTTAATTCGAGATATAGTATTTTAGCGATTTATTTATAGTCAAAACTTTCTTTTTGTCTTTTATTTTATTCTTTTGGCAACAAATTATAGGTGAGATGTTAAAGATGTACAAAATACGAAAATACCTTTTCTTTTGCTTTGCTTTGCTTTGCTTCCAATACAATGCATCTTGTCACATCTACGGCTCCTTACATACGTACTATCATGTGCCTTTTTGGAAGAGTTCAACATGCATAATTTACTTTCGGATTTAAAATTTATTTTAAATTTTGTTCTATATTTCAGAATAAATTAATTTATTGCATACAAAGCCAAAATCAAACCAAAGTAAAGAAAATGCATTGTATGAAACTGCCTATTCTAGATCAAATTAAACATAACAAAAATTAATTAGGATTTATTAGAACTATAACTTCTGTTATTTGAGATTTTAGAAGGGTTACAATTCGAGAAGATGGATTTGAGATTGAACGTCCGTGAGGATCGATTTGAGGGTTCGTATTGAACTTTCAATGGAGATGAGAGAATGAATATTTAGGAGAGAATAACAAAAGTGGAAAAACAAATAGTCTTTATAATTAAATAAATAAAGTATATTCAATTTGAGTTTAGTGAATTGCATGGGGAATTCGTCCAAAGAACAAAATAGTCTTTATTTATGAAATATAAACTATACTCAATTTGAGTTATAGTGATTGCATGGGGAATTCGTCCAAATACCATAGATAGAAAGGGAGAGATTTTTTTATAATACTGTATAGGTCGATCGATTTATCCGTTCGAATGGTTTTTTTATGGATGATTAATATGATTTATCCGTTCGAATGGTTTTTTATGGATGATTAATATGTTAATATTTTGGATTAGGTATGATTAAGGTGTAATTTAACATAGATTTAGTTGTTTCACTATGAGTTACTAGATTTTAATGTATGTATGTTAAAGATTTAGGTTCGGTTAGTATCAATTTAGGTGGGTTAACCGATGGTTTATGTTCAATTATCTTTGACTTGGGTTAGATCGATTTAATAATTTTGTTTAGGTTGGTTAAGTTTGAGTTGATATTGAGTTGGAATTTAGGTTGGTTTAGAGTTGAAACTTGGATTGGTTTAAGGGTGGAATCAGTTTATATTTAATTTTGTCGTCTTGTGGGATGTCTTGAAGATCATATGGATGTGGTTCCACTAGTCTATTCTTTTTGCAAATTTAGAGTCTCACAGGAACTGTAGACACATCGATTGGGCCTTACATGGGTCACTGTCAGTTTCATCTCTCTCCATAATTAAATTGACACGTGACGGTAAAACGTGATGGTGCATGTGAATTCCATGAGGTGCATGTTCTTGTGTTCGATCACTCCATTTTGTTGTGGAGGGTATGTACATAAGATTTGGTGCACGATGCATTAATCCTCCAAAAAGTTACGTACTGATGACTTGTGTACTCCCTTCCATTGTCTGCATGTGATCACTTGATTCGTTCCCGCATTAAATCATGTTGTTACATAATTATAGAATATTTGAAATTCATCAAACGCATCAATTTTAGACATTAGCAAGTAATGCATGTGGATTTTGATTTTCATCAATGGATGCACAAAGTATTTTCTAGGATCTTTAGTAAATCTAAATGACGTAAAAAATTCGAATCTATTAAATCAAAACAATATTCATGTTTTGTATTCAATTAAATGAAAGATAATTATACAATGTTATCTTAGTATGCAAATCTCGTACTTTTGTAATCGTATTTAACATTTGATAAAAAAATGTTGAAATACTTTTATAATATAATATAAATATCATATTTAAAAATTAATACATTTGTAGCATCCCAACTGATAGAAGAAGGAAGAGAAGTTGAAAGGATATAGTCTTACATGGAAAGATGGAAAGTATGAGTTTTGAAATTGGACATGTGCTTGAGTTTGTGGATATTTAATGCATATTAAATGTCAAATATAGGATTTTGGGCTCTTAGAATCTTTGATTAATCTAAAATTAATTTTAAATTTTTAGAATTTATAAACAAACACAACCCCTTTCTAATAGTCATGACTTTTGAACAGTTCTAATTTTGTGAATAGTCATGATTATTTGAATCAATCTGAATTTTGGCTATAGAAGGCTCTTAACTCTTCTATAAATAGAAATTTATCATTGAAGAAACATATAACTCAATTTTCTCTCCAAAACTTTTTTCTCATCTATCATATAAAACGTAGATTCGACAAAAGATATTTTTTTGATCGTTGAATCTTTTAGATAAAAACAAATTTATGTCTTATGACATTGTTTATAGGCTTCAATCCAAATGTTGGTATTTATATATTGGTTTTTTTGTAGTTAATTATTTATTTTATTTCACTGTTATAGATCGATGGATTGTTCAAACACAAACAAATATGCTTCACGTTTCAAATATAGTATTAAAACAATTATGACATAAAACGATCAGAAATAAAAAAATGTTATTAATTATTTCATATACTCGACATAAAACTTCAAATATACATCTCAAGATATAATTATACGATCTAATAATCTATATATTTAGGGAGAGAGAGGATTCTTTTTCATTATATCTATAGGCATGGGTGCAAGGCTCTTTTCGAAGTACCGCTTTATTCCTGCAGTTGTAAGAACGCCACGTGTTCTTTTCCCCAAGTTGTTGAAGTTTACAAGTTAATTAAAAGGAAAAAAGCCCATTACCCGTACAACTTTAATCTTATTCCCCTCTAAACTATCATTATTCATCCTATTTTTCCCTGAATTTTAAAAATTATTTTATTTTCTTCTCCGTTAATTTTTTGTTAAATATTTTTAAAACAACATATTCCCCTCTCAAACTATATGATTTCCAACCTATTCCCCCTTCTCCCGAACTATATGAATTTCAGCATATTCCCCCCGAACTATATGAATTCCAATCTATTCCCCCCCTGAATTGTATAAATTCTAGCTTATTTCCCTCCAAATTATATAAAGGATAGCTTATTTCCCCCCGAACTATATAACCTATAGTCTATTTCCTCCGAATTATATAAACTCTAGCCTATTCTTCCGAATTATACGATTTCTCTAAAAGTAACATATTTTCTTTAATTTTAATTTATTATTAAATTTTTTATATTACAAAATATTAAAATGAAAAATACTTTAAATTTTAACAATTACAAAAAATTCTATATGATATCTCTAATAGTAACATAATTTTAACATAACCATATTTCACCCCAATTTTTACTCGATTTCACCGAATTTCAACCCGATTTAACTGAATTTTCACTCTATTTCACTCAAATTTAACACGTTTTCACTCAATTTTGACCTAATTTCACCCAATTTTTATTCGATTTCACTGAATTTCAACCCGGTTTAACCGAATTTTCACTATCTTTCACTTAAATTTAACACAATTTCACCAAATTTTGACACAATTTCACCCAAATTTTACTCGATTTCACCGAATTTTAACCCGATTTAACCGAATTTTAACTCTATTTCACTCATATTTAATCCGATTTCACCCAATTTCACCAAAATTAACTCGATTTGACCTAGATTTTACTCGATTGCACCGAATTGCAACACGATTTCACCGAATTTCAACCCGATTTCACCCAATTTTAATCCTATTTCCCCTAATCTGTATTCGGTTACACCTAAATTTAACTCAATTTCACCCGTTTTAATCTTATTTAACCCAATGTTAACCCAATTTTACTAAAATTTAACGCTATTTCACCTAATTTTAATTCGGGTAAAATTGGGTGAAATCGCGTTAAAATTGAGTGAATATATTTAGAATTTGGTTAAATCGGGTTGAATTTCGGTGAAATAGAGTATAAATTAGGTGAAATCGAGTTAAAATTGAGTGAAATATATTGAGTGAACTATATTTAAAATTTGGTTAAATCGGGTTAAATATGAGTGAAATAGAGTTAAAATTCGGTTAAATCAGGTTGAAATTCGGTGAAATCGAGTAAAATTTGGGTGAAATTGGGTCAAAATTTGGTGAAATCGTGTTAAATTTAAGTGAAATACAGTGAAAATTCGGTTAAATCGGGTTGAAATTCGGTGAAATCGAATAAAAAATGGGTGAAATATGGTTATGTTAAAATTATGTTACTATTAGAGAAATCATATAGAATTTTTTGTAATTGTTAGAATTAGAAGAGGATAGGATGAATTTTTAAAGTTCGGGAGGAATAGGATGAAAATTAAATCATTTAAATATTGTATACCATTTGGGACTTTGTGGATGATTATTTGTTTAACCTAAGATAAAATTTAATTCGTTTTGCTAATTCTTCTTCATAGGTCCCTAAATTTGGTTCTTGCTTAGGACCCAAGTAATTCTTTTGCTTTTCTACAAGATTCCTACACTAACCACTCATATATCTACATGCGAGAGTTTCCATATAGATAGCAAGAATGCTTCACATTAGCCAAATATTGGTATATACGGAAAAATATTGTGTAAGATTAATATTCTATAACCGATTAGATATAACTCATTCTCTTTTGTTTAATTCTATCAATAAACTAATGTTTGTTTTGTAAAATATAATATAGATTGGTTTTGTTAATTTTTCGATATGAATTAAATTGAAATGCTCAACGGTCATCTAACATCCATAAAAAACACATTTATCAACACAAATTTGTTTTGAAAATAGTTGACTTAGCGTTGAAAATCAGTAATGAAATTACAATAAAAATATTAGTGTTGAAATTTCTCAAGCCTATAGTTATCCTTGCGTTGGAAATTGTTACAATAGGCAAACTATCTTATTGTAATTATAAATAACTGAAGACAAAATTTCCCAATACTCAAAACTTACTAAAATGGAATAAAAGTAAAAACTTACCATATATGTACGTCCCTAGGTATGCAAAAATGCGTATATACATAGGTGTACGTACATTAAGTAAAGGGTCAGAATCTAATATATTATTTTGTGGGTAATCATATGATTATATAATTATTATGAAAGCAAGCTTTTAATGGGTAGTTGTTTCTATATTAATCTTGGTTAGTTAAGCTACAAATTTGGGATTAGATCATTGAGTTAATTAATTAACAACCAAATTAAACACACAAAAGTTTGGTGGGAACAGGCCTTTGAACGTCGCATTCTTTGAATTGTTATTGCCCTTATCTTGACCTTACTTTGACACCAAGATTTACATTTACGTATACATACATATGTATATATATATATATTATAAATTATTATATTGTATTTAAGGTTGAAAAAGATCTACGTTGATTCAAGATTTAATGCGACATGAGACAATTAATACACATATATATATATAATATATATATTTATTATGTAGTTAAAATTAACT
The DNA here is from genome assembly GCA_036759665.1 of Gynandropsis gynandra. Taxonomy (NCBI): domain Eukaryota; kingdom Viridiplantae; phylum Streptophyta; class Magnoliopsida; order Brassicales; family Cleomaceae; genus Gynandropsis; species Gynandropsis gynandra. The sequence goes on from CM071875.1 coordinate 22,841,705, forward strand.
TATTGATTGTTAATTCGATGAGCGGATGTTTGAAAAAAATTAAAGATTGGTTTTTGAATAATTCACTGTTTCACAACAAACAAATTTTTAGCATGTAATTCAACTTTTTAAACCTAAACATTTTATCTTGATATAATTTTTTTAATAAACATTTTAATCTTGTGACTATATTAATTTTTTTAATAATTGTTATCTTTCCGAAGACATTATCAAAAGTTTGGTGGACATATATCTATCCAAGGAAAGTTTCAAATTCACAAAACAGGGTTAGAATATTATAATCATAGAAAAATCCATAAAATATTAGTGGCACATCATCATATTGATAACTTTAAAAATAAAAAAGTGGGTGTGCAAAAAATATTACACCTTTTCCTCAATATTGTTTTGGGCAAATAACACAAAAATTAATATAACATATGACACAATAAAATTGATTGGAAAAATTAAAAGAGACGTTAAGTCTCACCTATATTTGCTCTTCGCTTCTTCCTTCTCCATGAAACGTCTCACTCCTCTCTCTCTCTCACTCAGTTGCCCAACTTCATGGCCAATTCTCCTGGCGCCACCGCATCGGCCACCACCGGAGATTATCGCCGCCGCCTTTCTGCTTCCATGTAAGTTTTTTTCTTTTACAATTGTTTTGTCCTTTGAAAAGATATGTAACATTTTCTAATATTGGATCAAAATTGATCCAAAGAAGGAATGATACTCATGTGATGCATTCATTATTTATGTAGATACTATTCCGTTGATATAAAAAAAAGATGCAAAATAGAACATTGACTCTCATAGGAGGTTTTGGTATCTCATTGGAATATTTTTCAAATAGTTTAAAAGGTTTCGCCTTCCGTAAAAGAGAAATGATCCGGAAACTGTTTTTCTCGTACGAATTTTGTCGTCTCTAAATCAAAATCGATGATTTATAATATAGCTTACGATATCTAAAGATCTCTTGGACGAATTTTGAAAGCAGAGAAGCGATATGCAAACGGAGGTTTCGGAAGAACAACAGAGGGAGAGATGTGGAAAAACGTTTATATTTCCAGACACAAGACAAGACTTATTGTTGTTGCAAGCTTCAGATTGTGAAGTTTGTGTTGCTTATGCTTGTCTCTGCCACTCTCTTCATCATCCTCTATTCCCCTAGTTCTTATCATCATCCTCTCTCCCACTCTTCTTCACGGTAATCTCTCTTTCTTTTTCTTTTTCTTCTGAAAAACAAATCTTTAAAATACTTAAAATCCCTCTATATCCATATATTAATATTATTATACCATAATTAGCTAAACTCTTGAAATTTTCCCATTTTATCGCAACGAAAAATATAACGCAACTTGAAAATGTTGACGTGAAATGCGGTTTTCGCAAACTTGCAATGGCTTTTAGAAATTTCCATAATCTTTATCCAATATATAAAATAAATATATATATTGTTTGTTGTATGAATTTGTCATTTAGAATTCTATGAATTTTCGGGTAATCTCTCTTTTCTTAAAAAAATATTATTGTTACGATGGAAATATTTGTCGCAATATGGACAATATCCATCGCAAATCAACGTTTTCGACGTAAAAACTCATGTCGGTAACATATAGTCGCAAATGATTGATTCATCGCAAACTTACAATGGATAAAATAGTCGCAAATCTGTATAAATAAATACACAATATGGTGTCCATATTTGTTATTTTTATATTATATGATTTTGTAAAACAGATGGATATGGAGAAGATCAGATCCACGTTATGTCTCAGACTTGGAAATAGACTGGGACGATGTGACAAAAGTCATTCAGACCATCGAGGAATACAAAACTGGAACTAGGAACAACCGTACGATCGGCGTCCTGAATTTCAACATGAACGAGATCCAACGGTGGAAACGGTTCAACAAAGAAGACGGAAGTGAAAACGTTGTCGTATTGAATCTTGATTACGCAGACAAGAACGTTACGTGGGATACATTGTACCCAGAATGGATCGACGAGGAGCAAGAAACAGAGGTCCCTGTTTGTCCCGATCTTCCAAAGATTCAAGTACCCAGACGAAAACTTGATCTGATCGTCGTGAAGCTTCCGTGTCGGAACGAAGGAAACTGGTCGAGAGATGTCGGAAGATTGCATCTGCAGCTGGCTGCGGCTACGGTGGCTGCTTCGGAGAAAGGATTTTCCCGGGGACACGTTATGGTCATCACGAGGTGTTTCCCCATCCCAAATCTGTTTCGTTGTAAGGATCTCGTGGCTCGTAGAGGAGATGTGTGGGTGTACAGACCGAATCTTGATGTCTTGCGGGAAAAGCTCCAGCTTCCTGTTGGATCTTGTGAGCTCGCTCTTCCCCTCGGGATTAAAGGTATAAGTTTATAATATTTGACTTATCAAAGCATATTTTCAAATATATCAAACCATTATTGTAGCTCACATTTCCTAGTTTTAAAACGGAGAACATATTAACTAACATTACAAGCTAAACAATTTTTTAAATTGACTGAGTTTCGCTCAAGAAACTGGGTGTTTTCCAGCATAACTGGAATAATGTCATTTCCCGTATATGAGCACCTGATAAATAAATCTAAGTTCTTGAATCTTTATGGTGGCTAAAACAGAGAGAGTAAGCTCTGGAAATCCAAGCAGAGAAGCGTACGCGACCATACTCCACTCGGCTCACGTCTACGTCTGCGGGGCGATTGCGGCGGCACAGAGCATCAGACAGTCCGGTTCTACTCGAGACCTCGTGATCCTCGTCGACGAAAACATCAGCCCTTACCACAGAAGCGGCCTTGAAGCCGCGGGATGGAATATCCGAACGATACAACGAATCCGAAATCCCAAAGCCGAAAAGGACGCATACAATGAGTGGAACTACAGCAAGTTCCGGCTATGGCAGCTCACAGATTACGACAAGATCATCTTCATCGACGCCGATCTCCTCATCATGCGAAACATAGATTTCTTGTTCTCAATGCCTGAAATCTCAGCCACAGGAAACAATGGAACACTATTCAACTCTGGGGTGATGGTGATCGAGCCCTGCAATTGCACGTTTCGGCTTCTGATGGATCACATAAACGAGATTGAGTCCTACAATGGGGGAGATCAGGGGTATTTGAACGAGATTTTCACTTGGTGGCATCGGATTCCGAAGCATATGAACTTCTTGAAGCATTTCTGGGTCGGTGACGAGGAGGACGTGAAGAGCAAGAAAACAAGGCTCTTCGGAGCAGAGCCGCCGATTCTGTATGTTTTGCATTATCTGGGTGTGAAGCCGTGGCTTTGTTACCGCGACTACGATTGTAACTTCAACGCCGATATATTTCTAGAGTTCGCTAGCGATGTCGCACACCAACGATGGTGGAGAGTTCACGACGCAATGCCTCAGGTACGTCCTCTTCCCCGAAAAAATCATAAAAATAAATGAAGTCAGAATTAGACGTAAACTAACTTTGTTTTATGTTACTTTTATAAAAAAAATAAATGAATTATGATAACTAACCATCATTATTTGTTATATCTGGATGATCATATCTAAAACAACAGGTTCTTCACCAGTTCTGTTACTTGCGGTCCAAGCAAAAAGCACAATTAGAATACGATCGTCGACAAGCCGAGAGAGAGAATTACACAGATGGGCATTGGAGAATCAGAATAAAGGATCCAAGATCAAAGATTTGCGTAGACAAGTTATGCAATTGGAGAAGCATGTTGAAGCATTGGGGAGAGTCCAATTGGACCGACGACCTATCCTTTGTTCCTACGCCTCCTGCCATCTCTTCCACCTCCGTTCACGCCTTGTGACCTTGTTACATATACTAATATACCTATATACATATATATATATATATATATATATATATGCACAAACTCTCACACTTTGTGTATGTGTATGTGTTGTGTATATTTTGTGGGGGTCTTTTTTGTGTTTTTAGGGGATCTCACGTGATATGATGTATACACATCTTACCAAATTTTTGTTTAGCTTTTCTTTTTTCTCCTTCGGAATAAGAATTTGGTCAACTGGAGAATTATATCTAGAGTTTCGATCCGACTAGATCTATATCGTATAGGATCGATATAGCAAATTCCAATATTTTTGTTTTAAATGTGATTGGCGCAAAATGGATCTTTAAGAATAAAACTAACGAACAAGGTGAAATTGTCAGAAATATTGCAAGACTAGTAGCACATGTTATACGCAAGTAGAAGGAGTTGACTTTGATGAAACGTTTGCTCATGTCGCTAGATTAGAATCAATTCGTCTACTGCTTGGCGTTGCTTGTTTTTTGGTTTCAAGCTTTTTCGGATGGATGTAACAATCACATTTCTAAATGGCATACTTCAAAAGGAAGTTAACGTTGAACAACCGAAAGGGTTCGAGGATCAGCATTATCCAGAACATGTCTATAAACTCAAGAAAGCCTTATACGGGTTGAAGCAAGCCCCACGTGCTTGGTATGAAAGACTTACAAGTTTCTTAGTCCAGAACGACTACAAGAGAGGGGGAGTTGACAAAACCTTATTTATTCATGATTCTAATGGCATTCTGTTAGTTGTGCAGATTTATGTTGATGACATTGTCTTTGGTTCTAAATCGCAGGACAAAGTAAACTGGTTTGTTCAGACAATGAAGTGAGAGTTCCAGATGAGTATGTTTGGAGAACTTAGTTATTTTCTCGGCTTACAGGTGAAATAGTTTGACGATGGATTATTCATATCTCAGAGCAAATATGCAAAAAATCTGGTGAAAAGATTTGAATTAGATCATAGCAAGTCAGCCAGTACTCCTATGTCAACGACAACTAAACTGACAAAAGACACAAATGGAGAAGATGTTGAAGTTAAATTTTATAGGAGGATGATTGGAAGTTTACTTTATCTCACTGCAAGTAAACCTGATCTGTGTTTAAGTGTAGGGATCTGCGCCAGATACCAAGCAAAACCGAAAAAATCTCATTTGCTGGCTGTGAAACGAATAATAAAATATGTCAAAGGTACAACAGAGTATGACATTCTATATTCAAAAGATACTAACTGTGAACTTGCTGGTTTCAGTGATCTGATTGGGGAGGAAATGCGGATGACAGAAAAAGCACGTCTGGTGGCTGTTTCTTTCTTGGAAACAATTTGGTATCTTGGCATAGTAAAATGCAGAACTCAACGTCGTTATCTACTGCTGAGGCTGAATACATTGCCTTGGGAAGCTGCTGTACTCAGCTCTTATGGATGAACCAAATGCTTATGGACTACGGTATGAGCTCTAAAACTTTTGTTGCATGGTGTGATAATACAAGTGCTATAGATATCTCGAAAAATCCTGTTCAACATTCTAGAACAAAGCACATTGAAATACAACATCATTTTTTGAGGGAGAAGGTTGAACAAAAACAAATGAAAGTGGAATATGTGCCTACGGAACGTAAGCTAGCAGATATCTTAATAAAACCTTTGGATTTAAATCGGTTTGTTTCTCTGAGAAAATCATTTGGTGTTTGTGAGCTTTGATTGTTTTTTAAATAAGTATTACATTGATAAATTTTTTCAGAGTTTTTAATGATCTTAAGAAGACAAAGGGAAATTACGCATAAGTCTATATGGTTTAAGTACACTTAATTGATTGTTTCTCAGTGTACTGGATACTGTTGTGAGTCTGTGAGTTACAAGTTCCCTGCCCAGTGAATCAAGTGCACTTAATTGTATCACTTACTCCTCTAACAACTTTTACACTCATTTCTATGCAGATATAAGAAAAGTTTGTTATGAGTATATGCTCGGGTCTAAGTTGGGAGATATTTAGTTTCAGTTATAACGTCCTATGATACAAAGCTAAGTTGAGCTTAAATACTCCGCTATGTTTACATAAGAGTATACCTAAAAAGGGTAATCAAGGAGCTTGTTATATGAACAAAAGAATATCTACACAACGTCCTAGAGGCTATGGATGGGTCATAAATAACAAAAATTAAAAAAAAAACAAAAAGGGGAAACACGAAAAATAAAAATAAAAATAATACAGTGTTGCAGCTTGTCTTAAGTGAAAAACTCAAATGAGTAAGTGTACTTAAACAATCAGTCTTGTGCAGTTTTTGACTAATTCTTCACGGTCTGATTTGCTTTGATTTTTTACCATGTTTTACAGCTTATTTTGTACATTGATTTGATGAGCTATTTCAGTACTTGAGTGTTTCTTAGTGAAACAGGGCACTCTTTTTCAGAAAATTTTTCCTGTGATTGGATACTTTGTGGGCTGACGTGACTAGTGCAGTTAATTCCATGATTTTTTAGAAATTCCTAATTTTCGCTACACACGCAACTGCACTTAAACCTCTATTAAACGTTGTTTCTCATTTGTTTTTCTAAAATTTGAAACCCTAACCTTCACTTTCGAGAGAACGAGAAGCAATTTCTGTCTGCAGATACTCTCACTCAAAAAATGGAAACCCGCAGCAACAAGTTCCTTGGTTTGGATGAAAATGATATTCTGCTGCTAGACAACCAAGAAGTTTGCATGGGAGATCTAGTGTTTACAACGAGTTAATGGCAAAAGGTATAAAATTCTAGCCACAAAGTACTTTGCTCCTAACAAAAGTAAAAATCAACGTCCAAATGCAACATCATTGGTCCATATTCAAACCATTTCCGATCGTCGTCCAAGTGTTTCATCTACCTCGACCCCACCCAGCAATGTTTAACATACCTCGACCCCACCCAGCAATGTTCAACATACCTCGACCCCACCCAGCAACGTTCAACAAACTGTCCAGACACCGCCAACAAATGTTCGACAACCGGTCCCTACCATTGACAGACACGCTCCTCAGTCGTCACGGAGAGGTATACCATTTTCTCCGTCTAAAGCTTACTAAAAAAAATTATATAAGGAGTCGTATGTTTCTCGTTTGAAGACTCTCAAGGAATGAGAAATTTTTTCTGAACGTGGTCTGAGTGTAAATCAGTTTAAACATCTAGACATCTGACAGTTATTAGTGGATAGGAAGCTTACACACAGAGTCACGACTGTGATTCCGGTGTGTAAGGAACTAATTTACGAGTTTTATGCGAATTTGGTTCTTGAAATTGAAGACTATGGGTCAGTGTTATTTGGTACAACATATGTTCGTGGGAATGTTTTCCAATTTAGTGCTGAAGTCATCAATGAATTTTTTGGAATACCACATGTGGATGTGACACGTACTAAGGAACTCCAAGTAGATTTGGATTTAGATATCGTTACTAAGGAGCTCACGGATGGTGCTCTAGTTCAGTGGCCTGATCAGATTTCGAATTCTAAACTCCAGTGGGAATATGCGTTGCTAAACAAGATTGCTCGCACCAATTGGGTGCCGAACAAGAAAACATATGGGATTAGGCAAGATACAGTGATCTTCCTGTATTGCCTGAAGAATGCCATCAAAATAAACTTTGGAAAAGTGTTTCTGGACTCCATTGTGGGTCTTGGTTTATCCAATTCTACAAAGTTTATTCTTCCTTTCCATGTTTGATTCAGAATATTCTGAGTCAACAAGTCTCAGATATCATTGGTAACGACGAGATTCGAGAAAACATTCCTCCCTGGATCAATTTGGAGAAGAGGTATATGGCTAAAATACCGTCTTCAGCTGCGGATGCAACCTCTGGAAACAATGTTGTTCAAGAGCTAACTCAGTTGAATCAGACCATGGAATCCATGCAGTCTACTTTGGACACGGCTCTGAAGTCTATTACAGAGATTCTGAAATGTTTTCAGAGTAATCAAGTGCACTTTTGTTTTTCTTGTGATTTGTTTGTTGTCTTTATGTGTATGATTTTATTTGAAATCTTATCACATAAACAGGGGGAGAAGTGCAGGAGGAGGAGGATGAGGAGGATCGTGAGGAACCAGCAACAGACAAAGCTAGAGGAAAAAGACAGAGGAACTAATGTGTTCCTGCGTATTCACAGTTATTTTAAGTGCACTTATGGACAATGATTATTTTAAGTGTACTTAATCCTTTTCTTGGTTGAACTTATCTCGTACTGAACATATATGCTTGAATCTATATGTGTTGCTTGATCTTGTGATATGATTGTTCTGTGGTATAGCTGTGCTTGAATTATTTATTGCATTGTGATTGAATTCTATATGATTGATTGAGGTATGTTTATGTGATAAGAATTCAAAGGGGGAGATTGTAAATGCAATAAAAATAGGATTGTAGGATAAAATTGTAAATTCAGGTTTTTGAGACATGCAAGGAGCAGAAATTCAAATGAAGAGAAATTGAAGGAGTCAATGAGAAGTTCAAGGAGAAGAAGATGGAGTCAAGAGTGGATCCAGCGAAGTCAAGGCTGAAGGATATCAACAAGGAGGTGTGGCTGGAAAACCGTAGAGGTTAGCTGTGCATCGACGAAGGCAGATAAGTGAACCTGACGACAAAAAGAAGAGGATCTTATCTGGGAAGATATCGGAGAAGTACGCAAAAACAGAGAGAAAGAGTTCTGAGGGTTTTAAGTGTACTTAGAGCGATATTGTACTGAGTGGAGAGAAACAATAGAGGATTTATTTACGTCTAATTCAGGGGGAGTTATCTGTGGAGATCTTTGGTGCATTGTAAAAGATAACAAGTATACTTAAAGATTGACGAGTATATTTTTGGTCTTTGAGAATTGATTATTTTCAAAGTTGTTTGTCTACTAGTTTTTCAATCATTGTAATTTTGATATGACTCTATCATTATATCTGGGTTGTCCAAACAATTCGGTATTCCTAACAGATCATTTTCTTGGTTCAAAATGTTGGACTTCGCTCAATCGTCGACCTATTGTTGTCATCATCCAGAAAAATATATTGATTCGATGCAAAAATCGATATCTATAAATGTCATTTGATATAATTCCTTGAATGTATTCATCATTAAAATTGCATATATATAGTACAAGGGTTTGACTAATTACATAAGGTAGTTGCTAAATAAGAGGATATGCATATAAGGTAGATTCCATAATACATATAAGGTAGATTCCATAATTGGGGTATTAACACTCCCCCGCTGTCGAAGCGTGAGATGGTCGAATGTAAAGGCTGGAGCGAAACTCTATGAATAATAGCGTCGGTAGACCCTTCGTGAAGATGTCCGCAAAATTGCCGAGAAGAAGGAACATGAAGGATACGTAGAGATCCCAACGCAACCCACTCACAAACAAAGTGTATATCAATCTCTATATGCTTCGTGCGTTGATGTGGAACTGGGTTTGAGACATGTAAACGGCTGATACATTGTCACAATACACCGGAACCGCTTGTTTGATTGGGCAGTGTAGCTCAATAAGGAGGTTACGGAGCCAACATGTTTCGGCCACGGCATTCGCAACCGCTTTGTACACAGCTTCGGAACTAGACCGTGAGACGGTTGGTTGTCGCTTGGACGACCACGAAATGAGGTTGCTGATCATCTCATTTTCATACGTATTTCTTGCACAATTTTAGAGATGTTTATGATATAGATGCGATGCTTTACGTATGATTCTGTATCCGTTTTACTTGTTTTCATGTTCTTACAGGTTTTTATGCGTATTCAGTTCATTTCATAGCTAAAGGACGTGCACGAGACAAAGTACCAACATCGAGGATCATCACAGAACAAACAGGACGAGAATCGGCGAAGAACACACACTACCCGCGCGGGTAACTCTCTAGCCCGAGCGGGCATTTATTACGGTGATTTTGTCCAGCAAATTAAGCACGAGTCGCACACGCCCGTGGCACCAGCCCGAGCGGGCCTCACCTCAGCCCGACTGGGGCTCACCTCAGCCCGACCGGGGCACTCTCTAGCCTGAACAGGCTGCCTCGTTTTCCATCGTGATCCCGCGCAATCATGCGCGCTGCACCCGAGCAGGTTACACACCTAGCCCGTGCGGGTCGCGTCCGTCACTTGTAACTCCAAATAAGTTATTTTGTCTTAAAACAAATGGGAGTTTCTTGGGGACTTATACAATAAGGAAAGCGACTTCAGAGAAGAGGAATAAGTGATATTTTACTGGAGAAAGAAATGGAAACGTCGCCCAACTTATTCAAGAATGGAAACTCATGAAAAGACAACAATAAGTGGCTGGTGCAACAAAAGGAAGAACTGAACGGCCGAAAGGGAAACAAGGGAGAAAATGAAAGAAAAGTAGAAGGAAAGAAGAAGAGAGGTCGAGCTCATTCACTCAATTTTGGAGTTCTTGATCGAGGAGAGAGAGAGAGAGAGAAGGAGGAGGTTCTTGCGAAGGAGACTTACAAGGAGCATTGGAGATCAACCCCACACTTCGGTTTCGTTTGGTTTTCATGTTCCTTAGACATTCTATTTCGTTTATGATTGTTTATGGACGCATGAGCGAGTAGTTTGTTAGTTCTAGGAGAAGGGATTAGCCCATTGCTATCCCGGAACCAGTTTTGATTTATCTTTGAATGCATCTTCCCGTTTTCGTTTATCTATTCTCTATCTGAGTGCTTGAATGACTTGTGTTTGTGATGGCCAAGTAAATGCATGTGTTAGGGGTTAGGAGAAGGACCGAAAGGAGAATTCTAGTCCTAGAAGATCAGGTTTAGAACAATCGAGGTTAGGCCACGAAAGTAGGGTAGCAGCGGTTGAGGGTAAAACGGATGAATCACATATCTTATGGGTTTAGTTCAAGGTGTCAACCACGAAAGTAGGGGATAACTTGACTAGATCACGTGTCTATGTCTTGAGAGAGGGTAGATATCATATTAGGATCATCTGCCTTAGATAACTTAACTGGGATTGCATGATAGATAGGCTGATTGTTGGTTTCGGTGGTCTTGTGGTGAAACTGGATTCCTGGAACGTTTGTCTCATCATTAAGAACTAATTTGTTTATTTCGTTTGTTTAGTATTTCATTATTAGTTCCAAATATTTTATTCGTTTGCAAGTTTGATTCACAGTTAGAGTTTAGGTTGTGTTGCGTAGTCCCTGTGGGATTGACACCTAAAGTACTACACACGTGCCGTACACTTGCGGATAGTTTAGGTTATTTGTTTAACTTTGATAAAGCATCAAGTTTTTGACGCCGTTTCCGGGGACTATTGTCAACGCGTCTTAGATTCGAGCCTAGCGTCTTACTTGTTTTATTTTTATTTTTGTTTTCTTTTCTTTCATTTCTTTCTACCTAATTCCATTCGTTTGTCCTTTGCTTGTTTATGACCAGGTCTCAAGGTGCTTCAAGTCTACTCCAAATCGACCCAAAGATCGAGCGAACTTGCAGACGACTGAGAAAGGGCAAGAAGAAGGTAACACAGAGCCGTCAGATCAACGAGATATGGATAATCAGAACGGCCATGAACAGCTTCAATTACCTCTCGGTAATTTGGGGCACTTGCAGCAATAGCCACTCGCGCCTCAACCGCGAGAACCACAGGCTCCTCCACCACGTCGACTCAGAGATTACGTGGTGCCGAACACGAACAACTTGCAAACAGCCATAAGGATGCCTGCTGTTGCTAGGGAACAGTTTGAGATTAAGCCGGCAATGATCAACATGCTTTACCAGAAGCAATTCATGGATGGAAATCACGATGATCCCCATCAGCACCTCAGAGACTTCCTTTAGCTTTCCGGTACATTCAAGATACACGGAGTCTCAGAGGATGCGACCTTACTGCGTCTCTTCCCCTTCTCAATTGGGGGATGAGCGAAAACATGGCTGCAATCGCTCCTCGCTGGTTCAATCACGACTAGGGATCAGCTCTGCACATTGTTCTTATCACATTTCTTTCCTCCGAGCAAGACGATTCAGAGGAGGGGGGAAATCACAATGTTTAGATGCAGAGATGGAGAAACCTTGTTTGAAGGGTAGGGCAAATTTAAAGATCTTCTACAGTTGTGTCCACACCATGGTCTCGAGCAGTGGTACGTTATCCAAACCTTTTATAACGAAATTTCAGATTAACACCGAACGACGTTGGATAACGCTGCTAGAGGATCATTTATGGATCTGAGCATCGAGGAGGCATACGAGCTGATCGATAACCTGGCCATGAACCACACCATGTGGTCAACACCAAGAGGTATGCCTAATAGCATTCATCGTCTATATGAGCCGAATCAGAGCAGAGCAACGGGTAATGCATCGAACGCCATATGCTGTGTGAATTGCGGAATTCTCCTTTCGGTCCTTCTCCTAACCCCTAACACATGCATTTACTTGGCCTTCATAAACACAAGTCATTTAAGCGCTCAGATAAAGAATAGATAAACGAAAACGGGAAGATGCATTCAAAGATAAATCAAAAGTGGTTCCGGGATAGCCATGGGCTAATCCCTTTTCTTAGAACAAACAAACTACTCGGTCATGCATCCGTAAACAATCATAAACGAAATAGAAGGTCTTAGGAACATGAAAACAAAACGAAACCGAAGTCTTGACTTGATCTCCAATGCCCCTTGCACGTCTCCTCGCAAGAGTCTCCTTCTTCTCGCTACTCTCTCTCCTTCAATCCCGAACTGAATACTAAGTGAATGAGCTCGACCTCTCACTCCTCTCCTCTTCTTTCCTTCTCCTTTTCTTTCCTTTTCTCCCTCTCTTTCCTTCTGGACGTTCAGTTCTTCCTTATGTTGCAGCAGCCACCGATTGTTGTCTTTTCATGAGTTTCCATTATTAAATAAGTTGGGTGACGTTTCCATTAGCCTCCAGCGAAATATCACTTATTCCTTTTCTCTAAAGTAGTTTTCCTTATTGTATAAGTCTCCAACAAACTTACAAATTAACTTATTTGGAGTTGCAGGTGACGGTCGCGACCCGCGCGGGCTGGGTAAGTTACCCGCTCGGGTGCGGTGCGCATGATCGCAAGGGATCGCGATGGAAAACAAGGTGCCCCGGTCGGGCTTGGGTGTGCCCTGGTCGGGCTGAGGTGTGCCCCGGTCGGGCTTGGGTGTGCCCTGGTCGGGCTCAAGGTTCTGGACAGACTTGCCGACTAAACGCCTTGCGGGGGCAAGAATGTACCCCGCGCGGGCATGGCTTGTTCTTCGCCGATTCTCGTCCTGTTTGTTTCGTGAAGATCCTCGATGTTGGTACTTTGTCTCATTTACATCCTTTAGCTCCAAAATGAACCAAATAAGTATAAAAACCTGTAAGAACATGAAAACAAGTAAAACGGATACGGAATCATACGTAAAGCATCACATATATATCATAAACATCTTTAAAATCGTGCAAGAAATACGTATGAAGACGAGATGATCAGTATTCGGTTCATTTCTGAGCTAAAGGACGTGCACGAGACAAAATACCAACATCGAGGATCATCACGGAACAAACAGAACGAGAATCGGTGAAGAACACACACTACCCGTGCGGGTAACTCCCTAGCCCAAGCGAACATTTATTACGGTGATTTTGTCAGCAAATTGAGCACGAGTCGGGCAAGCATTACACACGCCCATGGCACCAGCCCGAGCGGGCCTCACCTCAGCCCGACCGGGTCTCACCTCAGCCCGACCGGGGCACTCTCTAGCCCGAGCGGGGTGCCTCGTTTTCCATCGCGATCCCGTGAGATCATGCGCGCCGCACCCGAGCGGGTTACACACCCAGCCCGCGCGGGTCGCGTCCGCCACCTGTAACTCCAAATAAGTTAATTTGTCTTAAAACAAATGGGAGTTTGTTGGGGACTTATACAATAAGGAAAACGACTTTAGAGAAGAGGAATAAGTGATATTTTACTGGAGAAAGTAATGGAAATGTCGCCCAACTTATTCAAGAATGGAAACTCATGAAAAGACAACAATCGGTGGCTCTGCAACAAAAGGAAGAACTGAACGGCCGAAAGGGAAACATGGGAGAAAAGGAAATAAAAGGAGAAGGAAAGAAGAAGAGAGGAGTGAGAGGTTGAGCTCATTCACTCAGTTTTGGAGTTCTTGATCGAGGAGAGAGAGAAAGTGAAGGAGGAGGTTCTTGCGAAGGAGACTTACAAGGAGCATTGGAGATCAACCCCACACTTCGGTTTCGTTTGGTTTTCATGTTCCTTAGACCTTCTATTTCGTTAATGATTGTTTACGGACGCATGAGCGAGTAGTTTGTTTGTTCTAGGAGAAGGGATTAGCCCATGGCTATCCTGAAACCACTTTTGATTTATCTTTAAATGCATCTTCCCGTTTTTGTTTATCTATTCTCTATCTATGTGCTTGAATGACTTGTGTTTGCGATGGCCACGTAGATGCATGTGTTAGGGATTAAGAGAAGGACCGAAAGGAGAATTCTAGTCCTAGAAGATCAGGTTTAAAACAATCGAGGTTACTCAAGGAACCTCCAACTACGGCTATAATCAGAATCCTAGTGTTATCCATGAGTCCTTGCAAAAAATTGTGTATGAGATAACTCTTGATCCATGCCGTGATGTGGACAATGGCATTGATAGCCTTTAAAACGTTCTCATGCTTCATGATAACACGTAATCCGTAGTAGTTTTTATGTCATTCTTAGGTATAGTTTTTATTAGATTTATTAGATTTCATTCATTTATCGAGCTTATTCGAGGATTTCATCTACATTTCGTGTTTTGTGTAGGAAATGAAGATATGAGGAGAAACACGAGAGATATTGGCAATCTAACCCCGAAAATGAAGTTGTGTAACAAGGTTCGACTTGTGCAAGGCCACGGATGGAAGTGAGCACTCAAACACCGAGCGAAAGGAGCGGAATCGACATTTCAAGACATGCCCGCTCGGGTGGATAGGGAGTGCCCGGTCGGGCTAATTCATGCCAAGCAATCCCAAAAGTCTACACGACTCGGGTGCTCAATGGACATGCTCGGGCATAGGTGCCCGCTCGGGTGTATTTGCATTGCCCGCTCGGGCCAATTCATGCCAAGAAGCACCGTGAGTTTTACCCGCTCGGGCTCAATACACACATGGTCGGGCAAAGGTGCCCGCTCGGGCGAAAATGGATGCACACGGTCGGGTACATAGCTTGCACGATCGGGTACAAGATGTGCCCGATCGGGTCCCTAGATCTCAACATCAACAACTTGTTTTGGAACGGCCAAATCAAGGGAAATTAGATCTATTTAAAGAGGATTCGAGCTAGAACAGAAGGGGGACGACAAGGGGAAGGGGGCAGAAGCATTAGAGCACGAATTGGAGACATCACGGAGGACGGAACGAGGGATCCGAGGCATGGAGGATCTATTGAAGACATAGGGAGTCATCTCTTTCTCTTTCTATGTTGAATATAGATTTGTTTTGTGTTTCGTTTTCTGAGTTCATGTTCATATAGATCTATTGCCATAGGATAGAGAGTATTGCCAAGATGTAATGGAGTTTCGTACTTAATGAATGGTGGAACTTAATGCTTTCATTACCTGTACGCCACTTGAATGAATGAAATCGGTATTTTATCATGTTTTCAGATCTCATGGTTGTTCTTAATGCTTTCTTTACCTGTACGCCACTTGATTGAATGATGATAGAAGCCTAATAAACCAACGCCAGGGCATTAGACTTCGGAACTTAGCCATGATTTAGGGTTTGCCGGTTTAGAATCTACGCCAGGTCAATCGGTTAAATCTAGGGATTAGGATAGCGGTCGTAATGCGTCTATCCATGTAAGATACGCAATGGATACATTGGTATATGCATGGTAGATAGTGGACAAGTCTACGCCAGTCAGTTCCTATAGGAGAGCTTGAATTCCCTGAACTCATGATAGTACCTTAGACCAATTATCTCGTTAGAACTCCGTTACATTGTCATGCAACTCTCGATACCTATGGTGATTAGTCTTAGAGTCATTCCTACCTATCTTAGGTTTAGTTTGCATTTAGGTTAGTTTGCATTCCACCACTATTTGATCCATCACGTCTTATTCATTAGTCTAATAGCTTATAAGTCGCATCAATTCCTTGTGTTCGACCCTAGTTGCTACACGATCCGTATTCTTGCGGAAGCGTTAGTCTAGGTAATTTATTACTTGAGCCTACGCACATCAAGTTTTTGGCGCCGTTGCCGGGGAATTGATTACGATTTTAGGGTTATTATTACTTTTGATTAAGACATAGTCCTTTCCGGAGTCTTCATTTATTTTTCGTTTTGTTTTGTTTAGAGTCATAAAAAAAAAAAAAAAAAAAGAGAATTATTACCTCTCAAAGCTTAATTGAATTTTATTCTTTATTTTGCGAGGTAATATGAACAACAACAACTTTTGGAGTGCCGATATAGCTGAAACGAACTATCAATTTTCAGAACCTCGTCATATGCTATACAACTCATACCGTCCATCGAAACAATCATGGGAACAAGACGTTTGGGGAAACACCGATGGTGTGCTGAATAGTCAATATGGATTTGGGAATTTTCAGCCATGGATGCAACCCCAAATTCAGAATTATCCATCATATACACCCCCATGTCCGCAACAAGAGGCCAACACCGATATCAGGTCTATGCTTGCTCAAATCTTACAAGTACAAAAAGATCAATCCAATGAGATTAGAGTGTTGAGAACGCAACAAGAAGAGATGCGAGCAAGTTGTAGAGACATGAATAATGAGTTTAAAGAAATGATAATGCACGTAAAGATCTTGGACAATCAAGTTGCACAACTCGCTGCAAATTCCTTTGAACCACAGGAGGTTTTAATGGAAAGTTTAGAAACGGATCTTTGTGAGCATGTCGACGAAATTTTCCTAAGGGATTATTTGACGATGTATCAGCCCATTGCAATATTTGAAAGGGATGACACATCTATCACAGTAGCGGAATTAGATGTCGATAAGCTTAAGGAAAAGCTTGAGGAAGAGGAGGAACCCAAATATGTAAAACCGGAACCTAGACCACCTCCCTTGCCGTTCCCACAACGTCAACGCATAAAGACGGTAGATAAGCCAAATCCCTCGATAATTGACAAAAGAGATGAACCTAGCATAGGAGTGGATAAGGCTATGGATATTGATGAGGCTATGACGAAAACCGAGATGGAAGAAGAGTTCAGCTTGGTGAACACACATGAGCAACCATGCGTTATCGATTTTGTGTTCCCCGACGGCATCTTTGAGAGTTTAGCCGTGGAAGTTTGTGACGAATTTGAGAACACGGATTCCCTAGATATGAATCTCTTAGCAGCTGGAGAAGATTCATACAAGGTACAAAATGAGCTATTTGATAATGAGAAGAAAAGGGAATCCACAGAACGAGACTTCCACGCGACACTAGCCAAACGCGGCTCAAATCAGTACACGAACGATCCCGTAATGCCGCGAAGCTACATCCAACGTCCAGCACACAATTGGGACGTTGACAAGAAACCCAAGGTGAAGATGAAGCCTTCACCACAAAGGAGCTCCACTAATCCGCGTGCCGCGCCCTATCGAACATACTATGCACGCAAGAAGCTACGAACGCGACGACGTCAAGGACGTCCATCTAATGGGTAGCATTTGGTCAGGCTCGAGACCTTAAACAAGCGCTTATCGGGAGGCAACCCGACTTTTCCACTTTTGCATTTTTCATTTCATTTTTCTTTTGGACTATTTCTTTTTCTTTTCATATTGATGTACTTGGTGGAATCGTATTCCTTCCTCTGGATTGTGTGATTCTTTTCACAGGCTTTTCAACGTTGATATCATCCTTGAGGAGGAGACGCATACAACGTCCGGACACAAACACGGGATTGCAAGATACACAAGGTGCACACGTTCTAACCCTTATTCTTCCCGTTGTTTGGTATGCGAGTTTCTTCTAGGTTTTGAACACCGGGACGGTGTCTCATTTAAGTCTGGGGGGAGTACTCGTCGAGTATTGTCATGTGATTAGGATTGGATTATTAAGGTTAGATTTTGAGTTTTGTTTTTAGGAATATACGGATGGATACCTAGCATGAATTGTCGAGCTTTAGTCATTATTGTGCGACTTTGTCGAATCATGAACTAAAAAGTCTAGGTGTGTTTAGAAGTCTTCTTGATTTCCGATTAGTTGAAGTAATTGTGCTTGAAACCATGACTTATAGTTACATTCACCTCCTAGGTTTCAGTACCAAGTATCATATCTCCGTGTATACCGATTATTTATTGCTTGTTTGATAGATTTTTATCGTTCATTAGATTCCACACGCTTATACTCCGCTGTCAATTTTCGCCTTGGATAAGTCTTGACTATTTTAGGTTTTCATTGACATGAGTACATCGAGATCGATGGTTCGGGTCTAAGTGGTGGGTTGAGGCGCTATTCTACGTCCTAAGGGTTAGAGTTATGCGTATTCTTCATAAAAAAATAAAAAATCAGAAAATAAGTTTCAATGACGCATCTCTTCACTCCTCTAAGGCCGCGCGACCTTATGAGTGTGCCATAGGCAGCCTGGGTCTAAGTAGAAAGCCACCCTCTTCGACTTCGACGTCCTAGGAACAAAGCGTGGATCTATAAAAAAAAAGATCTAGGTTTGCTCGAGGACGAGCAAAAGGTTAAGTCTGGGGGAGTTTGATAACACGTAATCCGTAGTAGTTTTTATGTCATTCTTAGGTATAGTTTTTATTAGATTTATTAGATTTCATTCATTTATCGAGCTTATTCGAGGATTTCATCTACATTTCGTGTTTTGTGTAGGAAATGAAGATATGAGGAGAAACACGAGAGATATTGGCAATCTAACCCCGAAAATGAAGTTGTGTAACAAGGTTCGACTTGTGCAAGGCCACGGATGGAAGTGAGCACTCAAACACCGAGCGAAAGGAGCGGAATCGACATTTCAAGACATGCCCGCTCGGGTGGATAGGGAGTGCCCGGTCGGGCTAATTCATGCCAAGCAATCCCGTAAGTCTACACGACTCGGGTGCTCAATGGACATGCTCGGGCATAGGTGCCCGCTCGGGTGTATTTGCATTGCCCGCTCGGGCCAATTCATGCCAAGAAGCACCGTGAGTTTTACCCGCTCGGGCTCAATACACACATGGTCGGGCACGAGTGCCCGCTCGGGTGAAAATGGATGAACACGCTCGGGCACAAGGCTTGCACGAGCGGGTACAAGGTGTGCCCGCTCGGGTCCCTAGATCTCAACAACTTTCCTAAGTTTTGGAACGGCCAAATCAAGGGAAATTAGATCTATTTAAAGAGGATTCGAGCTAGAACAGAAGGGGGGACGATTCAGAGGCATTAGAGCACGAATTGGAGACATCACGGAGGACGGAACGAGGGATCCGAGGCATGGAGGATCTATTGAAGACATAGGGAGTCATCTCTTTCTCTTTCTATGTTGAATATAGATTTGTTTTGTGTTTCGTTTTCTGAGTTCATGTTCATATAGATCTATTGCCATAGGATAGAGAGTATTGCCAAGATGTAATGGAGTTTCGTACTTAATGAATGGTGGAACTTAATGCTTTCATTACCTGTACGCCACTTGAATGAATGAAATCGGTATTTTATCATGTTTTCAGATCTCATGGTTGTTCTTAATGCTTTCTTTACCTGTACGCCACTTGATTGAATGATGATAGAAGCCTAATAAACCAACGCCAGGGCATTAGACTTCGGAACTTAGCCATGATTTAGGGTTTGCCGGTTTAGAATCTACGCCAGGTCAATCGGTTAAATCTAGGGATTAGGATAGCGGTCGTAATGCGTCTATCCATGTAAGATACGCAATGGATACATTGGTATATGCATGGTAGATAGTGGACAAGTCTACGCCAGTCAGTTCCTATAGGAGAGCTTGAATTCCCTGAACTCATGATAGTACCTTAGACCAATTATCTCGTTAGAACTCCGTTACATTGTCATGCAACTCTCGATACCTATGGTGATTAGTCTTAGAGTCATTCCTACCTATCTTTAGTTTAGTTTGCATTTAGGTTAGTTTGCATTCCACTACTATTTGATTCATCACGTCTTATTCATTAGTTTAATAACTTGTAAGTCGCATCAATTCCTTGTGTTCGACCCTAGTTGCTACACGATCCGTATTCTTGCGGAAGCGTTAGTCTAGGTAATTTATTACTTGAGTCTACGCACATCACTTCATATAAGCTTTCGGTTGCCCCTTGTAGCTAATGCATTAATCTTATTTTTGGCGAGCTGAGCTTTACTTTGAGGGAAAAACGTGTCATGAACTTATCCTCTAGTTGTCCCCATGACTGTATCGAGTTTGGCGAGTATATCCAATCTTTCACTTTATCCTTTACTAAGAACGTGAAGGTAGCTAGCATAACATCTTCATCTGAACCTTCTTCTTCGGCTTTAGTGGTTTGACAAAGCATCTTGATGTCAATGAGATGCTGATTTGAATCCTCAATGGGTCTTCCTCTGAATACTACATTGCTAAGCATTTGAATGAATGCCGATTGTAGTTCGATGCGAGCATTCCTCCTAACGATGGAAGACAAGACTTGCGTGTGCCTAGGGGTCGTGTATGATCAAAACATTAATCCAGCTTGCATTTGTGGCGCATTTAGGTTGCGACGTTCTGCCATTTGTTCTTCTTTCATGCTTGCGCAATAAAGTACCTCACGCAATAAAAACACAAGAATCAGTTAGGCTCTTAGAGGTAAACAAATTGACTAAAAAGGAAAGAAAACAAAAGAAAAAAAAGAAAAACAAATAAAGACTCTTGAAAGGATTGTGTCCTAATTCAAAGTATCCTAACTCTAAAATCGCAATCAATTCCCCGACGACAGCGCCAAAAACTTGATGTAGTTAATCTCAAGTAATAAAATACCTAGACTAACGTTTCCGCAAGAATACGAATCATGTAGTACCAGGGTCGAACACTGGGAAACCGATGCAACTATATAGTTATTTAAATAATGAAAAAGACGTGTAATAAATCAATAAGTGAATCCGAAGTAAAGACTAAACTACTTTAAACGATGATAAATTCAATAAACTAAACACCATAGGTTTCGAGAGATACACAATGATGCAATGAAGTGCTAACAAAGATCATTGTTATAGATATCATTACGTATTCAGGGAATTCAAGCTCTTTCCTAAGGAATGACTCTCCCGATGCCTAAACCCACTATCTAGCGTGCATACTACCAATCTTCTGACTGCGTAATCTCACCCACTAGATGCATTAAGATCACTATCCTAAATACTAAATTCAATTAACCGATCGACCTAGGTTCTACATTAATTGAGACTCCAAGTCATAGCTATATTCCAAAATCCAATTCATGTCCAGATACAATCAGACTTTTATAATCATTCATTCAAGCGACCAACAAGTTTAAAAGCATCAATAATAGCCAATCAATCCATAAATGATTAAATATTATAACCAAGCATTAAGCATAAGACTTCATTACATATCGACAAAACTCTAACTCGTGGCTATGGAACTACTCGGACATGGGTTCTGAATACAAAACCTGAAAGAAAGCTATCTTAAACATAGATACAGAATGAGATCCCTTCCTATTCTAATACCATAGACTTCAATAGTTCCTCTGCGTTCTGAGTTCATCGGCCCGTCTCTTGCCTCTCTACGTTCTGCTCTCTCCCTTGCTCCGTGCACGTATCTCTGTGTCTGTCTCTTATCTGTACAAAATGAATTGTCATATCCTTTCCCTCTTCGTGCTCTTTCCTCTTTCCTTTCTTACCTTTTCTCCTTCTTTTCCTCTTTGACCGTGCACTTCCATTTCCAGTCCACCGGCCAGCATTTCCTTTTTTTATTGTAAGCGGCTAGTATTTCCTTTTCTTGTCTCCAACGGTTGTCTTCCTTTAGTACAGGCTGTGTGCTTGCAATTTATGTTTTGGCCATGCTTCCATTTTGGTTTTCCAGCAACTGGTGATTTCAATTTTAGGTGACCTCCATATTTCCATTTTGCTCCAACAGCCAACAAGTTTCCATTTCTCTTCAGCCGTGTGTCCATTTGTGTTCCAAGACGTCTAGCTTCCATTTCTCTTCTTTGGTTTACGATTCTTGGATGCTGATCGTGCATAGATGATAGAAGAGTGGTTTTGCTTAGTTTTGTGCCATTTGCTCGTGTTAGTGTACGATATCTTCATTTCCCGCAAATACACGAGAAAACGCTAGAAGAGGGCTAAATGATGCTTACTGCTCGGTAAAATCTAAATGAATGATGAAACTAACTATAAAAATGGACAAAAATACTATAACAAAAATAGACAATATCAATGACCTCTATGACCTTTGTGACCTTTGCGCAGGTATTCCAATGTTGCAAAGTATTTGGAAAAAGATGAACTTAATACTGTTATGTGGGCAAGATGCAAATTTAAGGGTAAAAGGTACAACTTATTAACCACTAAATGGGGCCGAGTCAATAAATTCAACGTTAAAGACGTTAATTTATCGTTCCTAGCGCTTTTAGATATTTGTTTGGGAAAGACGACAGAATGGTTTAATACTTTATATTGAGAAAACATTACATGAACGGTTTGGAGATGCATCGAAGTATGAGGTATTGAATTGAACAGGCTAAGTGATGAGTATGAGATGAGAAATGAGAAGGGTATAAGATTTGTAGTTTTTCTTCAAAAAATGAACATGCGATTGCAAAATATTTGATGCGGATAAGTGTCCATGCATTCACGCAATTGCGGCTGCACATAAGGTTGATAAAGGTCAAAAGATACCAGAACTATGTTTAACATACTACCTCCGGGGGATATGGCGTTTGGTTATCGAGAAACCGTGTATCCGCTTCCTGATTGCAATGACTGAAACATTCTTCCTTAATATTTAGAAGTTACGGTTCTACCTCCTATGTTGGCTGAGAGAAGTTAAAGTGGGAGGCCTAAAGAGAATTGTTATCCTAGACCCGGTGAGGCTCGGAGAAAAACCCCATCTTTGTCGAGACAAACAGGTTCAAATACCAGCATCATTGACAGTGTTTGGAATGTGACAACCTAGACAACGCCAATTTCAAAAAAGAAGAAGAAAGATTTGTTAGTTTGTAATATTATTTTATTTTTATTATTTGTACTAAACCTTGGTAACTTTTTTAATGATTATAAATCAATAAATTCTAGAAGTTCGCATATATTTTTCCTCATTTACATTTAAGTTTAATGACTATTGTGACCCTTGTGACTTTGTGACCCATGCAACCCCTGCGACCCTTGCAACCCCTTTGACCCATGCGACACATGCAACCCTTTCGACAGATGCGACCCTTTGGACATATGTGATATATGCGATCCATGTTGCCTTTTTGACCCATGCGATCCTAGCGACCCATGCACCCCATGCGACCCATGCGCCCGTGCGACCCATGCTATATATGCGACCCAACGTAATTTGAGACCCATGGAACCCATGTACCCATGTGACCCTTCCGACCCATGGGACCCATGTCACTCGTTGTTTAAGGTCAGAATATTGTCTTTTCAAATGCCAGCTATGCCTTTTTTCAAATGCAAACTATGTTTTTTTAGTATATGCACTACTAGAAAATTGAAAATTAGGGACGGAATTTAGGGACCGACATTTCCGTCCCTAAATTTAGAAACGGATTATACACGGATTAGTGACGAAAAATGAAATCCGTCACTAATCTGTCCCCAAATTTGGGTACAGAAGAGTCGTGCCTAATCTGTTTCTAAATGCGGACCAATTAGGGACGGCAGGTCATCCGTCTCCAAATTTGGAGACGGGCATGTCATCTGTCTCCAAATTTGGAGACGGCAGGTCGTTCGTCTCCAAATTTGGAGACGGATTTGAAACCGTCCCTAAATTTA
>CM071875.1:22866083-22888348 GCA_036759665.1 Gynandropsis gynandra
ATCACAGTTATCTCTGTCTGCATGTTTGATGAATTTGAAGACTGAAAATAATTTGTCTGAGAATTTCATGGATTCGATATTGCAATTAGTAAGAGATTATTTGCCATAAGATAATAATGCAGTAGACTCCTATTATGAGACAAAGAAGATGATGCGATCTTTGGGTTTATTGCCATATCAAAAGATTGATGTTTGTCAAGACAATTGCATGATTTTTTGGAGAGAGACATCGGAGATGAGTAATTGTCTATTTTGTGGAAAAGATCGGTTTTATTTAACAAAGAATGGAAAATCGGTTCCATATCGTCGTATGTGGTACTTACCAATTACAGACAGATTAAAAAGATTGTATCAATCTGTGTACACGCGTTAGGAAGTTAGATGGTTCGTGGGTGGATCCTAAGACGAAAAGCATTCACGATGAAATTGAAAACATGGCATCGGAGCGAGTATCGCAAATTCCACCGAGAGAAGACGGCTCGCAAACTACTCTTAGTCAGGAAGAGTACAACGAATTGTATCTCGAGGTACTAATTACATTCTACTATGATCTAATTTCATTATTTAGAAATGTTATTAATTCTCGGTATTTGTTTTACAACAAGTTACGCCATACAAAGGGCGTATTTTCGGACTTGGAGCAATGTCCTCAAAGCATTCAACTTCATCCAAAGGTAAAGAAAAAGTGGATTACGAGCTCCGACATCAAATGGACGAAAGGTTCCAAGAATCCGACAGGCGCGTAGAACAAGCACTAAAGGAGGCTGAACTATTAAGAAAGGAGGCTGAACTATCAGAAAAGCATGCTGAACGATCAGATAGGCGTATGGATAAGCTTCTGCGCATGACGAAAGCGCAAATGCCTAACATCGATTGGGATGCAATTCAGAACAGTGATTCCGACGAGGAGTAATCGGACGGCTTAGGATTATATGTAATCGGAATGTAATGTAATCGAACTTTTAAAAATATGTAATCGGAATGTAATGTAATCGAACTTTTAAAAATATGTAATCGGAATGCGTGCCGTCTCCAAATTTGGAGACGGCACGAAAGCCGTTTCCAATTTTGGAGACGGATTTTTGGTCCATTTCCAAACTTTCGACACCGAAAACTATCGTCCCTAATCCATGAACTGATTGGGGACTACTTTTTCGGTCCCTAATTAGAGACGGATTGGGGACTGAAATTTCCGTCCCTAATTAGGAACGGATTGGGGACGGAAAAAATTTGGAGTCGCGCGATTGGATACTACCATTGGTCGTCTCCAATCCGTCCCTAAACCAGTTTAGGGACGGATTGGGAACCGATTTGTCGGTCCCTAAAACCTGATTTTCTTGTAGTGATGTGTCTACAACACACTCTCATCTGTCCATCCATCTTTCTACTATTAAAAGGTTCATCAAGTTCTCTAAGTCTCACCATCTCACCCATCTGAGATTGAATCCCATCTCTCTCCTCTCTTCGTCTACATCTCTAACCCCAAATTCTCTGAATAATATTTGTGACCTTTGTGGTCTTCATCACGAAGGCCACATGGTGGACACATGGCATCGTGTTGTCTCTATATTACTCAAGGTCTTGGTAATCGGCAGACTTGTCTCTATACAGTCAAACACAAGTCCATACAATGGGGATGGAGGACATTGTGTTGTATCTGCATTACTTAAGGTCTCGGTAATCGGTAGACTCATACATTGTACTGTATCCGTGCTACTTAAGGTCAAGCTTGCAGGTCTCTTGGAGATAGTGTTGAGAAACACACAACTCTCTTTAATGAGTTATGGGGGAGGGCTCGGATGTGTCTCTACATTCTGCAAATGTGACCTTTGGGAAATTTGTGATCTTTTTTTCCTTTTTTCAATCTTTGTGACCTTTGTTAATCATTAAAAATAAATCTACATTTAGACGTTGAAAATATCTTATCGTGCATCTATTTTTTGTATATGTGAAATCCATAAATTCATTTTCGTCCTTTCATCTTCATAAATCCATAAATTTGTTGACCCTAAATTGGTATAAAAAAGAATGAATCAAGTTTAAATGGGAACCTATCTGACTCATGCAAACCAATATTACCCTTGTGCGACCCTCAATTGGAACAAATTAGAATGATGCATAGTTAAACGGTAACCCATCCGACTCATGCGATCCCATATGGACCTTATGCAACCCTAAATTGGAATAAATTAGAGAGATACATATTTAAATGGGAACCAATCTGACTCATGTGACCCAATATGACCCTTGTGAGATCCTCAATTGACAAAAATTAGAGTGATGCATATTTAAACGAGAACCCATCCGACTCATTCGAACCAATATGACCCTTGTCCGACCCTTAATTGGCATATATTAGAGCGATGCATATTTAAATGTGACCCATAATGCGACCCAATATGACTCTTGTGCGACCCTCAATTGGCATAAATAAGAAATATGCATATTTAACATTGAAAATGTCTGACTTTGTATGGTTACTTTCATCTCATCCTTATAAATCCATAAATTCGCCGAGTTTGCAACTAGTGTTACTAATTTTGTGAAAAAGGACTACTGCGACCTTTCTGACCATTTGACCCATGTGTGATTCTTTAGAAATATCATTTTCATAAATTTGAATTGTAGATGTTTAATTAAGAATCAATATAGACAATAATATCAATAATTTCGAAATTTCAAGAAATTTTAAATGTATTGTTTTGAAATTTGCTCAAATTCATCCAAAGAGTTCTCAAAAGAGTAGTATCACTTTTGAAACACATTTATTCGTTCTACACTTCTTGTAAAAATCCGTTCTAACCATTTTTTGATGTTGTAAAGTATATGAATTAACATGATTTAAGTTCCTACATGTATTGAAAAACAATTTAAATGTTCAATGGCTCTTGTGACCTTTATGACCCTTGTGCAACCTTTGTGATCCTTGTGACCTTTGTAACATTTTTGACCTTGTGACCGTTTTTAAGGAACATGTGTGACCCGCCATTCCTGCCAAATGTTTCCAAACTTAAAAATAATAATATTTTGATCAAAGTTGGTCACATGTTGTACAGTACAACACTTTGTATCATTTTGTCGCTTCGATGATAGAATACTTTCTTTTCTAATTCCAGCCTTTTCCTTTTTCTTGAATAACAACACACACACACACACACACGCTCTCTCTCTCTAACTCTCATAATCTTCCACCCATCTTTCGCTATAACTTTCATCATCTCCCGTCTTCATATCCAGTTGAAAAAATCTTTTAAAATTATCTATCTAAAAATGCCAAATTTTCCTTATTTCCTCCAAGTCATTCTTCTGAGCTACCTAGAGCACTACCTTTTAATCCCGTTCATATGTCTCTATGCCTCTCTTTATATGAAGAGAATGCAAATTAATGATTTTTTACTTTTCTATTGCAGGACATTCTAAGGAAGTTCTTCGATGAACATATTGAAGGGAAAACAAGGAACAACAACACAACAAAGGCTTAGATCAGATGTGTCTTATAAAACTTTGTTAGTCAAGTTTGATGGCTCCAAATTCATGGATGGATGTAATAATTTCTCCAAGGACCATAATTTTCATATTGGGGATGTTGTAGTTTTCGTCATGAATGTGACATGGTTTTTCACGTCACTTGTTTCAGAGACGATATGTGTAATCTGCAAATATGCATCATCATCATTATCATCAAAAGTAGAAGCAGAGTCATCTTCTTCTGCTCATACATAGTTTACGTCAACTACAATGCGTTCAAATCTGGTCGTAGATGTATTGGTAAGTGATCTCAAACTGATTCATCATATATCACTTTGGTTCTGTATTCGATTTGTAATAATTATTAGTAATGTAATTTGGGTGATGGTTTAGAACCTTCTGATAGGTTTTACAAGGTCGAATGGTCTTATCGGTAGATGATATAAGATAATGTTGATGAACAATCAAGGAAGGGCATGGTCGTTAGATTTGAGGCCCTTGAGTCGTGGTGGAACTTGCATCAGGGAGGTAAGAGAAGTTTTTGTCATTAAAATGGAAAAAAAGTAAAGGATATACATGTAAAAAGGGTAGAAACGTAATTTCTGTAATTAGGTCTAATGTTATAATTAGGTCTAATGTTGTATTTTGTACTTATAGCCGTTTAGGCTCATTCTAATCTATTCATTCAGATTTCAAATTATCATGGTATCAGAGCTTTAGGTCTAACGACAACAAACTTCCTAAATTCTCGATCGGCCTCTCCTCCCCCCTCAAACCGCCGCCGCCGCCGCCTCTTCTCCTCCTTCGCGGCCGCCGACCATACTTTCTCTTCTCCTCTGGCCGTTCACCCTCTTTTTCCCTCCCTTGCCGTCGTACCATCATGTACGAAGAGCCAAAACCCAGATCTCTGGCCGTCGTCCTCCACTTCGGCCGCCTTGCCCATTTTTCTCGCGTCCCGGCTCGCCCATCCTCCTTCGTCCCGCGCCGTGTCCCGTGGTTATCCCGTTGCGGTCACCTTTCTCCTATCACTTTACCCTAGATCTAATCCTAGATCTAACCCTAGATCCACAACACCAAACCCTAGATCTTGCATCTCTTGCTCAGCCGCCTCAAAATGCTAATCCATGGCCGGCCAAACCAGCAACCCTACTGCCCATCTCTCCAATGCGGCTCCAACCTTCGATCCACAACATCCGCTAAGCACTCTTCTCACCGTCAACATGACCTACATTACCAAGCTAACGCCGACCAACTTCCTCACATGGAATGTTCAGATTCGTGCCCTCCTAGAAGGCCACAACCTTCAATGCTTCATCGAGGAAAATTCCATTGTTCCTCCGGCCAAGATCCACCGCGATGGTGTGTCCGTTGACAACCCTAATTTCCAACCGTGGAAACAACAAGACTGCCTTCTCTTCTCAGCCCTCTTTGGAGCCATATCGGCCTCCCTTCAGCCCCTTATTGCACGCGCTCCTTCCACCTACGAAGCGTGGATGACGCTAGCCAACACCTATGGCAAAGAGTCTCGCGACCATCTCCTTCAACTTCGTGACAAAATCAAACGGTGCTCCAAGGGATCTCAATCCATTGATGAATACTTGCGTGCCAGCACGACCACCGCTGATGAACTTGCCCTCTTAGGGAAACCGCTGGATCATGAAGATCTCCTCGATGCAATCCTTGATGGCCTTCCCGAGGAGTACAAGCCGATTGCGGATGTAATCTGCGCGAAGGACACTGCTGCATCCGTTGAAGAAGTTTACGAAAAGCTTCTCAATCATGAGGCCAAATTGGCTACTGCTGAGCCGCATCCTCTTTTGGCCGTTGCTCCCCTCACAGCCAATTTCACGGCTGCACGGTCACCTAATTGGTCCCGCCCGAATTCTCGCTCGTCCGGCCAATCCAATTGGTCTCGTCGTCCTCGTCAGCGTTCACCAGCACGCCGTGGCTATCAAGGCCGGTGCCAAGCGTGTGGTGTTCATGGCCACAGCGTTCAACGCTGTCCACGTTTTCAACTTGTCTCCTCACCCGGTATTCTTGAGAACCTGCCGGTACAACCATGGCAGAATTCATCACCGAATTGGCAGCCACGTCCGCAAGCTCATCATGCCGCTTCCTCTTCCTATGATGCAACCTCGTGGCTACTAGATAGTGGAGCGTCTCATCACATCACGTCGGACCTCTCCAACCTTGCCATCCACTCTCCTTACCGCGGCAATGATGATGTAGTTGTCGGTGATGGAAACGGCTTATCCATCACACACACGTGCTCTATTTCTATACCTCTTGACACTAGACCGTTAGCTTTACGGAATGTTCTATATGTGCCTAAGATTTCCATTTTCATACCCCTTGACACTAGATCATTATCTTTACGAAATGTTCTATGTGTACCTAAGATTTGCAAGAATCTGATTTCGGTTAATCAGTTGTGCAAAACTAATGACGTATTCGTTAAATTTTCTCCTAATGATTTTCAGGCGAAGGATCTCAGCACGGGGGCGCAACTTCTGAAAAGAAGCGCTAAAGATGGAGTTTATGAGTGGCCCGTCTCATCAAGTACCTCGTCTCCTTTTCATGCATTTCATAGTGTCAAGACCACTTCGTCCGAGTGGCATTCCCGTTTAGGTCATCCGTCGTCTTTCATTTTGAATAAAGTTATCAAAACTTTTGATTAACCGTGTTTCCGGGATCCCCTCATGTGTTTTGCAATGCTTGTTGTCGTAATAAAAGCCACAAATTATCGTTTTCAACTTCTACTCTTATCACTTCTCGTCCACTTGAAGTGATCTTTTCCGATGTTTGGACATCTCCTATTTATTCCGTTGATGGTTTTAAATATTATGTTCGTTTCGTAGATCACTTTACACGTTATTCATGGCTATATCCACTCAAAACCAAATCCGAAGTCCATGACACATTCATTCAATTCAAATCACTTGTTGAAAACAAATTCGACAAACGCATTTCAACACTTTATTCCGATAATGGAGGTGAATTCATTGCCTTGCGTTCTTTTCTATCCTCTCATGGCATTTCGCATTTCACATCTCCACCCCATACCCCCGAACATAATGGTATATCTGAAAGACGACATAGGCACATCGTAGAAACAAGTCTTTCCCTTCTCACGCACTCCTCCATGCCCTTATCCTATTGGTCTTATGCATTTTGTGCAGCGGTCTATCTCATTAACCGCCTCCCGACCCCTACACTTAGTATGTCCTCCCCTTACGAGTGTCTCTTCCAACAACCACCAAACTACTCTAAGCTTCGCGTCTTTGGATGTCTATGTTACCCATGGTTACGTCCTTATACAGCCAACAAACTAGAACCGAAATCTGATCCATGTGTCTTCCTTGGGTACTCATCCACCCAAAGTGCATATGTTTGTCTTGATCCTCTTAGGTCACACATTTTTGTCTCACGTCATGTTCAATTATTTGAGTCTATCTATCCCTTTGCTAACCCTACTAAATTCTTTCCACAAACCAAACAGCCGACGACCGTTACCACCCCTCAACCAAGCGTCAACCCTATACCATCCTTCTCGCCGCCGCCGTTCATTGCTCCATTGCCGTCTCAGCCCCTAACCTCAGATCCTTCACCGCTCCAAACCTCGGATATTGTCTCTCGGTCTCCGACTCCTACTGATGGTGCACCACCAACATCATCACAATCTCCTGAGCTCATCATCTTGGACGTGCCACCACAACGTCCTCGAACCAACTCTCACCCGATGGTTACTCGTTCAAAGAGCAATGTTTTTAAGCACAATAACCTATCTGGTCTTGTTGCTCAGGTAGAGAGTGAACCAGCAAATATCACTCAAGCCTTAAAGGATCCTCGGTGACGTGCAGCAATGGATGCCGAGTTACAAGCCTTGCATCGCAATGAAACGTGGCAGCTTGTTCCAGCCACTCAAGCAAAGAATATCGTTGGTTGCAGATGGGTGTTTCGTATCAAACGAAAACAAGACGGATCTGTGGAACGATTCAAGGCTCGACTTGTTGCAAAGGGGTTTCAACAAAGATCGGGCATCGACTATCATGAGATATTCAGCCTGGTTGTGAAACCAACCACCATTCGTGTCATCTTGAGTATTGCTGTCTCTCGCAGATGGACTCTACGACAAATTGATGTCAATAATGCCTTTCTACAAGGCCGACTTTAGGAGGAGGTATACATGTCTCAACCCTCGGGTTTCATTGATCAAACTCACCCTCATCATGTGTGCAGACTTCAACGAGCAATCTACGGACTTAAACAAGCTCCTCGAGCATGGTATTCGGAGCTTCGCACATTTCTTCTCGCTCGTGGTTTCACAAACTCTCTGGCAGACATCTCCCTGTTTATTCTCAACACAACCGCACTACAATTGTACGTGCTGGTCTATGTTGATGATATTATTGTTACATGCAATTCCGCATCATGGGTACAACAGTTCATTGATGACCTAGCCGCACGCTTTTCCCTCAAAGACTTGGGTCACCGATCTTTCTTTCTCGGGGTAGAAGCCATGCGAACGTCTAATGGCCTACTCTTGACTCAACGTAAGTACATCAATGATCTTCTCCACCGCTGTCTTATGCAAGAATCAAAGCCGGTTCCCACACCCATGCCGTCCACCTCACGTTTGACACTAGACACCGGTACTTCCCTCTCCAATCCAACGAAATACCGTTCTATTGTTGGCGGCCTACAATACCTCTCTCTCACACGACCAGATGTAAGCTTTGTGGTCAACAAGCTGTCCCAATTCATGCATGCTCCCACGGATGTTCATTGGCAAGCCGTGAAACGAGTCCTACGCTATCTCGCTGGCACGAACGATCGAGGTATCTTCTTATCCGCGCACAACACCCTCTCCTTACATGCCTTTACCGATGAAGACTAGGCTGGAGATTCTCATGATCTCAAGTCCACCGGAGCGTATCTTCTCTTCCTTGGTGCGCATCCTATTTCCTGGTCGTCTAAGAAGCAATCCAGACTCTCCCGTTCATCTACAGAGGCTGAATACCTCTCTATTGCGTCCACCGCCGCAGAGGTCCTCTGGGTCATTGTGTTATTATCTGAGCTTGGAGTTACGTCATCATCACCACCCACCATCTATTGCGACAACATTGGAGCAACATATCTCAGTGCCAAGCCAGTTTTCCATTCTCGGATGAAATACTTGGCTCTTGACTATCTCTTCGTTCGCGGCTTGGTCGGGTCGAACACTCTTCAGGTCACTCATGTTCGAGCCGCTGATAAGCTTGCAGACCTTCTTATGAAGCCTTTTCCGCGACTACCATTTGAGGTCTTATGCTCCAAGATTGGACTCACCACGGGTGCTCCATCTTGAGGGGCGTGTAAAGGATATACATGTAAAAAGGGTAGAAACATAATTTCTGTAATTAGGTCTAATGTTGTATTTTGTACTTATAGCCGTTTAGGCTCATTCTAATCTATTCATTCAGATTTCAAATTATCAAAAAACAAGGGATGTTCTCTCATATTCAAACTGGTCTCCAATGGAGCGACACTTGTGCTTCGGTATGTCCCCCCAACAGGGTCTAACAAAAACATTATTTGATTTAAGTAATTATTGTTCGGGGTTCATTCCCTTGAACTTGAACTTGATGTTTGCATTATTATAATGGAATTACTATTATTGTTATTATTATTGTGAATTTATTATCGGTATGTGTTTTGGTATTTGATTCCCTTGTGACCCTAGTCAAGTGACCTTTGTGACCCTTGCGACCCATGCGACCCTTGCGACATATCTGACCAATGTGACATATGCAACCCTTATACCCCTTGCGACCCTTGAGACATATGCGACCAATGGGACATATGTGACCCTTTCAACAGATGCAACAAATGCGACATACGCGACCCTTGTGACCCTTTCGACATATGGGACCCTTTCAACATATGTGATCCTTGAGACATATGGGACCCATGCGACATATGCGACCCTTTCGACATATGCAACCCATGCGACATATGCGACCCTTTCGACATATGCAACATATGCGACCCTTGCCACCCTTTCAACATATGCGACCCATGCGACCTTTGACCCTTGCGACATATGCGACCCTTTCGACATATGCGACCCTTGCAAGATATGCTATTCTCGCGACCCATGGGACCCTTAACCCTTGCAACCCTTGCGACATATGCGACCCTGCAACCCTTTCGACATATGCGACCCATGCTACATATGCGACTCTTTTGAACTATTCGACACATGTGACCCTTGCAACCCTTTTCCCTTGCGACATATGCGACCCATACGACATATGCGACCCTTTCGACATATGCGACCCTTTCGTTATATGCAACCCAATATATTTGACCCATGCAAATCAAGCTAAAAAATATTAATCAAGTTAAAAAATATATGAATCAAATAATTTAAAAATAACATGAATCAAGTTCAAGGATAAGATGATGGAAGGCATTGGTCTTGGGGTACATTGATCATTCTTCCATTCACAAATACTTCAGCAGCCATCTTCTCAGGCATGGAAGCAACTTTGACGTCGCAAATTTCGGGGAACTTCTCCTCATATCCATGTAGAAGGGTTTCTAAGTATTTGAAGGAAAAAACACCACAATCATTCGATATTTTGTTCTGTAATAGACCTTCATAATACTCATAGTGTCATTTAGGAAGTCAAGGAGTGAAACCCTCCGACTTGGAACATCTTGTGCAAATCTCTTCTTATAATCTCCATCACCGAATCTATATTCGACTCTTTCAACCTTCTCTAGAAGTCGTATACCATGATGCATCGAGTTTTCAAATCCACTTTCACGGCTTCCCAAGGACAAGGCATATATGGATTTTTGGTGATGGAACGTTTACAATCGAGAGCAAGCCATCGTACTCCTCCACTATTTTTAACGTATCTCTCAATGGATAGGGACCCTCCAAAAAATCATTAAGAACATCCAACAATTCTTCCTTGTCCTGGTACATTCACATCGTGAGTGACTGCATGAAAGCAAAATCACGAACGTAATAATTCTTTAACCCATACGGAACTGAGAATCTCCGGATGCGATTATGTAGTCGAACAACGCCTCATCTAATTGATACAAAAAAAATTGACACACATGATTACATATGACCCAAAATGACCTATGTAACCTTTTTTACCTTCGTCACAAAGGGTTCAAATAAACTTACATCATCTACAAGCTATACGACATCCTTTAATATGCTCTCCCAAAACTCTGACCCCCGGGGACAATCTTTTTTAGATTTCAACCAATACCCTTGGCGAGGTTTCATCATAAATATTCATAGACTAGTCAACCAGACACTACTAGATTCCATGACCAAAATATCTTAGGTTATCTTGCTCTGTTCCAATCCCTTGGGCTTCCACATAAAATTTTGACTCCTTTCAGGTTCTTGAATCACCTTTTCTACAGGTTCTTGAACCACTTTTCTGAAGGTTCTTCTACACCAACAACTTTATCTACACCTCTCCCTCGCCCTCTCCCCCTTCGTCTCACTGCCCTTGTTATTGGTCCACCTCATGAGTTTTGTTCTCCAAATGTTTTTGGTTTTTTCGTCGGTGGCTCCGTCGATAGAGGTTCAACATATGGCTCATGTCTTTGCTTCGATGGTTTTAACTTTCTTTTAATTATCATTTGACCATCACACTCATTCGATGAAGCTCCAGCATCTGCATAAAAATTACTTTGTTCATTAGACTCATCCTTTCTGATATTGATGACCTTTGTGATCGATGTGACCCATGCGAAATTTGCGACCAATACGATATATGCGACCCTTGCGAAATATGCGACCCATGGGACATACATGACCCTTGCGACATATGCAACCTATGCGACCCTTGCGACCTATTTGACCCTTGCAACATTTGTGACCCATGCAACCCTTGCTACATATACGACCCTTGCAACCTTTGTGACCCATGCGATGTTTGGACTCGAATGACCTTTGTGACTCAATATCACTTACTTGGTGGAACTGCGACGAGAACATCTGCATCAACCTCTTTGACTCAAACTTTTGGAGTTCCCTCATCACCAACATCAGCAGCAACCTCTTCGATAGGTACCATTGTAATTCCCTTTATAGGAACCTCATCAGGATCACCAATGGTAGCATCTGCATAAAAATTATTTCATTCATTAGACTCATCCTTCGTAACATTGATGCAACCCATGCGTCATCTGCTACATATGCGACCCTTGTGACATATCTGACCCATGCGACCCATGCAACCCTTACGACCGATTGGATCCATGCGACTTTTATGACCCATGCGAGCCGTGCAACCTTTTGGTGACCCATGTGAGCCATGCAACCTTTTGACTCAAATGACCTTTGTGAGTCTATAATACTTACTTGGTCGAACTTCGACAGGAACATCTAGAGGAACTTCCTCAGCACCAACATCAGTGGTAACCTCTTCGACAGGATCAATTTCTAGAGGAACCTCTCCAGAAATTTATTCAAACTGAAGAATGCCAGGGTGAAGCCCACTTAAAGGATTAGCGGCAGACGTAAAGTTTTCAATTAAAGTTGAAATATTTGTCACATCCTCTTCTAAGCCATCTCAAGAGTCATTTTCAGCCTCTGACTCCATCGGCTCTTCTTTTGGCTCTTCTCTTGACACTGGATATGGATGTTGAAGGAATTCAAAATCATCATCTCTCAGAGTTTCAAAAGATTTGTATCCGATGCTCGTATCTTTCTGGGCAGCCTTTTCATTTTGTCGCCTTTCAGCCTTTAGTCTTTTCTGCCTTGTCAACACCTTTGGGATTTTCCGTCTTTGATTTTGGATTAGGAAAATCAAACCTGACATACCTTAGAAGGTCTCTTAAGGCATTGATGATCCTTTTTGTCTAACTTCTTTATTTCCTTCATTAATTTCTGCTCCACTGTTAAAGGGAATACAACTTGTTCTCCTTTAGCTCCAGCTTCAGCATCACCATCTCCTTCTTCATCAGCTTCAGCATCACATTCTCCTTCTTCTTCTTCATCAGCCTCTACGAATCCTTCATCTTCATTAGCTTCGGATATGGATGGAACATCAACGACCTCTATTGCTTTTTCACCCATGATCTTCTTCTTATTCCCCTTTTCTCTCCTTTCTGTTTTTCATCAAGAGTTGCTTTTCGCGTCAACAATTCTTGCTTCCTCCCAAAAAATACCCTTTAGATTTCTATGTAGATGTTCCATCCATATCTAAACATCTGGATAATTGCGCCCTCATAATCCTCCTAGTAAAAAAGTAAAGCTTCCTCGTCGTGTTCAACACTAAGAATACTTCGAATATCCTAAAAAACAAAATAACCATTATCACCCTTGTGACCCTTGTGACCAATTTGAACCTTGTGTAATTGTTACCTTAGAATCTTCGATCTACTTTATCACGTCAGCATAAACTGCTTCTTGCACATCCGTGGGCATGATGGATCGACATCCATAACATCAATGTAGTGATAACACATAGTGTGTGTTAGTTTTAGGCTAGAAATTTATATCATTTCTCGTATAGTCTGCATATCACGAGTTACAAAACCGACACGAACGTTCTTTATATACTCCTTTTGATTGATTTTCAGGTTTTAAGGAGACAAGGCTTAACCGAGCTTTAGAATGTCAATTCCTGGATTCAACCGCATATACTGGAAGCTACAAGCCACTCAGAGAAAATTCAATCCACGAAACCAGACAGAACACCCGAGCATCGAGCAAAATGAGCAAAAATGAGAAGTTAACTCAACCCGCTCGGGCTTGGAGCAGCCCCCGTGCGGGCTGCCTCGGCAGAAGTTTTAGTCTGACCTCGTGCTCCATGACATCAAATGAACCCGCGTGTGCTGTCACCTTAGCCCATGTGGGTTGCAGCCCCAGAAAATTTCACACGCCTCGGGCTAGAAGAGAACCCGCTCGGATTAGACAAACATGATGACCCCGCACGGGGCGGATATTCTAACCCGCACGGGCTTTGTTTCCAATGAATATTGTATAACCTGGGGAGGCAAGGAGTCCGCTCGGGCTGTTTGATACACGATGAGCCTACGCGGGGTGAGCTTATAGCCTACGCGGGTCTCCTTTTCAGGAGCAATTTGTTTTAGGTTTTGAACGAAAATTAAAGAGGAAAAGGGGGTCATGAGAGGAGACGGTGGCTAAGGCCAAGAAAGAGACTGAAAAACACAAGGAGAAACTCAGGAGAAGCTAGAGAAGGAGAGAAACAACAATCCAGACTTCAGTAACAAGACACGGAAGACTGAGGAATCATATTTGTTATCCTTTATGATGTCTAGGGTTATTTTTTCTTGTTTTAAACTAGAAACCATGAGTGAGTAGATTTCCAACAATGGGTTAGGGATATCAGATTTGTAATGGATGCTTGAAATTATGCATTAATGATTAAGCCTTTCAAAGTTGTCTTGATTTTCTTTTTTCAATCAACATCATAAACGTTCATACTTGTGCTGGCCGCTCAATAACCTAGGAATTCGTGTTTAATGGGAGGTTAGATTATGAATTCGGAATAGTTGATTGTTGATTAAGTTCGATTAATGAGAATCTGGTCGGTTGGTTAATCGACTTAGGAATTAGGATTACGCGCTTAACGCTACCGTAATCACGAGTTAATCGCTGCCGAGAGGTAGGATTACACGTTGTTATGGTTAGAAGGTTTAGGTATCGAGAGAACCATTCCTTACTTATGAGCATGAATTCCCCGTAATCAAGATAATTCGATAAGTTGATGATCCTTTGTTTATTGCATCCTTGCAAATCCCAATTACTCGAAGCCCATAGTGCTCTTAATTATAAAGTTTTTCACGTCTCCCCATCGTTGTCAGAATCCAATTTAGTGTTTTAGAAATTAGTCCCACATCACCACCAATTCAACCCGACTTAGTTTAGTCGTATTCTTAGCTTAGGTTGCATTAGTCCCCAGAGTTCGACCCTTGTATTACACCACTCCGTACTCTTGTGGTAAATGGATATTAGGCAATTATTATTACTTGATAGTTCGCACATCAAGTTTTTGGCGCTGTTGGCGAGGACTAATTACGGCCTAGATTATGAATTAGCTAGATTAAGATTCAGTCCTTTCCGGAGTCTTAGTCGTATTCTTTTTTGCATTTTTATTTTCCATTTATCGAGTATTTTCTATCTACATCAGATCTGCACTTTGGTTGTTCGTTTGTTGTTGTGTAGGTACCATTATATGAGAAGCACCACACAAAAGCTACTCATATACAATCCTGAGGTTGAAAGAACAATACGAAACTTGTGCAAAAAGAGGAGAATTAGACCTGCAGATTCTGAATCCGAAGTAGATAGAGTGAGCATACTGGAGACACAGGGTTCCGAAGAGGAAGGAACTGACAGCGAAAGCCCCAGCGCAAGTAGGAGAGAAGGCAACACCAATAAGCCCAAAATGGACGCTGCTGTAGAAACTTATGGAGCTTACACAGCTCCAAAGCACACTCGGTGTCTATCATGCATGGCCCGTCCAATAGAAAATCAAGTTGAGCTGCAACCGGCTTTCATCCAGATGCTCAACAGTTCTGCTTTTAGAGGAATGGAGAATGAGGATCCAAATGCACACCTCACTGGCTTCAAGATGCACTTTACTACTACTAGAGTTGACACAGGAGTCACACGGGATGATCTATACTTATCCGCATTCCTATTCTCGCTCAAGGATGCAGCACAGAGTTGGTTGTTCAACTTGCCTAATGCGTCCATTACTTCATGGGACGACTTAGATCAGCGATTCATGCAGAAATTCTTCCAAGACCATAGGACGCTACTCGACAAGAGCCGAATAAATTCATTCCTGCAAGAAAGAAGTGAGAGTTTACATGATGCATGGGAGCGCTTCAAGAAATATCAACGCATTTGTCCGCATCATGGAATGGACAAGAGTTACCTAATCACGAGAATCTGATCCAAGGCATGGAATGGACGCATTTCTCCAACACATTTGTCCTCAGCAACCTCACTTTCCAATAACTCGAGAATCAGATCGAGAACATGGCAAGGGAGGGAGGCAAGAAGGTCGGAGATTACAACCGCGATTTCTCATCCAAGGCTGCGGTAAATGAGTTAGGTATTGCCAACCCGGACTTAATAGACACAAAGCAACAAGTTATGAAGATCTACAGGATGATGACAGGCCTTCATGTCGAGCGACAAGATGCATCCATCGGTCAGGTGATCGAGGAGATCAATTACGTCAAGAATCGGGCCTACCAACATAACTACATCAAGAGCCATCCTAACCTCTCCTATGGAAATACAAGTAATGTGGCAAACCCCCAGGATTTCCAGCCGCAGATGATGGCAAGAAACCAAAACCAAGGTTTCCAGCCGAGAGGGAGTAGCCAAGGCTATAACTATCAACATCGTGCACAACCTTCAGGTTACTCCGAAATTCTGTCTATGCTTCAGTTGGTTCTGCAAGAGCAGAAAAATCAGAGCTACGCACTTGGAGTGATAAAGGCTGAACAAGATGACATGAGGAAGCAAATGGAGAGATTCCAAGCACACTTGAAGCACCTGGATACGCAAGTGGCACAACTTGCCCAAGGGTCCAGCCGGCAGCCGGGACAGCTCCCTAAGAATCGGAGACAAACCCTCGGGAACAAGTCAACGCCATATATTTAAGGAGTGGAAATACGGTGGAGCAACCCATTCCTTCCTCAGAAACGAGAGGAGAGCCTTTGAGAAATACAAATGATCAACCCATCACTCAAGGCGTGGAAGAGGAGAAGACCGACGAGGAAGAGGAGAGGGAGCTGCCTTACGTGCCACCTGCCCCGAAGGCACCACCCTTACCCTTCCCGCAATGCCAAAGGAAATAGAACGATGATGTTCAATTCGCCAAATTTGTGGAATTGCTAAGGAAGCTGCAAGTTACCATCCCATTCTACGACGTGCTCATGAAGATCCCATCTTACGACAAATTCCTCAAGGACATAATAACGAGGAAGAGGACCGTAGACAATGAGGTAGTGATGGTCACTAACTAACTCATACAACCACCTACCATGGCCAAGAAGATCCCCGATCCAGGTAATTTTTTCATCTCTTGTAAGATCTACGATCATGAGATTGAGCATGCACTAATCGACATCGGAGCGAGTGTAAGCTTGCTACCGCTGTCACTTGTAAAAAAACTCAATCGAGTAGGAGATCTATAGCCCACGCGCATGATGATTACCTTGGCCAATCAATCCATACGAAGTCGCATAGGCATATTGACGAATGTTGCTGTAAAAGTGGGAGAATTCTGGTTTCCGGCAGACTTTGTAGTTGTTGACATGGAGATAAACCCAAAGATCCCCATCATTTTGGGAAAACCATTCCTCAACACTACCAAAATGGTTATATATTGCGCTGAAGGCAGACTGGTCATGAAGTTCGGAGACGAGTCCATTGAGTTCAAGCTCGACGATGCGCTTAAGAAGGCACATATGACTGAACCCATGATCCACATTAACACGATGGATGAACTAGCAGAGAAAGTTCAACGTGAACATCACGAGATCCATCCCGTGGAGATACCACTGTCCGAATGCATCAGGAGCCTATTTCAGTCACCCCAAGATGCCGATGCATGCATGCAACTCATGGAGAAGTTGTCAAAATCGCAGATGAAGACCAGCCTGCGCGGGCTACACCTAAATTGCAAGACCCGCGCGGGGTAGATCACGGCCCGCATCGGCAGATCTCTTGGGGAAAAATGATACATTTCATAGCCCGCGTGGGGTAATAGATCAGCCTGCACGGGGTGATAGATCAGCCCGCTCGGGCAGACCACATGGACAAGAATCCGCGCAGGTAAGCTGGAATCTTGACACGGGCAATATCTTCGGGAGTACACGACCCGCGCTGGCATGGTGTATAGCCCGCACGGGCTATGGTACTTCGGCCTTGAACATTGTTTCCTACACCCTCGATGGCCCGCACACGAACTTATCCTGCCTGAAACACCGAGGAAACACTCAAGCAATGTCGAGTGCGATGGAGATACCATGGAGTCGTAGGATTAGACGAGGAAAATGGGGATTCGTTAATGGAAAACGTTATAAGGTTAAAGCCATGCTTTGTTGATCATGCCTAGAGCGTAAGGGTCAGGCTCGAGACCTTAGACAAGCGCTTCTCGGAAGGCAACCCAAGTTTCATATCCTTTTTCTGTAGTTTTTGCTCTCGAACTCTTTTTAGGACATGCACATTTTTTTAGGATTTTAGGATTTTAGTGGCCTTCATGATTATGTGCTGCCTATTTTTCCTGGTGAATTTTTTTATGAATGCAGCACAGCCCGCGCGGGCTGTGCAGGAGACCCCGCGCGTGCTACATTCTGCACGTGCGGGCTACATCACACGCCACGCGCGGGCTAGGTCATTTTATAGAGGTAAGTTAAGATTTCGAGTAACCCGAGCCACTTTAACCCTCATAAATCAAACCCCCTAAGCGTGCTTCAACACCTGAAACCTCTCACCACCGACCGACGCTCCTCACACGACCGCACCGCTGTTGCTTCCCCAGACCCCTTTCACCGACGAACCCCTCGACTGGATACTCGAAATCTCTCTCTACCTCCTCTTTCTCGAACTCTCTCAAATCCTTCAACTTTTTCACTTAATCCAGGTATTTTCGAGAACTACTCTATGTTTTCGACCGATTTGGACTAGATTTAGGCCTGATTGGAAAGATTTTGGTTAATTTTTTAGGGTTTGCGGATCGAATAGGAATTTCCAGGTTGTGATTTCGAGACCAACCCGCGGGGACTAGGGTTAGAACCCGCGCGGGTACCTCGTTTTCGAACACAACCCCCACGTGAGCCCTGAGTGACCCCAACTCGGGGGAATTCTTTCAGACATGCAGCCCGAGCGGGTTACACACTCTACTCGCGCGGGCTAATGGAAACAGTTTGCCTAATTTTTCCTATTTCTTTAACTGTTTTGCAATTGGCTCCAAAAGTTTTTAAGAGCTCAAAGAAAAGACGAGCCGAGTATGATCCGGAGGAGGGATGGCTTGTACACCTGGATGCCATCATAGAGCTAACTCTGTATACGTCGATCACCATGTCCCACCAACAGTACAACTATCGCACAACGAACTTTCTGTCTGGCCATAAATCCAAATTCAATGAGCTGCTGTTGCGCATTCAACCGTCCCGCTTCTTATCCACGGAACCCATGCGTGCTCTCCACATCAAAGAGCACATCAACAACATGTTTAACACAATGGAATGGAGAGGATTGCGGGTGGCAAGGGAATACACGTACCATAACCTCACTACGGAGTTATTTGCATCTTACAACGCCTTCTTCCCCTAGTCAGGAGAGCCGTACAAGGTATTTATGGAGTTCCATCTACTGGGACAGAACTACCGGCTCCACGCAGCGTAGTTCACTTTTGTGCTAGACGTCCCGTATAGCGCAAACGCCAAAATGTCGGGATTTGATAAGTGACAACAAGCAGAGTTCTGGATCCGCATGGCATATGGGAACTACTCCACCACGAAGTCTAAGCCTAGCCACATACGCCATCCCGCCATTAGGTACTTCCACTATTTTTAGTCTCCTCCATCTTTGGCAAAGGAGCATAGAGCGGAGTAAACCACATGGATCTGGGGTTCCTGAAGCATGGATCCACTTAGATGTTGATGGCGACGATTGGGATATAGGCGATGTCGACTTGGAATCAATGATTATGCGGCACTTCTATGACATCGCCACCGAGAAGGGAAGCACGGATACGAAGATCCATTGTGGCGGAGTGGTCACGATGATAGCACGGAGGCTCGGGATCAACCTTGGTATCCTGATGGAGGACAAGATCGACGAGGTGCCTGAGCTAACCTCCAGAACCTCAGACATCAGCGTGCCATAGCCAACGATCCAAGGAGGATCATCTGGAGTTACCGAGATGAGCGTGGTCGAAACTTGGAGGTCGACCTCGGCCAGATTTAGATGCCCGCACTAGGCCACCTGGGTCTGCGACTAGATGAGGTAGATCCAGCTCCAGCAGCTGCACCAGGACCAGGGATATCCCGACAACGTAATCGACGCTCTCGTCCTTCACCTCGTGCCCGCTCTGACTACCGTGGAGAACACTTTAAATTCCCTTATATATAAGGTGTTTCTGATGTTCTCAGGTACACCGCGGAGGAGAGTAGTATCAGTTATTCATGGCGGATCAGCGATACGATCTCGAGGCAGCGAGGTATGTGGAGCAGCAGTAGTTCCACGAGCAGCCCATTCAGCACACATATTACATCGCAGAGTCTGTTCGCCGATTCTAGAA
This sequence comes from Gynandropsis gynandra, assembly GCA_036759665.1. Taxonomy (NCBI): domain Eukaryota; kingdom Viridiplantae; phylum Streptophyta; class Magnoliopsida; order Brassicales; family Cleomaceae; genus Gynandropsis; species Gynandropsis gynandra. Next base: position 22,885,868 of record CM071875.1, read on the forward strand.
GCTGAGTATGCAGCACTTTCCGGACCCATACATGCAAATCCCACAGGACTACCACACGGGGACCATTCCTGTGGGGACCATTCCTGTGGAGAGGAAGAGGACTAGGCCATATATCTTTCCTTTTTCTTTTCTTCTTCATTTTTCTTTTTTTTTGTTTGCTTTATGGAACTTTTTTTCTTTTTCGCATCTACGTACGTGCTATCTGACATTGTGATGTATTACTTTCTTCTCTATTTTGTGTTGCATGACTCTTATCATAGGCTCTTCACGATAATACCTGCAATAGAGTCGACGTGTATAACATCCAGCTATATCACCAACTCGAGAAAGAAAAATACACCAGGTGTACCCGTTCTCACTTTCTTTATCTTCTCTCGAGTTTTGGCATGCGAGTCCCTCTGAATGATTTTGAACACCGAGACTGTGTTCCGTTCAAGTTTGGGGGGATACTCTTTGAGTGATATGATTGCGATCAGGATTTAGGATTAGATGATTAGGATTAGGTGTTTATTTTTTGTTTTTTTTCCTTTTCTTTCTTAATTCTTAGGATTTCTACCAGATACCTAGTATGATACTGCGTAATCTTAGTCTTCTTTGCGCAACTTTTGCTAATCGGGAACAAAATCCTAGGTTTGCTGAAAAGGACTTATAGATACCGATCAGTTTAGTAGTTGTGCATGAATCATTGGCTCATAGTTGTATTCCATCCCCTAGATTTCAGTCCCAAGTGTCTATATCTCCGTGTATATCATTCTCTTTGCTAAGTGAGACATCTTTTAGATTGTTTTTATTTCTATGAATCCATGCGCTAACACTTCGCTGTCTAACTATTTCAATCTTATATTGAGATGAGTGCATCAATCTCGATGGTTCGGGTCTAAGTGGTGGGTTGAGGCGCTTTTCTACATCCTAAGGGTTTGAGATGATCTTCACTCTGCTAAGGTTATAAGACCTTATGAGTGTGCCAATTGGAAACCTGTGTCTAAGTAGAAAGTCACCCTCTTCGACAACGACGTCCAAGAAACCGAGCTCGAAAAAAAAGAAAAAAAGCAGAAAACAAAAGATGAAAAAATATATATACGAATAATCTCTCACTTATGCATGACTAATTTGGTATGGAGATTGTTGGATGTTGTCTAGAGGTAGTGAAATAAACTTTGGTGATATGTTGGATTGCATGGCTCGTGGCTTTCAGTCGATAGAAGTCTGAATTAGGTACACCTAAGTCTATGTTCGTGTGACGCGATGTTGTGCGTCATGGCTGGTTTTTCGGAAAATTTGTGCTAGTATCCGGTTGTTTTTGTTGTTGAACTCTTCTTGTGCTTAGCCTTAGTTTTGTTTGAGGAAAAACTAAGGTTCAAGTCTGTGGGAGTTTGATAACACGTAGTGTGTGTTAGTTTTAGGCTAGGCATTTATATCATTTCTCGCATAGTTTGCATAGCACGAGTTACAAAACCGACACGAACGTTCTTTATATACTCCTTTTGGTTACTTTTTACGTTTTAAGGCGACAAGGCCTAACCGAGCTTTAGAATGTCAATTCTTGGATTCAAATGCATATAGTGGAAGCTACAAGACAAATATCACGTAAGAGGGTCTCCAATGCTGCTCATCTAGAGCCCTTCTTGTGCCTTACGTCAATCAAGTCTACCTTGCATACAAATTCCTTAAAAGATGGAGTATTCAAAGAGTTAGTCAGGTTAAACTTCATCTCCTCTTCTTCCACGTGTAGTGATCATCTCCTTTTTATACACGATTCTCGCATAATTTTAGAGACGTTACTGATGATAGTTGAAGTTTACGTGTGAATTTCTATCCGTTTTACTTGTTTCCGTGTTTTTGTGTTCTTATAGGTTTTAATGCGTATTTGATTCATTTCGAAGCGAAGGAGCAAACACGGGACAAAATAATAAATCGAGGGTCACAATGGATCAAACAGAACAAGAAATGGACAAGTCATGGCCGAGCATACAACTCAGCACGACCGAGCATGCATCAAGAGACACAACTCAGTCGAGCATGATAAAGTGCAAGACCGAACTCTCACAATAATCAAGTGCACGACCGGGCATGGCATCATGCACATTCGGGCTCTTTGTGGCATTTTAGACCCGAGAGACATGCACGACCGGGCATGCCAAGAGCACGGTTGGGCACTCTCTTGGTTGGGGAGCATGGTCGGGCACTCTCTTGGTGGGAGAGCACGGTCAGGCGTCCTAGCTACCACGGTGGGACATTTCATGCAATTCCATCCCCGAGACTACTGCACGGACTAGGCATGTGATGCGTTATCAGAGTTAAATAAAATAACCTAAACTACCCGCAAGTGCACGACACGTGTGTAGTATTTTAGGTGTCGATCCCACAGAGACTACGCAACACTACCTAAACTCGAACTAGGAATCAAACTTGCTAACGGAAGAATGTGGATGAAAAAGGAAATACTGAATGTAAATAAACTACTTGGGTTCTAACGATAAG
>CM071875.1:22898697-22909234 GCA_036759665.1 Gynandropsis gynandra
ATCCTTGAAGTTGCTCCTTAGCTCCGTGCATGTCCTTTTAGCTCCAAATTGATCCAAGTACGCGTAAAGACCTGTAAGAACATGAAAACACGAAAACAAGTAAAACGGAAACGGAATCATACGTAAAACATCACATATGTATAAAAAACGTCTCCTAAATCGTGCAAGAAATACGTATGAAAATGAGATGATCAGCATGCCAAGTGCACGGTCGGACACCATCCTTTCCATCCAGCAAGGTCGGGCGTTGAGGAGAGCACGATCAGGCAATGAGTAAAACGGCCTTTCTATTTGCACGGGATGAAGCATGCCCTACCAGGCATGACATAGAGCACGGTCGGGCATGACTTTGTGAAACTGCCTACCGGCGAATATGGTGGAAATGATTTGGCTAAGATTTCAATTTGAAATTATAAAACGTAAAGGCCAGAAGACATTCATGGAGCATCCATCATCCATAATACATCTTCACCATTCACAGCAACAATTCATCTATTGAGCCCTCTTGCCGGCAGTCACACGAGGAATCGAGAATTTATCCGGGATCACACTCGTTTGATATTTTTATGCTCCTTACTCTACTTATTTCGTTTATGTTGTATAGACTCATGATTGAGTAGTATATTTTTTCTAGGAGAAGGGATTAGTCCATGGCTATCCCAGAACCATCTTTGATTTGTTTATGAATGCATTTCCCCATTTTGTTTATCTATTCTTTGTCTGAGCGTTTAATGACTTGTGTTTACGAATGGCCGCGTATATGCATGTGTTAGGGATTAGGAGAAAGACCGTAAGGAGAATTCTAGTCCTATAAAATCTGGCTTAGACAACCGAGACTAGGGTAGTAATAGTTGAGGGTTGAATTAGGCGAATCATTAATCGTAATGGGGTTTAGTTGGGGTGTCAGCCACAAAATAGGGGATGAATCAATCAAACCACGTTCCTATGCCTTAAGAGAGGGTAGGTTCTACATTAGGATCGTCTGCCTTAGATATCATGATAGGGAATGCACGATTAGATAGATCCGAGATAGGTTTTGGAAGCTATGCTGTGAAACCAGATCCTAGAACATTTGTCTCTTTGTTAGGAACATGCAAATCCATTGCATCATCATATTTCATCTCACCATCCTTAAAATCATCGCAGCAAGCAGTGATTCTAGTTTGATTCTTAGACAATGTCACATTAGTACTTGTGGGATCGACACCTAAATTACTACACACGTGTCGTGCACATGCGGGTTCTTTTAGGTGAACTTATTTAACTTGACACGCATCGACCTTGATACTTTTTTGATGGTTTGGGTCTAAGCGGTGGGTTGGTTATCATCTTTCAGCGTGCTAAGAGCAAGGCGGATAAAAACGCCGTCTACTCTATTGGACTTTTGAACAAGATGCAAGAATATACTGTCATCGGTAGCTTGGATTGATGCGTTATCAAAGTTAAACAAATAACCTAAACTACCCGTAAGTGCACGGCGCGTGTGTAGTACTTCAGGCGTTGATCCCACAGGGACTACACAACACATTCTAAACTCAAACTACGAATCAAACTTGCTAACGAATGAAAAAATGAAATACTAAAAATAAATAAACAAACTAATTCTTTATAATGAGACAAACGTTCTAGGAATCCAATTTCACCACAAGACTACCGAAACAAACAATCAACCTATCTATCATCCGATCCCAACAAGTTATCTAAGGCACGATCCTAATATGATTTCTACATTCTCTCAAGGCATAGACACGTGATCTAGTCAAGTTATCCCCTACTTTCGTGGCTGACACCTTGAACTAAACCCATAAAATCTGTGATTCATCCGTTTTACCCTCAACCGCTGCTACCCTACTTTCATGGCCTAACGTCGGTTGTTCTAAACCTGATCTCCTAGGACTAGAATTCTCCTTTCGGTCTTTCTCCTATTCCCTAACACATGCATCTACGTGGCCATCGAAAATAAAAGTTTAAACCCTCAGATAAAGAATAGATAAACGAAAACGGGAAGATGCATTCAAAGATAAATCAAAAGTGGTTCCGGGATAGCCAAGGGCTAATCCCTTCTCCTAGAACAAACAAACTACTCGCTCATGCGTCCATAAATAATCATAAACAAAATAGAAGCTAAGGAACATGAAAACCAAAAGAAACGGAAGTGTGGGGTTGATCTCCAATGCTCCTTGTAAGTCTCCTTCGCAAGAACCTCCACATTCTCTCTACTCTCTCTCCTTCATCAAGAACTGAAAGCTGAGTGAATGAGCTCGATGATATGCGTTATATCGAGTTATAAAACCTAGACTAACGCTTCCGCAAGAATACGGATCGTGTAGCAACTAGGGTCGAACACAAGGAATTGATGCGACTTCGTAGCTATTGAACTAATTGAATTAGACGTACGAGGTGACTAAAGTTGTGATTGTGATTGAGCTGAACTAAACTAAATCGAAGAGAATAGACTTTATGGCTAGGCACCATGGGTGTCGAGAGTTTGCATAACGATGTAATGAAGTTCTAAAAGGATAATTGGTCTAAGGCACTATCATGGATTCAGGGAATTCAAGCTCTCCTATAGGAACTGACTGGCGTAGACTTGTCCACTATCTAGCATGCATATGCCAATGTATCCATTGCGCATCTTACATGCATAGACGCATTACGTCCGCTATCCTAATCCCTAGATTTAACCGATTGACCTGGCGTAGATTCTAAACCGGCTAAACCCTAAATCATGGCTATGTTCCGAAACCTAATGCCCTGGCGTTGGTTTATTAGATTTCTAAGATCATTCAATCAAGTGGCGTACAGGTAGAGAAAGCATTAAGAACAACCATGAAATCTGAAAACATGATAGAAACCAAATTCATTCATTCAAGTGGCGTACAGGTAATGAAAGCATTAAGCACCACCATTCATTAAGCATATGACTTCATTACAACATAGCAAATCTCTCTAACCCATGGCAAGGAATCTACTCAGACATAAATACAGACAAGGAAACACAAGAGAAGTCTAGATTCGACATAGATGTAGAAAGAGATGACTCCCTATTCATAAACCGATGCCTTCGGTAGATTCTTCTCGCTCCCGATCCGTAGATCCGTCGTTTTCTTCCTTCTTCTCCTTGCCCTAATGTCTCCCAATCTCCTCTGATGTGTTCTGGTTCGTCCCCCCTCTTTTTAGATCTGATTTTCCCTTTTAATTTTGCCGATCTAGATCTTAGGAAAGTTTGTTGGAACGCTGGACCCGAGCGGGCATGCTCTTTACCCGATCGTGCAGGTGACCTACCCGATCGTGCACACACAAATGAGCCCGATCGGGCACCATGCCCGACCGTGTACTTCATCAGCCCGAGTCGTGCAAACCTACGGGGTTTTCTGCCATGAATCAGCCCGAGCGGGCACTCCAAATGCACCCGAGCGGGCACCTATGCCCGAGCATATCCCTTGAGCACCCGAGTCGTGTAAGGCTACGGGGTTTTCTTGAATGATTCAGCCCGACCGGGCACTCTCAATCCACCCGAGCGGGCATGTCTTGAAGTGTAGTTTCCGCTCCTTTCGCTCGGTATTTGAGTACTCGCTTCCATCCGTGGCCTTGCATAAGCCGAACCTTGTTACACAGCTTCGTTTTCGGGTTTAGATTGCATAATCACTCGTGTTTCTCTTCAATCCTTCGTTTCCTACACAAAACACGAAATGTGGATAAAGTCTTCGAATATGCTCAATAGATGAATGAAATATAAATAATCTACTCTAAACTAGACCTAAGAATGATATAAAAACTATAACAAATTACGTGTTATCAAACTCCCCCAGACTTAACCTTTTGCTCGTCCTCGAGCAAACCTAGAGTCGAGTACTAGAAGAGCTAAACAACCATGGATACCAATACAAATACGTCGAAGAATTTAGCCATCATACAAATCAACGCGTCACATGAACGCAAGCCTAAGCGTACCTAGTTCAGACCTCTATCCACCGAAAGTCTTGAACCATGCAATCCCACCAATGACCTAAGTGAAAAAAAATCCGTACTCCTAAACAATGTCCAAGCGATCTCCATACCAAATTCTTCTAAGCTTGAGATATCATTAAGCTCATACTCTCGTTCTTATTATTTTTTTTTATTCTTTTCTTTCTTTATAATTCCACGCTCGGTTCCTAGGACGTCGAAGTCGAAGAGGTTGGCTTTCTACTTAGACCCAGGCTGCCTATGGCACACTCATAAGGTTGCAAGGCCTTAGAGGAGTGAAGAGATGCGTCATTGAAGCTCATTTTAAACCATGGTTTTCTTTCTTTTCTTTTTTTTTTCTTTTCTTATGAAAAATACGCATCACTCTAACCCTTAGGACGTAGAATAGCGCCTCAACCCACCACTTAGACCCGAACCATCGATATCGATGTACTCATGTCAATGGAAACCTTAAATAGTTAACTTATCCAAGGAGAAAAAATTGACAGCGGAGTATAAGCGTGTGGAGTTTAATGAACGCTAAAAATCTATCAAACAAGCATCGATTAATTGGTATTCACGGAGATATGATACTTGGTACCGAAACTAGGAGGTGAATGTAACTATAGGTCAAGGCTTCAAGCACAATTACTTAACTAATCGGAATCAAGAAGACTTCTAAGCAAACCTAGACCATTGTTCACGATTCGACAAAGTTGCACTAATGACTAAAACTCGAAAATTTATGCTAAGTATCCATCCGTTTATTCCTAAAAACAAAAATCTACATCTAATCCTAATAATCTAATCCTAATCACATGACAATACTCGATGAGTACCCCCCCAGACTTGAATGAAACACCGTCCCGGTGTTCAAAACCTAAGAGAAATTCGCATACCAAACAACGGGAAGAATAAGGGTTAGAACGTGTGCACCTTGTGTATCTTGCAATCCCGTGCTTGTGTCCGGACATTGTATGCGTTTCCTCCTCAAGGATGATATCAACGTTGAAAAACCTGTGAAAAAGATTCACACAATCCCAAAAGAAGGAATACTATCTACCGAGTAAGTCAATGTGAAAAGAAAAAGAAATAGTCCGAAAAAAAAAAATAAAATAAAATGAGAAATGCAAAAGTCGGGTTGCCTCCCGATAAGCGCTTGTTTAAGGTCTTGAGCCTGACCAAAATGTGCTACCAATTAGATGGACGTCCTTGACGTCGTTGAGTGTGTAGCATCTTGCGTACATGAGGTGGTCGATAGAGTGCAGTACGCGGTTCAATTGAATTCCTTCCCCGATCAGCCATGTCGTCCCTAATCTTCATTTCAACCTTCATCTTGGATGCCTTATCAATGTTCCAATCTGATGCTGGACGTTTGTAGTGGCTGCTAGGCATCTCAAGAATAGACAAACTGTCGATGTAAGCCGTTTGTGTCATGCTGGAATCTGCCTGGGATTGTCGGAGGGTTGTGCACTGGTTTGCAATGTTTTCGTGACTTGAAACCTTCCCCAACTGATCTGTACTCATGTGGTTATGAGTTGAGAAATTGCCTTGATGAGGATTACCCGAGAATCCATTCTTATCTGAGGTTGCGATCCGCTTTGCTCGGGTCGCGCAGAATTCTGCTCGGTGTTCATCTAACTCGGGGTTTGGGATTTCTTCTATACCCTTTTCATCTAGCAGCTTTGTACAAAGCTTCTCTCCATTAGGAATCTCACAAAAACCCTCTCTAGCTGCTGGAAGAGTCATCTCAAAAGAATCTAACTTCCCAAACTTCTCAAAGACCTCGTTGGCTAACTCCTCTAAGACGTTGATGTGGAATACCGAATCCACCATACATGGCCGCTTAAGTGTGTCGTTCAGATTGAACTCCACTTCTTCATCCCCGAATTTAAGTGTGAGTCTACCCTCAGCGCAATGTATAATCGTCTTTGCCGTATTGAGAAACGGCCTACCAAGGATGATTGGAATTTTCTCGTCCTCCTCCATATCCAATACAACGAAATCAACCGGGACGAAAAATCTTCCTACCTGCAAAGGCACGTCTTCCAGCCTTCCCTCGGGTATCCTAACACTCCTATCAGCCATGGTTAACGCCATTCTCGTCGGTCGAAGATCCATCTTACCCCTAAGATCCAATTTCTTATACAAAGACAATGGTAGCACGCTTACGCTTGCTCCGACGTCGATTAGCGCATGGTTTATTTCATAATCTCCAATTTTACAAGGGATTACGAATATACCTGGATCCGGCATCTTTTTGGGTAGATTAGGCTGCAGCATTGAATTCGTTACCATAACGGATTCCATCTCTACATCACGCTTGTTCGCAAGTATCTCTTTGAGGAACTTGGCGTATGAAGGCATCTTCTTCAACGCCTCATGGAATGGTATCGTGATGTCCATCTTTTTCAACATCTCAGCAAATTTCGCAAATTGAGCATCATCATCCTTTTTGCGTTGACGTTGAGGAAATGGCAAAGGAGGTGGTCTCGGTTCCGGTTTCACGTATTTCGGCTCTCCCTCCTCCTCGGGTCTATTTTTGTGCTCTTTGCTGCCACTGCCCTTTTTCATTGCTTTATTTGACTCTTCATCTTCGTCAAATGTCGAGGGAATGATCTGATCCATGAGTCTCTTACGTTGACGTTGTGGGAATGGAAGAGGTGGCGGTCTTGGTTCCGGTTTCACGTACTTTGGCTCTTCCTCCATCTCGGTTTTCATGCTTCGTTTTTCAACGTAGCTACCATTCTCCACTGCTGTGCCGGTTGCTTCATCCTTCTCAAACATCAAATGAGTGGGCTGATCCACCACTTTGCCACTCCGAAGATATATAGCATTGACGTGTTCACGAGGATTTGCTTCCGGCCGCGCCGGTAGAACCCCTTGCGGTCGCGATGATTGCGCAGCGAGTTGTGCAACTTGAGTATCCAAGATTTTTACATGCGTCTTCAACTCATTAAATTCTCTCTTCAGCGAAACGAAGTCATCGGAATGCTCCTTCTGCCCTTGAATGATTTGAGCTAGCATTGATGCAATATCGGGACTAGCTTCTTGTTGTGGAGGGGCCGGTGTACGTGGTTGGTAATACTGATCTTGGGGTTGCGTTTTTGGTTGAAAATTCTGATTGCGTTGCATCAAACGCGGCTGAAAATTCCCCCATGAGCGTTGTGCATTGAATGCACCGTCGGAATTCTTGTACGAGAGATTAGGGTGATTTCTCCACTCGGGGGTATAGGTATTACCCAAAGGTTGGTTGTTACCTACATAATTCACCCCTTCGTACGCTTGAATTCTTTGTTCGTCCGGCTGCTCATAATATTGCTGTTGATTTACTCCGGACATCAATTCGTAGAGCCCATTGATTTTACCATTCATCTCGGCTCTCATATCGGCTAGCTCGGCATATATGTTATGCGTGTTATCAACATTGGCTACCCTTGCTGGAGCGTTGCGATTGTACTCTCCGGCGTTGTGGTTTCCCTCGTAAGCCATACGATCTATAAGATCCTCGACTTGTGGGAAGGTGAGGTTGCTTAAAGAACCTCCAGCAGCGGCTACGATCAAGATCCTCGTATTGTCCGATAAACCTTGCATGAAATTGCATATGAGGTAACTTTGATCCATACCGTGATGTGGGCAAAGGCGTTGGTAGCCTTTGAATCGCTCCCATGCTTCATATAAGCTCTCGGCTGCCCCTTGCACAAATGTGTTGATGTTATTCTTGGCTAGCTGAGCTTTGTTTTGAGGGAAGAATCTCGTCATAAACTTCTCCTCTAGCTGTTCCCATGACGCAATAGAATTCGCTGGTTGCGAATATAACCAATCTTGTGCTCTATCCTTCACCGAGAACGGGAAAGCAGCTAGCATTATATCCTCATCCGATACCCCATCTCCACCCCTTACGGTTCGGCACAGCATCTTGAAATCAGTGAGATGCTGGTTTGGGTCCTCGGTTGGTCTCCCTCTAAACGCCGCGTTACCAAGCATTTGAATGAATGCCGGTTGAAGCTCTACACGGACGTTTCTTCTTGCAATGCAAGATAAGAGCTGCGTGTGCCTAGGGACCGTGTATGATCCATAGGTCAGTGCCGGTTGCACTTGCTGCGCATTTTGAACGTTCATATCTTGACGTTCAGCCATTAGCTCTTCGACAAACGGTTGTTCGATCACTTCCTCGGTTTGGAAATTCAAATGTGCTTGCGTGTTATCAACTGAATTGCTTGCACTAGCTTTCGATTCTTTCCTTAATTTTCTGAGTGTTCTATCAATGTCGGGGTCGAAAACTAGATCCGCTTTTCCGGTGTTTCTCATGCACAATTAAGCTGCACAAGAAAAAGAAGACAAACACAAAGATCACGTGAGATACGAGAAGCAAAAGAACTTGACTCTAAACGAATAAACCAAACAAAAACACGAAAAAGCAAGAAACAAACAAGACTCCTAAAAACCTAATGTCTAATCTAAAAGTTTCCTAACTCCTAAGCCGTAATCAACTCCCCGGCAACGGCGCCAAAAACTTGATATGCGTTATATCGAGTAATAAAACCTAGACTAACGCTTCCGCAAGAATACGGATCGTGTAGCAACTAGGGTCGAACACAAGGAATTGATGCGACTTCGTAGCTATTAAACTAATTGAATTAGACGTGCGAGATGACTAAAATTGGGATTGTGATTGAGCTGAACTAAACTAAATCGAAGAGAATAGACTTTATGGCTAGGCACCATGGGTGTCGAGAGTTTGCATAACGATGTAATGAAGTTCTAAAAGGATAATTGGTCTAAGGTACTATCATGAATTCAGGGAATTCAAGCTCTCCTATAGGAACTGACTGGCGTAGACTTGTCCACTATCTAGCATGCATATGCCAATGTATCCATTGCGCATCTTACATGCATAGACGCATTACGTCCGCTATCCTAATCCCTAGATTTAACCGATTGACCTGGCGTAGATTCTAAACCGGCTAAACCCTAAATCATGGCTATGTTCCGAAACCTAATGCCCTGGCGTTGGTTTATTAGATTTCTAAGATCATTCAATCAAGTGGCGTACAGGTAGAGAAAGCATTAAGAACAACCATGAAATCTGAAAACATGATAGAAACCAAATTCATTCATTCAAGTGGCGTACAGGTAATGAAAGCATTAAGCACCACCATTCATTAAGCATATGACTTCATTACAACATAGCAAATCTCTCTAACCCATGGCAAGGAATCTACTCAGACATAAATACAGACAAGGAAACACAAGAGAAGTCTAGATTCGACATAGATGTAGAAAGAGATGACTCCCTATTCATAAACCGATGCCTTCGGTAGATTCTTCTCGCTCCCGATCCGTAGATCCGTCGTTTTCTTCCTTCTTCTCCTTGCCCTAATGTCTCCCAATCTCCTCTGATGTGTTCTGGTTCGTCCCCCCTCTTTTTAGATCTGATTTTCCCTTTTAATTTTGCCGATCTAGATCTTAGGAAAGTTTGTTGGAGTGAGTGACCCGAGCGGGCATGCCTTGCACCCGATCGTGCAGGTGACCTACCCGATCGTGCACACACAAATGAGCCCGATCGGGCACCATGCCCGACCGTGTACTTCATCAGCCCGAGTCGTGCAAACCTACGGGGTTTTCTGCCATGAATCAGCCCGAGCGGGCACTCCAAATGCACCCGAGCGGGCACCTATGCCCGAGCATATCCCTTGAGCACCCGAGTCGTGTAAGGCTACGGGGTTTTCTTGAATGATTCAGCCCGACCGGGCACTCTCAATCCACCCGAGCGGGCATGTCTTGAAGTGTAGTTTCCGCTCCTTTCGCTCGGTATTTGAGTACTCGCTTCCATCCGTGGCCTTGCATAAGCCGAACCTTGTTACACAGCTTCGTTTTCGGGTTTAGATTGCATAATCACTCGTGTTTCTCTTCAATCCTTCGTTTCCTACACAAAACACGAAATGTGGATAAAGTCTTCGAATATGCTCAATAGATGAATGAAATATAAATAATCTACTCTAAACTAGACCTAAGAATGATATAAAAACTATAACAAATTACGTGTTATCAAACTCCCCCAGACTTAACCTTAGTTCCTTTTGTTGCAGCAGCCACCAATTGTTGTCTTTTTATGATTTTCCATTCTTGAATAAGTTGGGTGACATTTCCATTACTTTCTCCCCTTATTGTATAAGTCCCAATAAATTCCCATTTGTTTTAAGTCAAAATTAACTTATTTGGAGTTGCAGGTGACAGACGCGACGCACGCGGGCTGAGTAAGTGACCCGCTCGGGTGCGGCGCAGAAGATTGCGCAAGAACGTGATGGAGAAAAAGGCAGCCCGCTCGGGCTGAGGTGATGCCCGCTCGGGCAGAGGTGATGGCCACTCGGGCAGAGGTGATGCCCGCTCAGGCTGAGGCCCCGGGCGTGGTAATTCTTGCCCGACTCATGCTCAATTTGCTGGACAAAATCACCGTAACAAATGCCCGCTCGGGCTAGGGAGTTACCCGCACGGGTAGTGACTATTCCTTGCCGATTCTTGTCCCGTTCGTCCCGTGATGATCCTCGATGTTGGTACTTTGTCTCATGCACGTCCTTTAGCTCCA
>CM071875.1:22917543-22932177 GCA_036759665.1 Gynandropsis gynandra
ATCATAGAGAAGACGGAAGAGGCGTACCTCCTTTATCCGCCGCCACCAGCGTATAAAGACGCCATGGTCGAGCTAAAGACCTTAAACAAGCGCTTCTCGGGAGGCAACCCGAGCATATCCTCTAGTTGTTTTTGTTTTTCATATTTTCGGACTCCTTTTTCATATTTTTAGTTTCAGACAATTTTCTAGGATTTAGGAACTTAGAGATCTATGATTTCTGCTGCATATGTTTTCCTCGTCTAATTTTTTCGATTTTTGCAGCAACACCCGATCGGGCAGACACCAGCACCCGATCGGGCGATTTCAGGTCTAGGAGGACCCGATCGAGCGACATCACGCGACCCGAACGGGTAGGTCACAAAAGGGGAACACCCGATCGGGCAACACATAGTACCCGATCGGGCACCGTAATTTCTGCACGGTAAGTTATAACTTCGAGTAACCCGAGCGGCCAATCCACTTCTCATTTCAACACCCGATCGTGCTCTCTCTATCAGCGACCCCCTCACGCCGGATTCTAGTCCCCGGAGCCGCTGGGTATTGCCGCCGTTTCACCGTCAAAGAGAGTGAAGCTCGGTTACTCGAAAACTTTCTCCCCTTCTCTTCAAAAATCTGAAAATCTCCTCATTCTCATCGAAAATTCCAGATGGCCCCCAAGATCTTCCAAAGCTCGAAGAAGCGCAAATCTGACGCTTACGACCCAGAGCGAGGATGGCCAGCGAAATCGGACGCGATTACGGAGCTCACTCCGTACATGCCTATCACCACCTCACACCAGCAATACAACTACCGGACCACGACGTTCTTGTCCGGCTAGAAGCAGAAGTTCCTGGAACTTCAACCGCGGATTTTCCCGTCCCGCTTCCTATCAGACAAACCAATGTCCGCCCTTCATATCAGAGCGCACATAGACCAGATCTTTGATACATTAGACTGGAAGGGACTGAGGGATGCACGGGAATACACGTACCGCAACCTGACGGCCGTATTCCTCGCCTCGTACGCTGCGTTCTTTCCCGAATCCGGAGATCAGGAGAGAGTATTCATGGAGTTCCGCCTGCTAGGGCAGAACTACCGGCTCACCGCGGGACATTTCGCGACTATTCTCGACGTTCCGTATTGCAATTTCACGAAGATGGCAGAGCATAACCGGAACCGTCAAGCGGAGTTTTGGGCCCAGATAGCGTACGGAGAGTATTCGACGAGGTCGAAGGCGAGTCACATACGCCACCCCGCATTGAGGTACTTCCACTATTTCCTAGTTTCATCTTTAGTAGGAAAGGGAGCGCAAGGTGGTGTCAACCACAATGAGTTGGCCTACCTGAGGCGGGTGGTGCAGTCGGGTTATGCACCCAACGAGAGGGACATTGTGGATGTCGATCTAGCGTCGTTGGTTATTAGGCACTTCCTCGACATAGCCACCGAGAAAGTTAGCACGGACACGAAGATTATGTGCGGTGGCATTGTCACAATGATCGCACGGAGTGTCGGGATCAACCTTGGGATCCTGACCGAGGACAAGATAGACGAGAAACCAGAGTTGAACCTCCAGAATCTGCGGAACCGAAGAGCAATCACATTGGAGAGGTACAACGTCATTTGGTGCTACAAGGACGAGCACGGTCAGAACTTGGAATTCGACATCAGCGAGATCGAGGTGCCGGGCTTAGACGAGGAGGGATCCCGATTCAGGATTGATGCGACGATTGGGCACATCAGCCAGAGGCTAGCAGAGATGGATCCACCTCCAGCCGCACCAGGACCGTCTATCTCGAGGCAGCGCAGCCGACGCGCCACACATTCACGCGCGCGTCCAGACTATCCTCACCACAGCTCTGACTTCCCTTCGATGGAAGGAGTCTCCGACGCCCTCAGGTACATAGCGGAGGAGACCAGGTACCAGTCGTTCATGACAGAGCAGAGGTACGACATAGAGGCTGCGAGGTATGCAGAGCAGCAGCGATTCCAGGAGCAATCCATCCAGCATACCTACTACCTCACAGAGTCTGTCCGGCGATTTCAGCGGCTCAGTATGACGCACTATCAAGAGCCCTACATTCCGATCCCGCAGGACTACCATACCGGAGCCATCCCATACCATCCTTATATCCCATACGAGCTGGAGTCATTCTACTTCCCACCTGGGGAAGGAGCATCAGCAGAGCCAGCGGACCTACCGGCCACCCGCGATGGAGCGGATGAGGATTAGATCATCTCTTCCTTTTTTTCCTATTTCTTTTTCTTTTTATCTTTATGGACCTCTTTTCATCGATTTCTTGTTTTTAGTTTAGCTATCGTGTACGCTCTTTCAGACTTACGTATTTAGTGCTCTTTGTTCTACTCTTTTGCATTGCATGGTCTTATCACAGGTCTTTCAAATTAACAAATGCATTAGAGCGCAAGAGTCACTACATCCGGATGTATCACGATTCGAGAAAGACACACGCACACACCAGGTGTATTCGTTACCTTTTTATACTTTCTCGAATTTTTATCATTTGGGGGTCCCTTATAGGTCTAGAACACCGGGACTGTGTTCCGTTCAGGTCTGGGGGGGGGGTACTCTTTCATTTTGTGATACGATACAGATGTACATTTAGAGCGACATGTTTAGAATTAGGATTAGGTTTAGGAATAAGATGGATCTAGTGAAAATTTTCGAGTTTAGTCATATTTTACGACCTTGTTGAATCGTGGATAATGGTCTAGGTTTGCTTAGAAGTCTTTTTGATACCGATTAGTCGAGTAGTTGTGTTTGAAACCCATATCTAGTTGAATTCACTCCTTAGATCTCGATACCAAGTAGACATATCTCCGTATATACCGTATAGCTTAGCTTTGTTGATATGTTTAGCGTTCAAGAATTAGATCCCACACGCTTATAATCCGCTGTCATCTAGGATAAGTTTTTCGCTATTCCGAGTTAGGATTGACATGAGTACATCGATATTCGATGGTTCGGGTCTAAGTGGTGGGTAGGGGCGCTTTTCTACGTCCTGAGGGTTAGAGTGATGCGTAATCAAGAAAAAGAAAAAAAATAATAGAACAAAATTCAATAACGCACCTCTTCACTCCTCTAAGGTCGCGCAACCTTATGAGTGTGCCATAGGCAGCCTGGGCCTAAGTAGAAAGCCATCCCTCTTTGACTTCGATGTCCTAGGAACAAAGCGTGGATCTAAATACCGAAAAGAAAAGAAATGCATAAGAATGAGAAGAAAAGATTCAAATGATATCAAAAGCTTAGAGAAATAGGTATGGAGATTGCTTGGACGTTCTATAGGGTTGTGAAGTAGACTTAGATTTTTGGGAAGATTTCATGGCTCAGCACTTTCAGTAGATATAAGGCTATACTCGGTACGCTTAGTCTCTTATCCATGTGACGCGTTGATATGCAAAATGACTAATCCTTCGATATTTTTGAGCTAGTATCCATCGTTATTAGATTCTTCTTATGCTAGATTTTGGTTTTGTTTGAGGACAAACAAAGGTTTAGGTCAAGGGGAGTTTGATAACACTGAAAGTGTATCAATTTTAGGATAGGTTTTAGTCATTTTCGCATATATTCTATAGATACATTTACATATCCGATATGATTACGAGTTTCACACACCCGTTTTGTTGGTTTTCAGGTTTTTAGGCGATAAGGCCTAAATGAGCTTAAAATGACGGATTCCTGATCAAAACCAAATGATTTGAAGATATATGTACTCAGAGCCAAGATCGAGCTTCAGAACCCAAAGAAACACCCGAGCAACGAGCGGAAAAAAGAAATTTCAAGGAAACAAGGGTGCCCGGTCGGGCACCATAGACCACCCGCTCGGATAAAACCTACGGGGTTTTATCCGCACACCTTGCACGACCCGGGCACAAAGGCAATGAGATCGGGTAGCCTTACCCGATTGGGCGTGAGACAATACCCGCTCGGGCGTTAATTCATCCAAATTTCCCCGAGAGTTTGCACGACTCGGGCTGCTCAATCACGCGATCGGGTGCTTGATACCCGATCGGGCACTATGAAGGAACACGACCGGGCGAGCCTCTGCACGACCGGGCAACAGTGGTGCCCGAGCGGGCCATGTAATTCGCAACAACCTAGATCTAACATTCAAATGTCCGAATTTAAGGAACAGAACAGATCTAGAGCGAGGAGGGCGACGCACAGGGCAAGGAAAGGTTGGAAAAACATCTGGAAGGGCTCGGGAGGCATCGGAAAAGAAGAGAAGCATCAATCCTTACACCGGTAACACGATAGGGAAGGACGAGGCATCGAATTCCATAGAGTCTATCATGTATAGGATTATGTTATCTTCGTCTTTTATTTTCTCCATGAGTGAGTAGAGTCCCTACTGCGGGTAGGGGTATCGGATTCGTATTGGATGAACAATGATTTGCGTTAATGGTTAGATTTATTTATCTATTCTTGATTTACGGTTCTACGCTTAGCATTATCACTCTTACGCTAGTGCTGCCCGCTCAGTGACATAGGATTTCGGACTTTGTTGGAAGGTTAAAGAATGAATCCCGACCTGCTAAGGTTTAGATTAAGCTTGGCTAATGAGAATCTGACCGGTCGGTTAGTCATCCTAGGGATAATGATTGCGTTCATAATGCTGCCATGGTACGGGTTAATCACAGCTGGAAGGTAGGGTTGCACGTAATCATGATTAGGAGGTTTAGGCTCAGAAGAATCACTCCTCACCTCATGGCATGAATTTCCCGTTGTCAAGAATAGTTGATAGATCTATGATCCTTAGTTGTTTCATCCATGCGATTCCCGGTATCCCGAACACCCGTAGTGTTTATCATATCCGACTTTATCCCCAACCTAGTATCATTGTCACCATTTAGATTAGTTTTAGGAATTTAGGATCACATCCTCTTCTATCTCTAATTGTCTTAGTTTAGTTTTATTCTTAGTTTGGCTGCTTTAGTCCCTAGAGATCGACCCTGGTACTACACGATCCGTATACTTGCGGTGAAGTGGTCTAGGAATATTTATAACTCGTGTTTCCAGCACATCAAGGGTCACATCGGATCAAACGGAACAAGAAATGCACAAGTCATGGCCGAGCACACAACTCAGCACGACCGAGCATGCATCAAGAGACACATCCCGATCGAGCATGATCAAGTGCATGACTGAACTCTCGACCATAATCAAGTGCACGATCGGGCATAGCATTATGCACTGTTGGGCTCTTTTTGGCATTTTAGGCCCGACAGACATGCACGACCCGGGCATGCCAAGACCACGGTCGTGCATTCTCTTGGTGGGGGAGCACGGTCGGGTGTCTTAGCTAGCACGGTAGGGTATTTCATGCAATTCCATCCCCGAGACTACTGCACTAGCCGGGCATTCAAAGTGAACGTTCGGGCACCCTCCTTTCCATCCAGCATGGTCGTGCATTGAGGAGAGCCTGGTTGGGAAATGGACAAGATGCTTGTCTATTTGTACGGGATGAAGTATGCCCGACCGGGTTGGGAAATGGACAAGACGCCTGTCTATTTGCACGGGATGAAGCATGCCCGACCGGGCATTACATGGAGCTCGGTCGGGCATGACTTTGTAAAGCGGCCTACTGTCGAATTTGGTGGAAATGAGTTGGCTACGGTTTCAATTTAAAACTATAAAATGTCAAGGGCAGAAGACATTCATGGAGCATCCATCATCCAGAATAGATTCTTCATCATTCACAGCAACCATTCATCTATCGAGCCCTCTTGACAGGAGTCACACAAGGAGTCGAGAATTGATTCGGGATCACACTCGTTTGATATTTCTAGGCTCCTTACTCTACTTAATTCGTTTATGTTGTTTAGACTCATGACCTAGTAATAGATTTGTTCTAGGAGAAGGGATTAGCCCATGGCTATACCAGAACCGTTTTTGATTTGTTTATGAATGCAATTCCCCATTTTGTTTATCTATTCTTTGTCTGAGTGCTTAATGACTTGTGTTTGCGAAATGTCCCATATATGCATATGTTAGGGATTTGGAGAAAGACCGAAAGGAGAATTCTAGTCCTAGAATATCAGGCTTAGAACAATCGAGACTAGGTCACGAAAGTAGGGTAGTAACAGTTGAGGGTTGAATCGGGCGAATCATGAATCGTAATGGGTTTTAGTTGGGGTGTCAACCAAGAACGTAGGGGATGACTCAATCGAAACATGTTCCTATGCCTTGAGAGAGGGTAGGTTCTACATTAAGATCGTCTGCCTTAGATATCATGATAGGGAATGCACGATTAGATAGATCCAAGATAGGTTTCAGAAGCTATGCGGTGAAACCGGATCCTAGAACGTTTGTCTCTTTGTTAGGAACTTGTTAATACACTGCATCATCATATTTGCATCTCACCATCCTTAATTCATCGCATCAAGCATTGATTCTAATTTGATTCTTAGACCGTGTTACATTACTCCCTGTGGGATCGACACCTAAATTACTACAAGCGTGTTGTGCATTGGCGGGAAATTTTAGATTAACTTGTCCTGTAGTGGATAAGAAGGGTCTTCCCAAGATGATAGGGATTCGAGCGTCCTGCTCGATATCTAGCACTCGAAAATCAATGGGTATATAGAAGCTACCTATCTTGATGAGGATGTTCTCAATTATATCAACCGGATATCGGACTGATCTGTCTGCTAGCTGAAGAGACATCTTGGACAGCTTGAGCTCTCTGAGGTTCATGTGCTTGTAAATCGAGTTTGGCATGAGACTTACACTGGCTCTAAGATCACACAAAGCCTTGTCAATGTTGATCTCCCCGATAGTGCATGGAATGGTGAAGCCACCGGGGTCTTTTAATTTCGGAGGTAGCTTGTGTTGAAGGATGGCGCTTCATTCCTCCGTGAGTGTTACTGTCCCACTGTCGTCTATACACCATTTGTTATATAAGATCTCCTTCAAGAACTTAGCGTATGACGATATTTATTGAAGCGCTTCCACAAATGGGATGTTGATCTGTAGCTTCTTGATCACTTCAACGAACTTTATGATTTGTTGATCCAACTTTTGGCTTACCAAGCGTTGGGATATGGAATCTGGGGTACATACGCAGGTGGTGCCCCATAGGATTTATCTGGTGCTTTATCAGCTTCAGTTTCTTTCTCGACCATCTTGCCCTTGTCTGCGGATTTCTCCATAGCATGTGCCGGTTTAGCGGGCCTGGAGTCTTCGATCTGCTTTTCGCTTCTAAAAAGATCGCATTGTAGTGCTCATGTGGATTGATCTTAGGTTGCCTAGGAAGATGTCCTGGTTGTCTTGAGGATGTTGGCTATCTAAGCAACGGTATTCTCCAGCATCTTTTGGTGTGTAGCAATGGACTCAACTTGCATCTTGACATCTTGCAAGGTTGTCCCAACGTCATCATTTATCTTGGGCTGATTGCTTTGAAACTGCCTTTTCTCTTTCATGAACTCCATGAGCAATGTCTCCATATTAGACGAAGAATTCTTGTCGGATAGTTGTTGTGGAGCTCTCTGTTGCCGCTGGAAACCCGATTGCTGCCTAAAGGGCTGCGTATTCCTGTATGAAAAAATCGGATGATTTCTCCAACTAGGGTTGTACGTGTTTGAATACGGGTTGTTTGCACGTTTCTGGAGGTAATTTACATGCTATTGTTCGTCTCGTTGGATCATGCATCGATATGCCATGTGCTCTGTATCACCACAATTAGAGCAAAATAGAGCATTATCATTTGAAATAGATCTATTGTTAATCTCGTATAGACCCCCAATTTTCTTCGGTAGCAACCGTGGGACGAACCACATAGTGTGGTTCATCGCGAGGCTGTCTATGAGCTCGAATGTTTTAGTGACGCTCTTGTCCATAAATGATCCTCCATCAGACATGTCCATCGTCATGATGTGCTCATTGTTGACTCCGTCGTAGAACGTTTGTAGGATGAACCATTACTTAAGCCTATGGTGAGGGCAAAAGCATAACAACTCCTTAAATTATTCCCATGCCTCGAATAGTGATTCTCATTCTCTACATCAGAAGGCAGTCATCTCCTCTGAGTTGAATCGTCTTGCTTGGAGAGAAGAATCTCGCAAGAAATACGGTGCAAAGTTGGTCCCAAGTGGTGATGGAACCAGGAGGCAAGAACTGCAGCCACGACTTCGCACAATACCCAAGTGAGAAAGGGAACATGCGATGAAGTATCGCGTCGAGAGGCACACCGTTGACCATGAATGTGTCCATAGCTCCAAAAATTCGGTCAAGTGTTAGTGTGGATCCTCGTGTGTTAAGCCCATGAATTGAATGTGTTTCACCATTGAAATCATGGCAGGTTGGATCTCAAAACTTTGTTAACCTTTAGTAGGTCTTCGAATCGCAATTTGAACATACTTGAGATTAGGAATCATGCAGTCCTTCAAGGGACGTGCAGCTTGTGGTCTTGTCTGGTTTTGACGTTCGCCCATCGCGATTAATCCTTTTTGCCTTCCATCCATGATGTTGTCTCCATCATGTCCTTCTTTCAGTGCTTCTCTTTGTGCTGGTGTCTTTGCCTTTTCCGGAGCCTTTTCTTTCTTAAGCTTCTTATATCTTTTTTTCGATTTCTGGATCAATTTCAAGTAGACTTATAGGTCCTCGGGATCTGAGCATGCGGCTTCAAAACCAAAGTTGTGGAAAAATCATTGTGTAAAAACGAAAAAAGTAAAAGAAAAGAAATACAAGCCTGATTCTATGTCTAAGCATAGCAGTGTCAAGTCTCCGCTAATGGTGCCAAAAACTTGATGCGTGTTCAAGTTAAATAAACCTAAACCTACTTCGCAAGTGAAAGAGACGTATGTAGCGTAGAATCTAGGTATCGATCCCACACGTACCAGCAACACAACAAGACTAAAACAATCAAATCAATGCTTGCAAATCGAATAAAGAGTGATGGAAGTTAAATAACTAATAACGAATAATAAATTGATGTGTAAACCAATCAAACAAACATCCTAGGATATGGTTTCACAACTAAGCACCAAGAACCATGCATATCAATCGATTACTCATGCTTTTCCTATCCAATTTGAAGGCAAACGATCCTAATATATCTACTATCCTCTTTCAAGGCCTAGATACATGCATAAAGTATCAAACCTTTCGTGATTCGTTTGTGAGACCTCAATCTAGGTTTTCCTACTCTTGTGCTTAACCTAAACTGTCCTAAACCTATATGTCTGTTTTTGAGTTTCTCCTTTTGGTACTTCACTCAAATCCCTAGTATCATGCAAATATGTGGCCTTCACAATCACATGATGAGTAAGCGCATAGACAAAGGATCAAACAGGATAGAAATCGCAATCGTAGATAGAAATCAATGCAAAGATTCTGGGATAGCCTAGGAGTACTCCCTTCTCCTAGAACAATCCTATTACTCAAACATGAGTTCTATTGACAACATAAATGAAATAAAAGGATAGAGATAGAGTAAGCTTAATGATGTCTCCATGTGTTCTCGGCGTCTTAGGATTTCTCTTGGTCCGCCTCTTCTCTCTCTCTATGTTTGTGATGCAGGTTTCTTAGGCTGCTCTGCCTCTCCTCTAGTTCTGTTTGATTCCCTCTCTGGTTTGTCTCCTCTCCCTTTTAAAATAAAACTCACAAGTGTGTTTGCTTCGGGCGACGCGATCTGATGCATGGAAACTCAAGCAATATATTTCCTAGACCTCTTCACCGCAAGTATACGGATCGTGTAGTACCAGGGACGATCTCTAGGGACTAATGCAGCCTTATCCTAAGAATATCACTAAACTAAGACAAAGGGAAGTAGATGAAGGCGTGGTGCGAAATATCTAAAGAACTAAGCTAAGTGGTGGTAACGATAGAAGGTTGGGGAAAACTTGGATATGACGAACACTACGGGTGTCGGGATACCGGGAATCGTATGGATGTAACAACTAAAGATCATAAACCTATCGAATTATCTTGATAACGGGAAATTCATGCTCTAAGGTGAGGAGTGATTCTTCCGAGCCTAAACCTCCTAACCATGAGTACGTGCAACCCTACCTTCCAGTAGTGATTAACCCGTACTATGGCAGCTTTACGAACGCAATCCTAATTCCTAAGTCGATTAACCGACCGGTCAGATTCTCATTAATCGAACTTAACCTACAACTCAACAGTTCCGGATTCATCCTCTAACCTTCCAGCAAAGTATGAATTCCTATGTTACAGAGCCGGCAGCACTAGTATAGGAGTTATGATGTTGATTGTAGGACCGAATATCAAAACAAAACGATATATCTAAGCATTAACGCATAAAATTGTACATCCGTTACAATCCTATATCCCTAACCCATAGTTGGGAACCTACTCACTCATGGAGATTACAAACAAAGGAAATAACACAACCCTAAACATGATAAACTCTAGGAAACTCGATGCCTCGATCTTCCCTATTGTGTTACCGATGTGTGGATTGATGCTTCTCTCCTTCTCCAGCCTCTCCCAAGCCTTTCCTCATGTTTTCCAAGCCTTTCCTTTCCTTGTACGTCGCCCCCTTTGCTCTAGATCCGTTCTGGTCTATAAATTAGCTCGTTTGAATGCAAGATCTAGTTTGTTGCGAGAAACGCGGCCCGCTCGGGTACACCTTTTACCCGGTCGTGTAGAGCCTCGCCCGGTCGTGTACTCCATCTTGCCCGATCGGGCGTCAGCACCCGATCGTGTGATTCGACGGCCCGAGTCGTGTAAACTGTCGGGAATTTTTAGGACGAATTAACGGCCGAGCGGGTACCTTGATTGCGCCCGATCGGGTATGGCTACCCGATCATGTTTCCTTTGTTCCCAGGTCGTGCAAGGTGTGCAAATCAACCCCGTAGGTTTTGCCCGAGCGGGTAGACCTCAGTGCCCGAGCGGGCACTCATGATTCCGTGTTTTTGCACTTTTCCGCTCGTTGCTCGAGTGTTCCGTTGAGTTCAGAGGCTTGATTTTGGCTCCGAGTGAATTTATCTTCAAAATGCGTGGTTTTGCTCAGGAATTCGTCTTTTTACGCTCGTTAAGGTCTTGTCGCCTTAAAACCTGAAAACCAACAAAACGGGCGTATGTAACGAAGATTCGTATCGGAAATGTAAATCTAACTAAGAAATATATGCGAAAATGATACTAAAACCTAACCTAAAATTGATACACTTTACGTGTTATCAAACTCCCCCAGACCTAAACCTTTGTTTGTCCTCAAACAAAACTAAAGTCAAGTACAAGAAGAATCTAATAACGATGGATGCTAGCACAAAAAGTTCGAAGGATTAGTCATTCTGCAAATCAACACATCACATGAACAAAGGCCTAAGCGTACCGAGTATAGCCTTATATCTACCAAAAGTGCTGAGCCATGAAATCCTATCAAAAATCTAAGTCTACTTCACAACCCTAGATAACGTCCAAGCAATCTCCATACCTATTCCCTAAGCTTTTGATATCATTAAAATCGCTTCTTCTCGTTCTTATTCATTTTTCTTTTCTTTTCTTAGATCCACGCTTTGTTCCTAGGACGTCGAAGTCGAAGAGGGATGGCTTTCTACTTAGACCCAGGCTGCCTATGGCACACTCATAAGGTCGCATGACCTTAGCGGAGTGAAGAGGTGCGTTATTGAAGACTTATATTTTCTTTTCACTTTTTATTACGCAACACTCTAACCCTTAGGACGTAGAACAACGCCTCTACCCACCACTTAGACCCGAACCATCGATCATCGATGTACTCATGTCAATCCTAAATCGGAATAGTGAAAAACTTATCCTAGATGACATCGGAGTATAAGCGTGTGGAATCTAATAACTCATGAACGGTATGAATATATCAACTAAGCTAAGGCTAGACGGTATACACGGAGATATGACTACTTGGTACCGAAATCTAAGGAGTGAATTCAACTATCGATCAAGGCTTCAAACACAACTGCTCGACTAATCGGTATCCAAAAGGCTTCTAAGCAAACCTACCTAAACCATGGTCCACGATTCGACAAGGTCGCAAAGATGACTAAAGCTGAAAAACAATTTCACTAGGTATCCATCTTATTCCTTAACCTAATCCTAATCCTAATCCTAAGTGCAAATATGTCACTCTAATGTCAAATCCGTATCACTCTAAAACGCTCTAATGAAAATCAAGCAATGCAAGAAATAGAGCAAAGATCACTACATCAATTAGTTCAAAGAGAGCGTACATAATCGCTAAAACTAAAAAGCAAGAAAAATAAGAAAAATAGGTCCATAAAAGATGAAAAATAAAAAGAAAGAAAAAGGAAAAAGGGAATAGTGGTCTAATCCTCATCCTCTCCACCGCGGGTGGCCGGAGGGTCTGCTGGCTCCGCGGGTGCCCCTTCCCCAGGTGGGAAGTAGAAAGACTGCAGCTCGTAGGGGATGTGAGGGCGGTACGGGATAGTGCCAGTATGATAGTCCTGCGGGATCGGCATGTATGGCTCCTGGTAATGCTGCATATTGAGTTGCTGAAATCGACGGACGGACTCCGTGAGGTAATACGTATGCTGGATCGACTGCTCCTGGAACTGCTGCTGCTCTGCATACCTTGCAGCCTCGATGTCGTGCCTCGCTGCCTCCATGTCGTACCTCTGCTCTGTCATAAAAGTCTGATACCTGTTCTCTTCCGCGACATACCTGAGGACGTCCGAGACTCCTTCCATGCAAGGGAAGTCAGAGCGGTGGTGAAGGTACTCTGGGCGGGCACGTGAGTGAGTGGCGCGTCAGCTGCGCTGCCTCGACATGGATGGTCCTGGTGCAGTGGCTGGAGGTGGATTCATCTCAGCTAGCCTCGGGCCGATGTGTCCGATGGTTGGATCAATCCTGAATCGGGACCCTTCATCGTCTAGACCCGGCATCTGAATCTCTCATAGGTCGACTTCCAAGTTACGACCGTGCTCGTCCTTGTAGCTCCAGATAACGTTGTACCTCTCCAACGTAATCGCTCTTCGATTGCGTAGGTTCTGGAGGTTCAGCTCGGGCTCTTCGTCGATCTTGTCCTCAGTCAGGATGCCAAGGTTGATCCCGATTCTGCATGCGATCATCGTGACTATGCCACCACACATGATCTTCATATCCGTGCTACATTTTTCGGTGGCTATGTCATGGAAGTGCCTCATCACTAACGACGCCAAATCGACGTCCAAGATATCCCACTCGTCGGGCTCAAAGCCTGACTGCACCACCCGCCTAAGGTACGCCAACTCTATGTGGTTGACTCTACCTTGTGCTCCCTTTCCTAGTATAGTCGAGACTAGGAAGTAGTGAAAGTACCTCAGGGCGGGGTGGCGTATATGGTTTGCCTTCCACCTCGTCGAGTAATCTCCGTACATAATCTAAGCCCATAATTGTGCTTGACGGCTCCGGTTGTGCTCTGGCATCTTTGTGAAGTTGCAGTGTGGAGCGTCAAGGATAATTGCAAACTGTCTCGCGCTGAGCCGGTAGTTCTGCCTCAGCAGACGGAACTCCATGAAGGCTCTCTCCCGATCTCCAGACTCAGGAAAGAATGCTGCGTACGATGCGAGGAAATCCGCGTGAGATCGCGGAATGTGTACTCCTGAGTGTCCCTCAGTCCCGTCCATCCCAGAGTGTTGAAGATGGCATCTATGTGCTCCTCGATGTGGAGAGCACTCATCGCTTCGGAAGATAAGAAGCGAGATGGGAAAATTCGCGGCTGAAGCTGAGTGAACCTCGACTTCTGACCGGACAAGAACGTGGTCTTCCGGTAGTTGTACTGCTGGTGGGATGTGGTGATCGGCATATAGGGCGTCAACTCCATGATTGCATCCGACCTTGCTGGTCATCCATGCTCTGGGTCATATGCGTCAGGTCGGCGCTTCTTCGAGCTCTGAAAGATTTTCAGGGCCATCTGCAAAACAAACGAAGAAGGAAAATAAGCAATAGGCAAAGTTTTGCATGATGCCCGATCGGGTAGGAGGTGTTGCCCGGTCGGGTGGAAAATCGACAAAATACCCCCGTAGGTAGTGCCCGACTCGGGCGAACCAACTGCCCGATTGGGTAGATGTCCAGGATGCTCGACCGGGTCCTAAACCTAGCCCGGTCAGGTAGAATCACGAAATCGTGACCTGTAGTTCGCGTTTCCTGATTCAATCAACGATTTGCCCTAAATCTTTCCTAATCAGACCTAGATCTAACCCATAGCAGTCCAAATCTCAAAATATTTCATAGATATACCTGGAATTCGAGAGAAGATTGAGGAATTTTCGGGTTTTTCAAGAGAGGGAAGGAAGAAGGGTATTTCGAGTAACCGGTGACGGTGGTGAACGGCGGTAGCGCACAAGCGACTCCGGCAGGTGAGATTTTGGCGTGAGGGGCTAAAAATTCTGGGAGCACACTGATACAAGCACCGAAGCTTTAGCCGCAAGTATGGACGGGATTGAGTTGGTAGAAGGCCTAGGGGCACTCTCTAGCCAAGACTCGATGATAGGGAGGGCGGACGAAGGGGAACAGGCCAAAAGGGGCGCTCGTTCGGTCCTTCAAGGGGTGGTGGAGGACGGGTGGATCGCGGGACACCACGAAGGCTGCGGATGGGACCTTCGATACAGTCACACGTTTGGCTTGGACTCCCGGAGCACAAGACGAACTAGGGGGCGAAGATTCGCAAGGATGAAGAAAACTCAGCAAATTTTATT
>CM071875.1:22951879-22987506 GCA_036759665.1 Gynandropsis gynandra
AAAATAAATAACCTAGTCTTTAACTTAAATACTAAGAAAATGAAAAGCAAACGGCTGGGTTGCCTCCCAGAAAGCGCTTATTTAACGTCATTAAGCTTTGACGTCTCCATTCCTCATGCGTGCGCGACGGGTGGATCGGAAAGGGAAATGGAGTTTCCACTTTCGATCGGTTGAGCGGCTTGGTAGAGCTTAAGCTGCTGTCCATTGGCGTTGAACGTGTTACCCGCATCACTCCATAGTTCCACGTCTCGTACCTGAAAAGGATCAGACCAATAAGACAGTAGGTTGCCCGATAAAGACTTAGGTCGAGAATTAGAAAGTGGAACGAAATCACCTGATTGGAAGTCATGAGGTAGGGTCTTCTTATCGTGCCATCCCTTAGGCACATCATGCACGGGGTTCACTTGCTTGCTGTCCAAGGTTGGATAAGGGGTATCTGCGTTGAAAAGTTTAATGACATCTTTTTCCATTACCTCGTGCAAGTGCGGGTGCAGCCTCCTTTGAATTTCGAGTGAAGGTTCGTGGCTGTCCTCCCTATAATTTCCGTACATACATATTGAAGAGCTGAGCCTCTTACGCTTCTTCACGCGTGTGGGCTGTCTTCTCATCTCGTCTGCACTCATGTTAGCATTTAAAACAGCAAGATATGTTTTATCGGAATCAACGTACTCATACCGAGAATAAGGCGGCGGGTCGGGCTCAAGCTCGAATGCTTTCTCCGCTATGAAATCAGCATGCATATCACGTGGTATCTCCTCCCATGGGACGTCTCCTAGTGCTGTAATTGCACTCATGAATTTCGTGTACATCTCAGCTCTTTCGTCCGCAAATCCTGCATTGTCGCAAACTTGTGTCAAATACCGTACAAGACAATCAGAAACACTTACTTGATCGTGCGTGTCTTTCTCTAACTCGTCCAGTGAATCTACTGTAAAGCAAGACTCCTTGAGTGGTGATTCGTCCATGGGTCTGGGCAGGACGAATTCGATCGTTTCGTCTTTGACACGTAGGGACAGCTTTCCTTGTTGTACGTCTATCGTTGCACCTGCAGTAGCTAAGAACGGCCTACCAAGAATAATAGGTGTCCTAGTGTCTTCCGTTATCTCAAGTACAACAAAATCAGTGGGAATGCAAAGCTTACCTACCATGGTGGGAACGTTTTCAATGATTCCCACCGGATGTCTTACCGTACGATCCGCGAGGCGTAGAGACATCTTCGTCGGTTTAAGGTTCCCAAACTCCATCCGCTTGAAAACTGTGTGTGGCATGATACTCACGCTTGCCCCTAAATCACACAAAGCATTTTCAATATCGAGATTACCTATTTTGCATGGGATGGAGAAGCTTCCGGGGTCCTTTAGCTTAGGTGGCAGCTTGTTCTGAAGAATTGCACTGCATTCCTCGGTGAGTGCTACTGTCTCGTTCTCTTCGGTGTGCTTCTCTTTGGACATTACCTCTCTGATGAATTTGGCACGATTAGACCTCTTTAGGACTGCTTCCACGTATGGCATGTTGATGTCTAGCTTCTTGAGACCTTCTATAGATCTGCCCACTTTCTCTTGGTTCTTACTGCTTACCAATCGTTGAGGATACGGTATCGGAGGTATGTACGCCGGAGGAGCAATGTATGGCTTATCTAAATCTGGTTCGACTCCTTCCATAATCGCAACCTTACCTCTTCTTCTATCCATGGGCGTACCAGCAGCATCCCCTCGCTCTTTTGAGGGCGGATTCTCATCCTCATCATCGCTGCACACAGAAATAGCATTCACATGCTCTCTCGGGTTAAGATCGGGCTTACCGGGAAGCTGTCCGGGATTCCGAGAGGATGAGGCGGCCTGTTGTGCTATGGAGTTTTCCAACATCTTCACATGTGTAGTGAGAGACTCCATCTGAGATCTAAGCTCCTGTTGTTGCTGCTTCTGCTCCTTCATGAATTCGAGCAATACCGCCTCAAGGTTTGATGAAGAGGCTTGAGGAGGTTGAGGAGCTTGCGGAGCTTGCTGGAATTGCTGGTTGTTTTGCTGGAAATTATTCTGCCTTTGTGGAAACCCCGAATACTTCACCGGTTGAGTCGTTCGATATGACAAGTTCGGGTGATTCCTCCAATTCGGGTTGTAGGTGTTCCCGAATTGTGTGTTGCCTTGCTGCTGGGCATAATACATCTGTTCGTAATCCTCATGTACTGTGCATTGATACGCTACATGGTCCGTATCTCCGCAATTCGCACAGTACATAGCATTCGCTGCATTACCCATGGCTCTATTCTGGTTAGGCTCATATAAACGACGAGTGCTATTAGGCATACCTCTTGGGGTTGACCACATGGTGTGGTTCATGGCGAGGTTATCAATCAGCTCGAATGCCTCCTCGACGCTCAGATCCATGAATGATCCTCTGGCAGCGTTATCCAACCTCATGCGGTGCTCATCTGAAATTCCGTTATAAAAAGTTTGGTTAACGAACCACTGGTCAAGTCCATGGTGTGGGCATGACTGTAGAAGATCCTTGAATCTACCCCACGCCTCAAATAGCGTTTCTCCATCTCTGCACCTGAATGTCGTGATTTCCCCCCTCATCTGAATTGTCTTGCTCGGAGGAAAGAAGCGTGATAGGAACAGTGTGCAGAGCTGATCCCATGTGGTGATAGATCCCGCGGGGAGTGATTGCAGCCAAGCTTTCGCTTTTCCCCCAATTGAAAAAGGGAAAAGACGCAGCAAGATTGCATCCTCAGAGACTCCATGAATTTTGAACGTACCTGAAAGTTCGAGGAAGTCTCTGAGGTGCTGATGAGGATCTTCATGGTTTCCACCCATGAATTGCTTTTGATAAAGCATGTTGATCATTGCTGGGTTAATCTCGAATTGTTCTCTTGCAACAGCAGGCATCCTTATGGCTGTTTGCACGTTGTTCCTGTTCGGCACCACGTAATCCCTTAGACGACGTGGTGGAGGAGCCTGTGGTTCTCGTGGTTGAGGCACGAGTGGCTGGAGCCGTATTTGCCCCCAATTACCGAGAGGGAACTGAGCATGTTCATGGCCGGTTTGCTTATCCATATTCTGTTGTTCTGACGGCTCTGTGTTGTCTTCTTCCTTACCCTTTCTCAGTAGTCTGCAAGTTCGCTCGATCTCTGGGTCGATTCTGAATAGACTAGAAGTGCCTTGTGACCTGGTCATACACCAAAGAGAACGAACGAAAGGAACTTAGGTAGAAAGAATCGAAAGTAAACAAAAGCAAAAATAAAATAAAAACAAAAATAAAGCAAGAAGGACTCTAGGTTCGAATCTAAGACGCGTTGACAATAGTCCCCGGCAACGGCGCCAAAAACTTGATGCGTATCAGAGTTAAATATAACCTAATCTACCCGCAAGTGCACGGCACGTGTGTAGTATTTTAGGTGTCGATCCCACAGAGACTATGCAACGCTACCTAAACCCGAACTATGAATCAAACTTGCTAACGAAAGAGTGGTGATGAAGAATGAAATACTAAAAGTGACTAAACTACTTGGGTTCTAACGATGAGACAAACGTCCTAGGAATCCGGTTTCACCACAAGACTACCGAAACCGGCGATCAACCTATCTATCATGCAATCCCAGTTATAGCTATCTAAGGCGGACGATCCTAAGATGATATCTACCCTCTCTCAAGGCATAGACACGTGATCTAGACAAGTTGCCCCCTACTTTCGTGGCTGACACCATGAACTAAACCCATAAACTCTGTGATTCGCCCGTTCACCCTCAACCGTTGTTACCCTACTTTCGTGGCCTAACCTCGTTTGTTCTAAACCTGACTTTCTAGGATTAGAATTCTCCTTTCGGTCCTTCTCCTAATCTCTAATACATGTATCTACGTGGCCTTTGTAAACACAAGTAAATTATAGCACTCAGATAAA
This sequence comes from Gynandropsis gynandra, assembly GCA_036759665.1. Taxonomy (NCBI): domain Eukaryota; kingdom Viridiplantae; phylum Streptophyta; class Magnoliopsida; order Brassicales; family Cleomaceae; genus Gynandropsis; species Gynandropsis gynandra. The sequence continues at coordinate 22,955,780 of CM071875.1, forward strand.
GAATAGATGAACTAAAACGGGAAGATGCATTCAAAATAGATCAAAAGCGGTCTCGGGATAGCCAAGGGCTAATCCCTTCTCCTAGAACAAACGAACTACTCGCTCATGCGTCTGTAAAGAAACATAAACATAGTAGAGAGTCTAAGGAACATAAAAACCAAACAAAACCGAAGTGGTGGTGCTTGATCTCCAATGCTCCTCGCTTTTCTCCTCGCAAGAATCTGCTCTAACTTCGCTGAATTCTTTTCCTCTGTATGCTTGCTGTAACGGCGTCTTTTTGCCTCCTTTTAAGCCTCCTAAGTCGGTCCAATTGTTGCCTAAAATGTCCCATGAGTTCCCTTATGTTTTAAGTTAAGTTTACTTAAGTTTTGAGCAGTTACGGGCCGCTACCCGCTCGGGTAGTGAGTGTACCCGCTCGGGTGCGGCTAGGGGAACCCGCGTGTCCTGTGGTGCTGGAATGGTGCCCGATCGGGCATGGCATGTGTGCCCGCTCGGGCACAAGGCAAAATGGTCCTAAATGCTTGCCCTAGTCGTGCTAAATGGTCCACACAATTGGCCGTAGGTTTTGCCCGATCGTGCAAGGGTTGTGCCCGACCGGGTGAGGCTTTTCCATGCTCAATCTCGTCCCGTTTGTCCCGTGATGATCCCCAAAGTTGCTCCTTAGCTCCGTGCATGTTCCTTTAGCTCCAAAATAGTCCAAATACGCGTAAAAACCTGTAAGAACATGAAAAGCACGAAAGCAAGTAAAACGGATACGGAATCATACGTAAAACATCACATATGTATCAAAAACGTCTCCTAAATCGTGCAAGAAATACGTATGAAAACGAGATGATCACGCTTGTGAGAGCGTTGAAAATGTGGCAGCATTACTTGGCGTTTTCGAGCCCAGAGACGAAAGATTTTAAAGCCCGGCGATCAAGAATGAAACCATTTGCGAAAGGAGCGATTCCCCAACAAGAGAAACCCAAAATTGATGCCCCGGATTAGCGGACCCTTCACAGTAACCAAAAGAATCAACAACAACGCCTTCCAACTGGACTTGCAAGGTAAGTATAACGTAAGTCCCAGCTTTAATGTTACCGACTTGGTGCCTTTTGTTGCAAATCAAACGGATTTGAGGACAAATCCTTTTCAAGTGGGAGGGAATGACATGATCCTGGACAACGTCGAGGATGCAACCCGAGCCGTGGCAAATGAAGAGGACGCCAACCCGTGCTAAGGAGGATGCAATCCATGCTGAGGAGGACAAGACCCATGCTAAGCAGGACGCGACCTGCATTGTTAAAGATGTGAATTGTGTTGTCGAGGATGCGACCCGTGCTGTAGAAAAGGCGACCCGAGCTAAATCGAAGGGACAGAAGGTGGATGCGACCCGAAAGAAGGACATTGGACCCGTGACCCGTGATAAGGCTAGAGAGGAGGAAGCCTTGACCCTAACAGCAGGTCCCGTGATCCGAGTTAAAGCTAAGAAGCTCAAGGAGGCGATCATCAGGATTCTCACGGCTGTTCAAGTTCAAGACGAGTACTCGAGTCCTCAAGAGAGTTCCGACATATGTATCATTCTTCAAGCTGAAGCACAACTCGCAATGATCGACAATTAGGAGAAGTGTTTTGCGTGTACTCTTTTCCCTCCATTGGTTTTGCCCCATTGGGTTTTCCAACGACAGGTTTTAACGAGGCCGCGACTCACTTCCTCGTCCTAATTGTTGATCCGAGACTTCATACGACTAATCGTATCGAATCGTTCGTTCTTCGTAGGTTCGTAACATCCTCGAAGATGAGCCGGTAAATCGAGAGCTTTCCGCAACTCTCGTGTGACCATTCGCCCCACCCACCTTGTGCAAGGAGTCTTCCGACTTGGCTGCACCAAGGACTATCCTTCATACCTTTGTCTAGAGTGTCATTCCAGCGAGGATCGCGTCAGAAGTGGACAACCAAAGAGGAAAGAATGAGAAAAGGAAAAAAAAGAGAAGAGGAAGAGGACGAAAAGGCAAAAGTAATCAGATCAGTTTCGGACAGAACACACAAATTCACACAAGACAGACAACAACTCACAGAGAGAGCAAGAGAGAACAACACGCCGAAAGGCTGGAGACGGGAGCACGAACTCGGAACGTGGAGGAGCTGTTGAAGACTACGATATTAGGATAAGGATGAATTTCATTCTTTATCTATGTTTACAATAGTTTTCTTATGTGTTTTTTTTTCAGAAACCATGTCCGAGTAGTTTAGTAGCTACGAGTTAGAGTTTTTGCCGATATGTAACGAATTCTTATGCTTAATTCTTGGTTATGATATTTGATTGCTTACATATTGATTGGTTGTTCTTAATGCTTTTGTTCTTTTTAGCCTATTGAATGAAAGATCATAAAATTCAGATTGCATTGGAAGAATAATTAGATTTTGGCACATAGCCATGATATGAAGTCTTAATTGATTTAGACCCTTTACCGGTCGGTAAATTGAACTGTGGAATTAGGATAGTAGTCTTAATTCATTTAGTGTGTGAGATTACACAATTGGAAGATTGGTAATACACGTGCTAGATAGTGGGATTAGGCATTGAAGGGTCATTCCCTAGGAAGAGTTTGAATTCTCCGAATACTTGATGTATCTATATTATATTATCGTGCGTCTCTCGAAACTTATAGTGTTTATTTCAACGAATTTACAATCGTTTAATTTAGTTAGTTTTTACTTGTAATTCAATCATTAATTTGTCAACCGTCCTATTCATTAGTTTACTAGCTTTATAATTGCATCGATTTCATAGTGTTCGACCCTGGTACTACACGATGCGTATTCTTATAAAAATGTTAGTCTATGTAATTATTACTTGAGATTAACCACATCAATGATTCTCCGCTAACGTGCTTATGGAAAGTATCCACAAGCTTCCCAAATGTGTAAAGCCTTCACAAAATTCCAAGTCATCAACCATGTCAATCAGATCATGGTTGATTGAATTGTCTGATGAAGGCTTTTAATCCAGAACTTGCCACAACACCATTAAAGTTTCCAACCTCTTCCGGTCGGCGGAATTCTTTGCCTTCACAAGTTTTTCACTCACTTTTGTGACTGTCACCTTTCAACAGTCGAAATCCTTCTGCCTAAATATATCACACCTTTTGGACTCCCACCCTTTGGGATAGGGTCCTCAATTCAACCCGTAATTAGTGCATGATCCACTATAGAGTATCGGATGGGAATACCGTTTACGACAAACCACAACTCCTTGTTGTCTCGTACAATCACAGAGTGATTAATAGGACATACATTTGAACCTTCGTCAAGATGGAGTCACATTGGAAAGGGAATATATGCCTAAATTGTAACTCCTTGTTGAAGTAATGCAACTCATATTCATCTAAGATTTCTCTCAACTTCTTTATTATTTCATGAGGATAACACTTGATGGTAATCTTTGACATTACGTCCATGTGTTTGAATTCATAGAGAAACTTTGGCTTTGGCGGCACCTACAAAATGACCAATTAAGAATACATTAGACCTCTACCGACTCAAGCAACCCTTACAACTCAAGTGACCCTAGCGAGTCCAGCGATCCTAGTGACCCAAGCAACTTTGTGACTCAACCCTAGCGACTCAAGCGCGACCCTTGACCCAATGAGACTTTTCACCCTCTTTGACTCAAGCGACTCAATGAGACTCCTCACCATTTTCGACTCAAGTGACTCAATGAGAGTCAAGCAACCCTTGTGACTCAAGTGATCCTTGAGACCCAATGAGTCTCTTGAGTTGGAGGGTCATCAGTCTCAAGAGACTCACTAAGACTCCTGACCCTCTTCGACTCAAGCGACTCACTGAGACTCACACCAATTTGAAATCAACCAACAATTTCTCTTTCAACAGCCTAATAACTAATGTATTTCATCTGCAACATAAAACCCTAGAAATCGATCCACTCACAGACGCTATTGAAGACTGACTCGTGCTCTCTTCGTCATTACTGATCCTTGCCATTTATTTCTTTCTTTCTCACTTCAAAATTTCCTTCGTCTCAACTTCAAAATTTTCTTCTTGCTTATTTTAAATTCGATCCTTGCTCTCGTCTTTGAAATTACCTCTCGCTCCTTGATCTCAATTTTGAATTAGGTTTCGTTTCGAAAAAGTGCCAAATCATTTGTATTTCCACGTGCAAAAAATAAGCGCACATTTGTCTTTTCTCCATTATTTTCTTTTAATCCTTAGATTTTTGAGGGTATACGTGATCCAAGAAAGCTCTAAGAGGGCTTTAGAGTAATACACAGAATAATCCATAAAAAACATCTGAGGAGGACCATAACAAGACTTCAACAATAGTAGCACGGAATGTGAATTGATTCAACCCCATCCAAAAAGTTCCCTGCCCCAGATTTCACATTTATTTACACGGATGATTTATAATTTTTTAAATGCCTCCTTCTTGGAAGTCAATACTTTGAATTATCATCGAGTTTATAAACACCAAAACATCATAGCTTTGTTTTGTATGGTTACAATGTGGAGCAATAAGGGAGGATTTTGGATCAATTCGCTTTCCCTAAGTCATATCCGCATTAACTTTATTGGGCTTCTCTTAAGCCCATGGAAGTTTTATCAGAATGTCATTCAAATTCTTATCGATCAAATTCTTTCAAAACTAAAACAATGGTTGTAGCCCATGGAAGAAATTGCAAATTCTTCAACGAGCATGTGAGCCTACACGTTCTTAATCTTCCTTCTTGTAGCCCTCGTGATCGGTCTATGCGTACTTGGTCTCTTTTATGGAGTTTGATTCACATTATTCCCTCCTTATTCAAAAACATTTGATCACAAATCAAGTTATAATATGCATCGAAACAAACCAAATTAGCTACATTGAAAGTTGAATTAACATTGTACTCACCCGGTAGTTCAATTTTGTAACATTTTTGTTGATGCATTCAAAGGCTTGGAAAGGTTTCTCACCCTGTATTAGCTTCTATTAGGGCCACCAGGAAAGACACTCTAATTTACTCACACTAAATTACTAGATTGAAAGACGACCTTCTTTTTTCCTTTTGTTTGTCAAGTGTATTACTTACACCTATTATATTTGTGTGTGTCGTCTCATGGATCTGTTTCACAAACTCGACTTGCCATCAAGGTTAGTAAGTTTTCGATGCCAATAAAAAACTATATCCAAATGTTTTAGTAGGTTAAATCCATACATGATTTCAAATGGAAAAATTTTGGTAACACTATGAGCCACTCTATTATATGTGAAATCAACATGTGATTGATACTCTTTACGCATCTTAAGTTTACTCTTAAGGAATGCATGTAAAAAGTTGATAAGGTCATATTAACCACTTATATTTTACCATTGAATTCTGGTTGACAAGTAGTTGAAAACAAAAGTTTGGTTTCTAACTTAGTCCACAAGGTTTTCCAAAAATCACTAAATAACTTAACATCTCTATCTGACACTATCATCCTAGGCAGCCTAGACAAACATACAATATCCCTAAAGAATAATGTAGTATATGTAATGCATAGTGAGTTTTATGACATGCAATGAAATGGTATATCTTCGAAAATTGATCAACAATGAAAAAAATCGAGTCATGTCTGAAATGTTGGTCCACAGTGCACTGGGAATGGGTTGAAGGGAATACATATTGTGAGGTTGCAATCAGAATTTGGCCTTTCATAAGTCATGCACCTACCGCAAATGTGTTTGATATGTATCTAAAAATAAGGCAAGTAGAAGTGCTTTTTACAAAATGAAAAAGGTCTTGGTCACTCCAAAGTGTCATATTAGTCCTCCACCATTAGCTCACCAACAGGTAAATCCCTTAATGAGCAGTGAGGAATGCATAATATGATCTCGTGAAATAAAAATTTTTTGAATCAATAGCACTTACATTATCAACATATATCACCAAAAATATGTTCAGAATTATAGAACTCCTTCATATGCTTAAAGTCGAGCAATTTGGCATCCATAACAATAACCAAAGTATAATGTCGAGACAAGGTCTTCACTATGATATTTGCTTTATCTTGTTTGTCTTTGATGATGTAAGGGAAAGTATCAATGAACTCCACCCACTTGAAATGCCTACGTTTAAACTTTTGTTGGTCTTTAGGTGCTTGAGTGATTCATGTTCAGTCTGAATCACAAACTCCTTGGACCATAAATAATGATTCCATGTCTAAATTGTCAGTACAAATGTGTATTTGTTGTCCTAACTAGGATATCTCAGCAGAGCTCCACTTAATTTTTTTTAATTACATGATGGGTTTTCGCTCTTGCATCTACACCGCTCTAATCCTTACACTTGAGGCATCACATTTAATTTCAAGTTGTTGTGAAATTAGGTAATGATGACAATGGAGCATGTATTAGTTTGTCCTTCAATGCTTTTAATGCCTTCTTTTAAGCTTCATCCCAATGAAATGCAATGTACTTCTTCATCACTTGGGTCAAATGTACAACCAAGGTACTGAAGTCCTTCACAAAACGTCGGTGGAAACCGATTAAACCATGAAGGCTTCTTGCCTTTCCAACAGTCTTAAGGCTTGTCCAATTTTCAATGGGCTCAATCTTCTCCTCGTCGACTTGTATTCATTGTTCCCTTACTATAAATCCTAAGAACACATGCTTGGTAGTACATAAAATATATTTCTTAAGATTACCCTCTAATTTATTGTTCCTTAACATGTCTCGTACAAATCTCAAATGCCCTACTAAGATATCAACAAAATAGATGCCACTATAACTTTTCCTATGAATTTTCAAAGAACATGATTCAGCAACCTCACAAAAATATTAGGAGATTTCGTTAGCCTTATTGGAATTCTTAATTTCGTTTTAAAAGGTCATTTTCTACTCATCAGCTTCTTTAGTGCGAATTCTATGGTGTGTGCACTCTTCAAATTTATCTTAGAAAATGTTAAATAACCATGTTGTTCATGAAGCATATCGTCTGATTGAGGTATAAGGTGATGATAATTGATTGTATTATTGATTGCATGACAATATATACACATGCACCAAATGTCATCCTTCTTACATGCTAATATCATCAGTACAACACACGGTGACATACTTTCTCGCACGAACCCTTCTCCATAAGTTCGTTCGCTTGCCTTTCTAGCTCTTTTCTTTTCTTAGGAATGTTCACTACACGGGTCAGTTTAGAATGCTCGATCTTGGTACATATTCGATCTGATGCTCGATTCCCCATAACATGGTAATACTTTGGGTGAATCCTCCAAAAACATATCCTTAAAAACATGCAATAAATCAAAGACAACACTAGGCAAAGCATCGTTGAGTTCGTTAATACGCCTCTTTGTACATAAATACAATGATTGCCTGTTGTGTAAGTCAAGTTTTTTTTTAAATCGCATACTCCCATAGAAAAAGAAAATGTTGCTCACGAATTATCACCCGTATACTTTTCCTAGATTTCTCTCAACGCCTCGCTATTTTGTGAACTATCTTATGGTCACTCATAAAAATTGTCTCTTCTCGTTGTTCAATAATTTGACTTGATCATGGAATAAATCCTTTAGTGTGAGTGGGGTAATCGAATTTTGTGTCCTTTGAAGTCCAAGAAATACTTGTTGATGAACCCTCATTTTGTGCACGAGTATCGAACTGCTATGGTTGACCCAATAAACATATTATTTCTTGCAATGGTACTACGTCGTCGAGAACCTCATCATCATATTTTCCAATTTTAAACATGACCTTCATCTGATGGTGCACCTTGGTTTCTTGATTTTCCGTTCAGCTAGTAAAGTTTGTACAATTTTAAATTCTTTGCAGTGAGCAGTACCAATTTCTTTACAAGGGATGCGCTCGCTAAGTTTGTATTTATCATTGCAAAGCCCACGATTGTTTAAAATTTTCTCCCTTTGTATGATGGCATCCTCTTTAGATTGTAGATTCAGTGCTCTACATGCTACTAACAACTACTCTTTGATCGCCTCATACTCTTTGTATTTCTCATCCAAAATCACATGCCCTCGATTTTCTTGCTTGTCCTCCTCTAACGCATTTTCATATCCTCCACTAGATCGGATACTGATGACCTTTCTTTCCGAACATTTCTTCAAAAAGTGCCCTCGACCTTTACCTTTGAATAACCCCTTGCATTTAGTAGGTACGAATATATACCTCATCACGGTACACATCTCATCCGAAGTAACAATAGTGTGCTTTCAATTACTCATTCAAGAATGTGTAAGTTGATCCTACCATGAAAATGCATAATCATTGAGTTGAATAGATGCTAACTTTTCCTTCTTCAACTTAGAGTAATGATGGCAATAAAAAACCATCTCTATCTTCCTTTTCCACTCCAAATACACCTCTGCATCACTACAACGAATGATTGCAGAAATTTCCATCTTAATGGTTCTAATGTCATCATCAATCTGATTCCTTGCTCATTGATTGGGTCTCATCGAACAATCATACTCCTTGTCCATAACATCAGCATTCATGTCTATAGGTTGTGCATTGCGAGTTGCGTGTAGTTCCTCCTTGCTTGTTCCCGAAAAACTCCTCGAGTTGTGTCTTTAACGTGATCAATGATTGACAATCGTCAACTCATCTCGTAACATTATGTGAAACTCGATCATCATTAATTGTATTTGTATTTGCAACAAGGATGCTTATTTGTCTTGTAGTGGCTCGTGACAATGGTTTCCTGAATTCAACATAGTAGATGCTACAAAACAGAAAATTTGTTACCAAAACAGAAAAAATCAAAGAAAAAGAAGATAAATGAATCTCACAATCACTTTGCTCTCATGTCATTTCTTTGACTTTCTTGTTCGATCTAGTTCAGAATTCAAAGAATAAAAAATTCACGAGTAAATTTCTTACAAATCAAACTAAGTCTTGATGCTATAAGCATATTTCGTAACTCGTTGGGTTCTAAGTCCAAGCCTAATCCTAACAACTTGAAATCACTCTTTTTTAATTATCCCTCTTTTCTTGTCTTATTTTTTTTCTCTTTTTTTTTGTTTCTCTTGTTTTTATGTTTTTTGTTTTGTTATTATTTTTGGTTGATCCTATAATGAAAAAAATCAACAAATCACGCAACATTAACTAAAAAGAAAGGATTTATAGTTCTAACACAGGAATGAGGCTCTGATACCTTTTGATAGGAGTCTAGATTAGTGTTCTATTCTTTTAACTCGATAATAGAACCTTGAACTTGCTCATTGATTGATGAATGCTCTAAACCCTCATATAAATTAACTAGCTAACTTCAAATACAACGGCGATGATAAAATTTGTTGTTTAGTTTTGATAAGTAGAAGGCTTAAAATAAAGGTGAAACTAGGGGATATAAGGGAAATTAATAAAAAAGGACATAAAAATTGCTTTATCGAGAACCATATAAAGGTTTCTTGACAAAATTCGCCTATAAAAAATACGATCGATCACTCAATATCTCTGGTTGGTCGAGTTGTGGATGAACATTCTGGAAATGATCAAACGCTTGAGTCGAGTGGTCCATATCTTTGAGTGCACTTCTACACAGAGGACATGTTTGGGTTGAGTGAATAGTCACTCGGGTCGACCGACCAATGTTTATCATGCACATATTGGTCTACAGGAATCCATTTGGTTGAGCTTGCATTTACTCAAGTCAAGATTCTTTGACTCGACCAACTCCATGGTCCTCTACTTGCAGGAAAGTCATGTGTGTTTAACTTAATGTTATAGATTCTATAAGCGCCGATTGTTTTGAACCTCAATGTATCTCTCAGAATAGAGAGTTAGATGTAATCCTTTATCTGATTTCTTACTCTATCCCTATTACTTTTGAAAACTTTGGTTGATTTGTTTAAAATGAACTCCACGTATTACACTTTGGAATTCTCATCTAATTGTGCATGGACTAATCCATTCCCCTGGAAAAGAGTCCTTTTGTAACAAAATATGTTGTTCCACAACTCGATCTCTTAACAAAGGTTTATGCTCCTTACCCATTATAGGTTATCTTGTTGGAGAATTTCCCTTGATGTTTCCTACCTTATTTGTGGTCGAAGAAAGGTATTCCACACTAACTTATTATTTCTTGCAATTATATTCCTAGCTTTGGTTGATGTTTAACAGTCACATTGTTCTAATGCCTCAAGAATCCCAAGAGCATTGTATTTTCGATTTTGAAATGGACGAGTTCTTGGATTCATGAAAAGTTTCACGAGGACAAACAACAAGGGACAAGGAAAATGAGTTTTGAGATGTGTTCGCACAATTAGAAAATAAAGAATGACTAAATACCCCCTGATGAAGTCAAGAAACACTTAGAAAGACTACAAAAGGTCCTTACAAGGAGAGGAGGCCAAGAGGAGCAACAAACATGAGATAAGACAATGCTTAGCCAGAGCAGAATTGTACCGGCCAGCGTGCTCGGCTAGAGCAAGAAAAACCTCAACCCGAGTATTTTCTCTAGACTAATTTACTTTGTTTTAAGACGTCTTTCTTCGAGAAGATCAATTTTAAGTTCTATTATCGATTTGTGATAACGCCTAATTTGTGCTAGTATTTTTATCTCTTTCTAGAGTTAGTTTTATTATGATTATAGACTTTATTGATATATTAAGCAGAATTGAGGCGTCTTCTATCTTTTTCTGGTGTTTTTCAGGTAATAAACATATCGGGATGCAAACACAAGCAAATTTCGCAAAACTACCCTCGCATGATTTCAGAGATGTTTTGAGGTGTATTTGGTTTGTTTCGGAGCTAAAGAACATACACAGGACGAGGTACCAATGTCGAGGATCACAATAGAGCAAATGAGACGAGAAACAGATAAAAAATGAATAAGATACGACCATGCCCCATGAAAGGACATGAACCCGCGTGGGGTGGTCCCCTTAGCCTGCGCGGGCTACACCATCTAGCAGAATCTGCACGACTGGGGGTGCTTCCAAGCCCGCATGGATCATCAAGCCAAAAGGAGTCCATGCAATGTGGCCACTTAGCCCGCACAGGCGCGTGCCGGGCGAAAAGGAAAGAAGGGAGAAAAAAGAAACTGGCCGAAACGGAAAGAAGGGAGAAAAAGCAAGCCGACTGAAAAGGAAAAGAGGAGAGAAAAGGAAGCCCAGGGAAGTTGCTTGGGAGAGAAGAAGAAACCAACACGTAGTGGGAAAAGGGGAATTCAGATTCGGTGAGCTTTAGGTTGGATTCTCTCATCAAGGGAGAATGGAAGGCCGAAGCAAGGCTAGAGCCAGGGAGACGATCTCGAAACACGGATGAGCTATTGAAGGCTATGGTATTAGAACAGGGAATCATCTCTTTATGTACCTATAGCTAAGATAGATTTCGTTCGTGCTTTGTTTTCTGAACTCATGTACGAGTAGATTTGTTGTCACGGGTTAGAGTTTTGCCAATATGTAATGAATGTTTGTGCTTAATGCTTGGTTATACTATTTTATCATTTTCATATTGATTGGTTGCCTCTAATGCTTTTATTTTTGCTGATCACTTGAATGAAGTATTTTAAATGTCTAATTGTATCGGGAGATAGATTAGGATTTGGAACCTAGCCATGATTTGGGGTTTTGATCGATTAGAACCTTGGCCAATCAGTCGATTGAACCCAGGGACTAGGATCACGGTCTTACTACATTTAATATGTTTATTACGCAATTGGGAGGTTGGTAATGTGCATACTAGATAGTGGGATTAGGCATCGAGGGAGCCAGTCCCTAGGATAGTGCTTGAATTCCCTGAATCTATGATAATATCTATAACCATGACCTTTAATAGCATTTCATTGCATTATTGTGGACTTCTCAAAACCTATAGTGTTTAGCGTCATTGAATTTATCCCATTAAATAGTTTAGTCATCAGTTCGCATCCATTGATTGATTTATACCCGTCTTATGCATTAGTTAAATAACTCTATATTTGCATTGGTTCCCCAGTATTTGATCCTGGTACCACATGATCCTTATTCTTGCAGAAATGTTGGTCTAGGTAATCTATTACTTGAGATTAACCATATCAATTTGCTAGGGATTTTAATTCATTTCCATCCATCTAACAAAAGAATGGAGATCGTGCTATCAATACTTGGGATGAGATGTATACCATCATGAGGTATCAATTTATGCCTTCTCACCATTATCGAGAGATCAATTAACATTTGAGGCAATTGGTGAAAGGTAGTAGGAATGTAGAAGACTACTATAAGGAGATTGACTTCTTGATGATTCAGGCAAACACCGAGGAAGATTGGGAGGCAACAATGGATCGATTTTTTAAGTAGTGTCAACCCTGACATACAAGACTGTATGGAAGTTTACCATTATGTGGACATAGACGACTTGCTACCTCTGGTAGTAAAGATCGAGAAACAACTAAAGAGGAAGGATAAAATATTCTAGAGGTAAAATAAGTCTTTTAACTATAGACCTGAAGCTAATCAAACATAGGATACAGACCTGAGTAGAAAGTAAAGGCACCACAACCCAAAGATTGTCCAAATATCGGTTAATGTTGGTATGGTTGGATGGTGAACATGTGATAGAATCGGGTGATGATGTCGTACAAGGTGATGACCATGGGCTTCACAACGCGGATGAAAGGTGTGAGGAACATGAGATAGAAAAGGACAAATCACCTACAATGCGACAAGTCCTGGAATTATACAACACAGAGGACAACTACTAAGGAGCAACTACAAAGGCCTATGAGAGAAACTACATGAGACGGAGGAGCAACTTTAAAGTTTGTGAGAGCACACCCGTGAGGATAACGTTTATTTCTTTAAATGTTAGAGAGACTAAAACATTTTTATCTTAACCAATAAATATGCTTCCGCACGAACAAGTGTTGTTTCCTAAAAAATCAATTCATCTTGTGTCTATTTTTTTCTAATTCATTGTAGGCTTTTTGAGATAATTTTTGGTACAAGGAACCACCGAATAAAGACAATGGGCTAGATGTAGTGTGGAAAATTTATCAGGTAAGAGATGAGGTGTGGATGCATATGTGCATAGAAAGGCCCCTATAGAGAAATAAATTGCAGCATCTCATGCAGAGAAATGGACCACTTAGAGTCTATAAATGTATCAACCTTAACACCTACAAAAACAGGCTCGGTAAGAACATTGTAGATTTGATTTTCAAATTTACTTACATAGCTCGTTTCTAATCAGCTAAAGTATTGTATTTGAGGATGAATCCTATTCAATAAGGAGGAAACGATAAGGACGAGATCTTGATCCAACCCAAGTTCCATGAAGACAAACAACAAAAAGGCAAGGTAAATGAGCTTCATGAAGTATTCCCACGAAGAGAAATAACGAGGGGCAAGAAGGAACTCAAAGATTTGTTTGCAAAATTAGACATGAAATTATGGATAACGACCACCTCGAGGTTGTCAAGGAACACTTATAAAATACTACAAGAGGTCCCTACATGGAGAGGAGGCTGAGAGGAGCAAGAAACATGAGGATCAGACAATGCTCGTCAAGAGCAGAATTGTGCTCGACCAAGGTGCTTGTCTAGAGCAAGAAAAAGCTTGACCCAAGCATTTTCTCTAGACCAATATACTTTACGTTTTTTGGATTTTAGGGTTAAGCTTGATCTGAGCATTTTCTCTCTACCCGGGCGCTCGACCGATGGATGTAACTGACTTTTTTTAAACTTCGATTATTTCATACAATTTTTCTTTATTGTTTGGTTCTTATAAATAAAGGACTCATTGTATGAAATTTATATTGTTATATGAGGATTTGAGAATGTTTTTTCTTTGCTAATCCTAGAGATTTAGCTACCAAAACTCTTCGAGAGGGTCCGAGTTATTCATTGACTTATCAATACTAGATTACAAGTGTTGTGACATCCTTCGTTGAGTCTGAAGTTTTCTAATTGAGTTGTGGTTGAGGTTTAGGACACCTTTTCTTTGGGTTAACAAGTTCTAGATTTTACTATTGGGTTGTTAGAGGGTTTCAGTTCGTTTCTACCCATCTAACAAAAGAATATCGGTCGAGGATTATTTCATCTTTGTTCAAGCTACTCTTTCAAATTGTGGTCTACCTACTCTGGATGCAATATAACACTCATATTTTTCGTAATGGAAGTTCTTTGGTGATTGTACTCCAGAAAAAAAAAACCGGTATCGCTGTATTCGGAAAATATCTGTGATATTCACCTCAAATTCGGAAAAAAATGATTCATCTCCTTCTTGTTGCTTTAATTTTACATAGAATCTTAATGATTACTATATTGCCCAAAGAATCTTAATGATTACTATAACGCCCCAACCTAGAAATCACCATCAGGATTGGGCACGTCCACCCTCACTCTCAACGATGGCCATGTATCCAACATTAATCATAATTATAAAATAAAAGTATTTCCATTAATATAATTCCAATAGTCAAATCCAAATAAATTTCTTAACATCATCTCGACACTTTATTGGAAGCTAAATACAATAAACTATAAAGATAAGTAGACTCTTGGGGAAGAATCTGACCTGACCCCCAACACTTGTTTTTCAGTTGTCATATGTGTATTCATTCTCTGTCCATCTAAACCAGTCCACAAGGGATGGGTACGAATAAACGCATCCAATGATATTGATCCATGTACGCACTCATAATATATACTTGTTTACTCCTAAAACATAACAAAATATACAATAATCAAATGTAAGGAGTCAAAAACTAAACATGTCTTGAATAATGCTAACAGTTATCGGCTAATACCACATCATGATCATCGCTCGTGAGGCCCCACTCAAAATATCCATCCAACCACCATAGCGCTTGCAAGATCCATCTAAACCCAGTCTCTCAACACAACACTCAAAAGGTCTCAAAAACCTTAAGCCCGAAACGATATAAAAAGGTTCTTGCGCATTTCCATTGGACTCCAGCACAACTAAAATGCTTGAAAGGTCCACTGACCCTAGAATATTGGCTCCTTGGAATATCCCACATGGGTTATCCTTTATGATCCCTAAGGGATTGCAATAATGGTGTCTCTAATCCAGTACTCCTCATGCTAATCTCATAGATCTTTATTTCATTAAACCTGTATTTTTAATGTTTTATTTTACCTATAGCAACACTTTCAAATTCTATGTTGAACATGCAATATTGTATATGCAATATTCCATCGATCCAAAAAGTATTGGTGAAGGTTCTTACATTTGTGTCTGATCGTCTCGTTTGAATACGTATTTCTCGCATGATTTTAGAGATGTTTATGATGATAGATACGATGTTTAAGTGTGACTTTTGTATCCATTTTACTCGTTTTCATGTTTTAATGTTCTTACAAGTTATAATACATATTTGGTTCGTTTTGGAGCAAAAGAACCTACACGGAACAAAGTATTAGACTCGAGGATCATAACAGAACAAACGGGACGAGAAACAGCACGGGTCAGGGAGGACTTCAGCCCGCATGGACCTTGAAGCACCATCACATCCCACACGGGGCACTCAACGTAGCCCGCGCAGGGCACATTCCTTAGCCCGCGCAGGGCCGTTTGTCCAGCACGGCAAGCAGCTTCAGCACGGGTCAAGCAAGCCTTCAGCACGAGCGGTGAAGTTTCAACAAAGGAGCTCGCGTGGGGCACACTATCCAGCCCATGCAGGTCGTGTCCGTCTCCTACAAAAACAAGAAAAGGAAACTCGGCCAAAGAGGAAAACAAAGAGGTTAGTCGCCTTAACAAAAAGGAAACATTATTAGAGAAGAGGAATGAGAGTTATATGGCTGGAAAATAGAAAGGAAACGTGTCCACTTATTCAAGAATAGAAACTAATGCAAAGAAGAATGGAAAACACACGTAAAAATAAAACTGCAGTTGCTGCAACGAAGAGAAAAGGAAGTGAACGGCCAAAGATGAAAAGGAGAGAAAAGAAAAGAAAAAAAAGAGGAAAGAGAAAGAGGAGAGATAAGGATTCATTCACTTCTGTTTTGGGGGGAAACACACACGTTAGAGAGAGAGAGAGTTGCAGAGAGAGAGTACAGAGAGGAGTTGTGTGTGAGTTTTTGTAGAGGAGACATTCAAGGGACATTGGAGATCAATTCAGGACTTTGGTTTTGTTTGGTTTTTATGTTCTTCAGACTTTCTACTTCGATTATGTTGTTTGTTTTTGAACGCATGAGCGAGTAGTCGTTTTGTTCTAGGAGAAGGGAATTAGCCCTTGGCTATCCCGGAACCACTTTGATTTATCTTTGAATGCAATTTCCCGTTTTCGTATATCTATTCTTTGTTTGAGTGCTTGATTGACTTGTGTTTATGAAGGCCAAGTAGATGCATGTTATAGGAACTTAGGAGAAGGACCGAAAGTAGAATTCTAATTCCGGATAATCAGGTTTAAAACAATCGAGGTTAGGCCACGAAAGTAGGGTAGCAATGGTTGAGGATAAAACAGATGAATCACAGAACTTATGGGTTTAGCTTAAGGTGTCAGCCACGAAAGTAGAGGATAACTTGACTAGATCACGTGTCTATGCCTTGAGAAAGGGTAGATATCATATTAGGATCTTTTGCCTTAGATAACTTAATTGGAATTGCATGATTAGATACGTTGATTGTTGGTTTCGGTAGTTTTGTGGTGAAACCGGATTCCTAAAATGTGTGCCACATTGTTAAGAACTCGTTAGTTTATTGTTTTCAGTATTTCATTCCTACAATCAATGTTTCTTTCATTTGCAAGTTTGATTCGCAGTTTGCATTTAGGTTGTGTTGCGTAGTCCCTGTGAGTACTACACACGTGTTGTGCACTTGGGGTAGTTTAGGTTAATAATTGTTTAACTTTGAATTGCATCAGTGTCTTTCGTGCTTCGATGATTACACTGCCAAAAAACATGAATACTCCAACCAAAGACCAATGAAAATTTACTTTTAAGAAATTCTTTAATATAACTTAAACATCGATTTTATGTCAATCCCACGTGGATGTTACATTAGATTTGTGTTGTCGTTGTTAACATCATACGCACACGTTTGCATCGTAAGTTTTGCAAGGTCTTTCGCTTTGGTAGTGTTAAAGCGATTCTAATGTGATGGTAACACAATCATCATGGCAACGTTATATAAGAATTCGCGTTGGGAGGATTAATGCGAACTTAATGCTATTGGAATGCAGCACTAACACGACGTATGGTGTGAGACTGTAGTTACCATTTGCTGCACGATTCTAACGAGCGTGCAGTCTTAACTCAATTTTTTTTCCAAAATTGCACTACAAAAAAATGTGAATGTGCCAACATGTGTAATGCAATGGCGTTATTGCTCTATTAATAAGTTGGAACAGTTAGCAGTTCACGAGCACCATAATATTCAATGCATTGGCGTTATTTAGTTGTTTGTAGTGCAGGAATATAATTTTGTTGAAAATTTTGGACCTTATCAATTCACTCATATCTAAACCCAATAAGAATGAATAAATTCAAAATGCTAAAACTATTAGATTTATGAGTTAACTAGAACAACAAAATAATTTTGGTGTGAAGGTTGTGAGGATCATTCAAAGTTATCATTTGCAGCTATATAGGTGGGGGTGAAGACAAGTTATTGTTCGAAGTGTTTACGATTCGGTGTTACCCCTCCTGGGCTGTTGGAAGTCGGGTCTAGGATCGAGCCTCGGTGCTCGGTCGCTTCCCCTTGAATTTTTCCCAAGTCGTTGTTATGACAACTATGCTCGGTCCGTGCTGGGTGGTGCCCTGTCTGGACGCACGTCTGAGCGTGCGGGTCGCTGTTCTACCCCATCAGGTCTCCATGTTGCCCGGTCGGGACGGTTGTCTGCTCGGTCCGAGCGACTGTTTTCCGAAACATTTTTGCCGCATGTTTGAGTTGCTTCCTCAATACAGTTGGTGCCTCGACCTCCTCAGTGAATGTGTCTCATATAATATGGCGAGATCCAGTAGTTTGTTGAGCGTTTGGCACCGATGTGGCTCCATTTGCTCCAAAATATTGATGTTGAGGCCCCGTTTGAAGCGGTCCATGGTGGTCCGCTCGTCCTCTTGAGTTTGCACCCTCACCATCAAATTTTTCATCTCCTTACATTAATCCTCCACAGATAAGGATCCTTGCACAAGGAAATTCAGACTGTTACGCACTTCTTCATAAAAATACGAATGTACGTATCAGCTTCTTTTGATTTGCTTGAGTTGCTGCCATGTGTGGACATGTTGGTCGCCGTTCATCCTTCTGAAATGAATTAGTTGATTCCATCAAATCAAAGCGTAGTCACTAAATTTAGTAGTGGCTAATTTGATCTTTTGTTGCTCGGTGTACTCGTGGAGATCAAACGCCATCTCCGTGCACCTTTTCCAATCCGAGTATGCCTCCGGATCGCTATCCCCGGTGAACATGGGAATTTCCACTCTCACACCACCGTTGTCATGGTCATGGAAGTCTCTTTGTGGTGCTCCTCTATCTTGTCTTCATCTTGCCACGAAGAGTAGATCATCTTCGTCATCGGAGGGTCCGATTGCACCTCCCCCACCGTGTCAGCCAAAATGCAGGTTTGTGTTGTGATCTTCGTCTTCTTCTAGGTCTGATCTAGGATATGGTCCTTGGCCTCCCCTAGGTGGTATCTCAGGCCCAGCTTGATCATGGTTGGGCCTTGGATGAGCCGGTTCTCCCCTCTCGAGCCACGGTGGTTGTTGTTGAACCGTGAGGAGACGCGTGAGATTTGCGATTTGCTCTTGGAGAGCTTGAAACTCCTCTTGTGTCACTTGAGGCTCTGGTGCTCTATTCACTGATCCTTCACTCTCATTGGACATGATGAATCAAAGAAAATGATACCAAAACAAGTTAGTACTCACGCAAAAGAGTTTGAGAATAATCCTACGCACAAACGAATTCAAGCGAAGGTAGTCACTCAACCTTCTTATCAAGTTCTGTCCCCAATGATTTTGAGGTCTACTAAGTTCCTTTAAACTCCGTTAGTGGAATGATCTCAGGTTCCTTAGGACTCCTGATCTTCCAGCTCACGTTTTCAAAACGTGTTAGTCATCCGGGTCCAATTGCTTTGTCGCACGTATGGTGTTTTTCTCGTGTGTTGAGTCGCCCTTTTGATGATGAACTTAGGATGGTGTCTCCTTGGTTCAGCCTCTTAGGAGTGGCCCTTCGGGCTCTTTGACTCCACTTTAGTTGTTCTTTCTTTTCTCTTTGTTTTTCTTAGGCTCTTTGGCCGTGTCTTTTCTCCTTCTTTTATCTAAACCCAAAATGACTTTTTGGTTGAACCTACAAGGGAGAGAACAACCAAATCCTTTAGAAATAAAATGAGCAAGAAGCAACTAGATCGATGGACGCACTAGTTACTTAAAATCGAAATGGAAAGGGACTTTATGGACTGAATTGGTTAATGAAAACTTCCTCAATCCAAGACTCAACAATGTTGAATAAGAAACGACTTGAAATAAGAAACTTAGATAGATACAATCGTGTGAAAACGTGGCTCTGATACCAACTGATGCGAGGCTGGATCGTGCATTTCACTTGGTTGTGTGGATGAATGCCTTTGAACCCGTAGACGGATACGTGCTGAAGAAAGTTGGCCCAAATCTCAGTGAGACCATCCAAAACCCTTGAGCATATGCACCTCTAGAACTCTCCAGACGATAGAAGACGCCACAAGCAACCGTTGTTCGTTACTTGATAAGTCGGGTCGAGCAAGTCCCGGACTTGATCGATTTGTGTGAGATGAATCTCTCAATCTCAAGAACAATGAGCTAAGCTCGTTTTGATTTGTATTTTGTTCGAAAATCACTTGTTATTGTGTTATTCATGTGTGCCTTTTTTAAAAAGGAAAAATGCCAAAACAAAATCTCCACATTACACTCCTATTCAAATACCTAAGTTTCTTATTGATTCTAATTTCCTAGATTCCGGTCCTAAAGACTATGCACTAAATAAGTCATAAATGACAGGTTTAGCATGCTTGAAACCTCGTAATTTGGCTCTAAATGTGCACTAGGGGTCTCGTCGGAAAACTAGTCGGAAAGTCACCGGAAAAGTGATGTTTTGGCGGTGTTCTGGTACGCATCTGAAAGATCTTTGAGTGTTGGTTTCAATGGAGTTGATTTCATCGAATTTGGACTTCAGGAAGGCCTCCATTTGGGTGTTTTTGCAAAGTCTCATTTCTGAATTCGGTGGCCCGCGAATATCGGATGCGACCTGTTGCCCGCGAGTCTCAGACGCGATCCGTCCATCGGTCAATGCATCCCGTGTATCCACGTCCTCGTCAGCATCCCGTGCATCCTCGTCAGCATCCCACGTGTCCGTGTGATCTACTTCATCTCCAAGGCCATTTTCTTGCCTGTTCGACTCGTTTGTTCTATTGTTCCGTTCGAGGCTTGCTTTCTTTGTGATGCCTTCATCACTTATGGGTCTAGTTTAAGGTGTCAGCCGCCAAAGTAGGGGATAACTTGACTAGATAACGTGTCTATGCCTTGAGAGAGGGTAGATATCATATTAGGATCGTCTATCTTAGATAACTTAATTGGT
Source organism: Gynandropsis gynandra (assembly GCA_036759665.1). Taxonomy (NCBI): domain Eukaryota; kingdom Viridiplantae; phylum Streptophyta; class Magnoliopsida; order Brassicales; family Cleomaceae; genus Gynandropsis; species Gynandropsis gynandra. The sequence goes on from CM071875.1 coordinate 22,976,267, forward strand.
ATTACATGATTAGATAGGTTGTATTGTTGGTTTCGGTAGTCTTGTGGTGAAACCGTAATCCTAAAACGTTTGTCTCATTGATAAGAACACGTTAGTTTATAATTATTAGTTATTTCATTCTTAAAACTAATATTCGTTGTTTGCAAGTTTGATTTATACTTTGAGTTTAGTTTGTGTTTCGTAGTCCCTGAGGGATCGACACCTAGAGTACTACACACGTGCCGTGTACTTGTGGGTAGTTTAGGTTAATTTAGTTTAACTTGGAACACATCAAGTTTTTGGCGCCGTTGTCGGGGACTATAGTCAACACGTCCTAGATTTGAGCCTAGAGTCATTCTTGTTTTCTTCTTCTTTTTGTTTTCGTTTTTCTTTCTACCTAAATCCTTTTTAATTGTCCTTTGTAAGGAAAGCAGAGCGGTCAGGTCAAGGAGAGATAGATAATCAAAATGATATGTTGAACGGCCCTGGACAGTTGCAGCAACAGCAACTCGCACCTCGACTGCGAGAACCATAGGCTCCTCCACCACGTCGCCTTAGAGACTACATGATACCGAATATGAACAACATTCAAACAGCCATACGGATGCCTGCTGTTGCAAGAGAGCAATTTGAAATTAAGCCTGCAATGATCAACATGCTTTATCAGAAGAAATTCATGGGTGGAAATCACGAAGATCCCCATCAGCATCTCAGAGACTTACTAGAGCTTTCTGGTACGTCTAAAACACCAAAGTCTCAGAGGACTCGATTTTGTTGTGTCTCTTCCCCTTCTCAATTAGCGGACGAGCAAAAACATGGCTGCAATCGCTTTCCGCTGGTTCAATCACTACTTGGGCCGACTCTGCACATTGTTCCTATCACAATTCTTTCCTCCGAGTAACACAATTCAGATGAGGGGAGAAATCACGACGTTTAGATGCAGAGACGGAGAAATATTGTTTGAAGTGTGGGGCAGATTTAAAGATCTTCTACAGATGTGTCTACACCATGGTCTCGAGCAGTGGTGTGTTATCTAAACCTTTTACAATGGGATTTCAAACGAACACCGAACGATGTTGGATAACGTTGCTAGAGGATCGTTTATGGATCTGAGTGTTGCGGAGGCATACGAGCTGATTGATAACCTCACCATGAACCACAACATGTGGTCCACACCAAGAGGTATGCCAAACAGAACTCGAGGTCTGTATGAGCTAAATCATAGCAGAGCGATGGGCAACACATCAAACGCTATGTACTGTGTGATTTGCGGAGATACGGAGCATGTAGCGTAGCAATGCACTGTGCACGAAGATATCGAACACATGAATTATGCCCAACAACAAGGAAACACAAAATTTGAAAATACCTAAAACCCGAATTGGAAGAACCACCCGAACTTCTCATACCGAACGACTCAACCGATGAAGTATTGGGGATTTCAACAAAGACAGCAACCATACCAGCAAGATACCCAGCAATAACAACAAGTTCTACAAGTGCCTCAATCTCCTCAAGCTCTTTCGTGAAGCCTTAAGGCGGTGATGCTCGAATTCATCAAAGAGAAACGACAGTAACAATCGATTCAAGCCAAATTCATTGTGGATATGGGGACTGCAATCAACAAGCTCCAAACACATGTGAAGATGTTAGAAAACTTCGTAGCACAGCAAGCTGCCTCATCCTCTTGGAATCCCAGACAGCTTCCCAGAAAACCTGATCCAAACCCAAGAGAGTACATGAAAGCTATTACCTTCTACAGCAGTGATGTGATTGAGCCCTCGCCCTCCAAGAGCAAGAGCAAGTTGCTGGAACGTCTATGGAAAAAGGCAAAGGTACCATTGCGATTATGGAAGGACTTGAACCAGATTTGGACAAACCATATGTTGCTCCACTAGCGTATAAACCTCCAATACCGTTTCCTCAACGTTTGGTCAGCAGCAAGAACGAAGAGAGAGTGGACAGATTTCTAGAAGGTCTTAAGTAGCTCGACATCAACATCCCGTTTGTGGAAGCCGCCCAAAAAATTCCTGATCACGCCAAACTCCTCAAGGAGGCTCTTTCCATGGGTAGGCATATCAAAGAGAGACGGTAGCACTCACTGAGGAATGCAGCGCCATTGTTCAAAACAAGCTGCCCCCGAAGTTGAAGATCCCGGAAGCTTCTCCATTCCATGCACAATAGGTAATATTGACATTTACAAAGCTTTGTGTGATTTAGGAGCAAGCGTGAGCTTCATGCCACACTCGGTTTTCAAGCGGATAAACTTTGGAGATTTCAAACCTACAAAGATGTCTCTACATCTCGCCGATCGTTCGGTAAGATATCCGGTGGGAATTGTTAAAAATGTTCCCACCAAGATAGATAATCTTTGCATTCCCGATTATTTTGTTTTATTTGACATAAAGGAAGATGCTGGGTGCCCATTATTCTTCGTATACCTTTCTTAGCTACTGCAGGGGCCATGATAGACGTACAGCAATGAAAGCTCTCCTTACATGTCGGTGATCAGAAGACAGAGTTCAGCTTGTCCAGCTCCATGAATGGACCCTCCTTCAAGGATTCATGCTTTAGAGTTGATTTTCTGGATGAATCGACGAATGACACACTCCATCGGGTAAGTATTTCCGACCCTCTTGAGAGATGCTTGAAGAAAGTTTGTAGGAACGCAACACTCACGGACGAGGAAGCCGAGCTGTGCACGAAATTCATGAGTGCCATTGAGGCACTAAGAGACACCCCATGTGAAGAGATACCACACAAAACATACGCTGATTTTGTAGTGGAGAAGGCGCCAAAACTTGAGCTCGACCTTCTTCCTACTTCTCTTTGGTATGAGTACATTGGGTGCAGGTGAGACGAGAAAGCCATCCTCTCATCCAAAGAAGCGTAGGAGAATAAGCTCTTCAATATGTACGCACAGAAATTCTACGAAAGACAGCCATAAACCTTCCACCAAAACTCAAAGGAGGTTGCACCCGCACTTGAAAGAGGTAATGGAAAAAGACACCATAAAACTCTTTGATGCAGATATCATTTATCCAAACTCGGGGAGTGAACGAGTGAATCCCGTGTATGACGTGCGAAAGAAAGAAGCAGTGACAGTGATCCGCAATGCGAACGACGACCGCACTAAGGGATGGCACGACAAAAAGATCTTACCTCATGATTTCCAGCTAGGTGACTTAGTTCTACTTTTCAATTCTCCTCTTAAGCTTTTCTCGGCAACTTACAGTCTTGTTGGTCTAGCCCTTTTCAGGTACGAGAGATATTCCTGCATGAAATAGTGGAACTTTGGAACGAGACAGGTAGAACGTTCAAAGCTAATGGGCAGCGACTAAAGCTCTATGAAGCCGCTCAACCGATCGAAAAATGGAAACTCCATTTCCCTTTCTGATCCACCCATCGCGCACGCATGAGATTCACGTTGAAGATGCCGTTCAATTCAAGTCTAGGGGAACGGCTCATGTTTGTCAAGTGACTTTGTTTCATTTTCTTTGATTTCTTAGTTCTTAGTCTAGTTTCAGTTTCTTTTTTTTTTTCATGCATCAGAGTCGTCCGAGACACTTCTCCGGTGCCATGTTTTGAGATGAATCCTGAACTTATGATACTTAAGAAGCTGGCCTTTTTTGTGATATGTTGCATGATTGAGCTTAGGTTGAAAAACAAATAGGTCGTAATTCTTTGGGAATCCTAGTGTTGCTTGTAGGAGATTTAGACAAGGTTGCTAGGCTAGTTTATTGTTTATTCTCTCTATCCAGATGGTCATACTTCTTATAGACGATTCTCTACTTCTTTTGATGAGGACTATTAGATTGTATGAAATCGAGCTTGTTTTTCAGAATAAGAGCGCACATTAATACTCTGCTATCGATAGAAACAATACCTAAAAGCATGATCTAAAATCGATATGAGTGCATCGACCTTGACACTTTTTCGATGGTTTAGGTCTAAGTGGTGGGTTGGCGATCATCTTTCTACATCCTAAAGGCATGGCATAATAAAAACGGCACCTACTCTGTTGCACTCTTTTACGAGATGCATGAGTATACCGTCATCGGTAGTCTGGGTCTCAGTAGAGGGTGGATCCCTTCAAATCCGACGTCCTAGGAACCTAGTGTGTCTGCAAAACGTAAAGAAAAAAAGAGTGTAAAGAAAAGAAAAAAAAAGAAGAAAGAAAAAAATAAAGAAAGGAAGAAGCTCGTAAATGAAACAAGTATCCTCGTTTGCTCTACGTTTAGCATTTGTCTGATTTCTTGTTTGGTGGAGACCGTTACGGTTGTTTGTTTTGTTTGCCTTCGATTTGCTTTCTCGTAGGTAGCCTTGATGGACCTAGGATGAAGACTGAAATTTTAATTAGGCCGAATTTGCACTTGACTTGCTAGTTGATTGGTTAGGTTTGCTTAGGGACAAGAAAACATTCAAGTCTGGGGGGTTTTGATCGTTTCATTTTCATACGTATTTCTTGCATGATTTTAGAGATGTTTATGATATAGATGCGATGTTTACGTGTGATTTGTATCCGATTTACTTGTCTTCGTGTTTTTGTGTTCTTACAGATTTTAGTGCATATTTGGTTCATTTTAGAGCTAAAGAACGTACACGAAACAAAGTACAAACATCGAGGATCATAACGGAGTAAACAGAACGAGAATCGCGGGGACTAAGACAGCCCACGCGGGGCATTCACCTAGCCCGCGCGGGCTATAAAATCCAGCAAACTCAGCACACATCGGGGTGAAGATCAGCACACATGGACCGCCATTCATCCTCAGCCCGCGCGGGGCACTCACCTTAGCCCGCACGAGGCCATTGGTACAGAAGATGCAGCACGGGTCGGGGCACTCCTCAGCACGCACAGCAAAGGAGCCCATGTAGGCCACATCCGCCACCTGCAAAACAAGAAAAGGAAACTTACGGGAAAGCTGAAAAGGAAGTGGTTTGTTGCCTACACAAAAAGGAAACATGGTTAGAGAAGAGGAATGAGAGCTATATGGCTGGAAAATAGAAAGAAAACGTGCCCACTTATCCAAGAATGTAAACCAATGCAAATAAGAATAGAAAACTCACAAAATAGCATGCTGCCAAATAAAGGAAAGAAGAGGAAAGGAAACGGATGGCCAAAGAGGAAAAAGAGGAGAAAAGGAAAGAAAGAAAAGAGGAAAGACAAGGAGTAGAGCTAGGGGTCGAATTCACTTCAGTTTTGGGGAGAACACACGTTGGACTAGAGAGAGAGTTGCAGAGAGATTGTAGAGAGAGAGGAGTTGTTCGTGAGCACTCTTGACGGAGGAGACATCAAGGAGCATTGAAGATTGAATAGGGACTTCGGTTTCGTTTGTTTTACTATGTTCTTTAAACTATTGATGTGGTTAATCTCAAGTAATAATTTACCTAGACTAACGCTTCCGCAAGAATACGGATCGTATAGTACCAGGGTCGAACACGAGGAATCGATGCAACTCTAAAGCTAGTAACTAATGAAAAGGACGGTAAAAGTCAATAAGTGTGTAGAATGTGAATGAAACTAAACTACCTAATTAACGGGATAAACTCAATAGACTAAACACTACAGGTTTCGAGAGATGCACGAATATGCAACAAAGTGCTAACAAAGATCATGGTTATGAATATCATCACGTATTCGGGGAATTCAAGCTCTTTCCTAGGGAATGACTTTTCTGATGCCTAAACCCACTATCTAACGTGTGTACTACCAATCTTCCGATTTTCGTAATCTCACACGATAAATGCTTTAAGTCCGCTATCCTAATTCCTAAGTCCAATTAATCGACTAGTCACGGTTCTAAATCAACAGAGACCTCATATCATGGCTACGCTCCAAAGTTCAATTCATCTTCCAATGCAACCAAACTTTTATGATCATTCATTCAAAAGGTCAATAAGAACAACAGCATTAAGAAGAGCCAATCAATCCGAAAAACAATTGAATATTATAACCAAGATTTAAGCATGGGCCTCCATTACATATCGACAAAACTCTAACCGTAGCTATGGACCTACTCAGACATGGATCCCGAAAACAAAGCACGAAAAAAACTATTGCAAATATATATAGAATGAGATTTCTCCCTATCCCAATGATGTATTCTTCAAAAGCTCCTCCGCATGTCGTGTTCTTCGTCCCGTCTCCAGCCTTCCGGCGTATTGCTCTCTCTCTACTTTCTCTACGTGTGCTATGTTTTCTCTCTAATTTTCTGTACGAATTGGGCTGTTGAAGCTCTCTCCTTTTTTGCCCTCTTTCTCCTCTTTCCTTTCCTCTATTCTTTCCTCTTTGTCCGTCCTCTCTCTTTCCTCTTCAGCGGCTGATATTTCCTCTTTCTTACAACAACTATAGTTTTCCTTTTCCGAGCTTTTCCATCTCTTGTTTTTTCATTCTTGTGTAATTTTCAATGTTTCCTCTTTATTTTCCAGCCATGTAGCTCCCTTCCCTCTTCTCTAACCATTTTTCCTTTTGTTTTAAACAACAAGCACGTTCCTTATCTTGTTTTGCGAAATTTCCTTTTCTGGTTATTGCAGGTGACTCGACCTGTGCGGGCGGGTGAGTGCCCCGTGCAGGCTGGCTGGCACAAGGGACTCCGCGCGGGCTGGTGAAGAGCCAAACTTGGGCTGGAGCTGCTGGAGGAGTGAGCCCGCGCGTGCTAAAATAGACACCCCGCGCGGGGTGATTGGAGCAAGGTTGTCCGCTCAGGTTGAGTATGAGTCTGAGACATGCTGAAGGATTTGGACATGGAGCCCATGCGGGCTAAGGTATCTGATCATCTCGTTTTCATACGTATTTCTTGCACGATTTTGGAGATGTTTACGACATGGATGCGATGTTTACGTATGATTTTGTATATGTTTTACTCGTTTTCATGTTTTCGTGTTCTTACAGGTTCTTATGCATATTCAATTCATTTTGGAGCTAAAGGACGTACATGAGACAAAGTACAAACAGAACAAACGGGACAAGAATCGGCGAAAAACACCATTGCCCGCGCGGGGCGTTTAGTCGGCAAGTCTGTCCAGCAACTTGAGCCCGACCAGGGCACACCCATGCTCGACCAGGGCACACCTCAGCCCGACCGGGGCACTCCCTAGCCCGACCGGGGCACCTCTTTTCATCGCGTTCTTGCGTGATCTTCCGTGCCGTACCCGAGCGGGTCATTTTCTCTGCCCGCTCGGGTCGCGACCGTCACCTGCAACTTAAAATAAGTTAATTTGACTTAAAACAAATGGAAGTTTGTGGGGGACTCATACAATAAGGAAAACGACCTTAAAGGAGGAAAAAGGGGCCAGAGATCGACATTCATTCATTCATTATTCAGTTCTTGATCGAGGGAGAAGAAGAAGGTTCTTGTGAAGGAGATTTACGAGGAGCATTGGAGATCAACCCGACACTTTGGTTTCGTTTGGTTTTCATGTTCCTTAGACCTTCTATTTTGTTTAGTATTATTTACGGACGCATGAGCGAGTAGTTTGTTTGTTCTAGGAGAAGGGATTAGCCCTTGGCTATCCCGAAACCACTTTTGATTTATCTTTGAATGCATCTTCTCGTTTTCGTTTATCTATTCTTTATCTGAGTGCTTAAATGACTTGTGTTTATAAAGGCCACGTAGATGCATGTGTTAGGGGTTAGGAGAAGGACCGAACAGAGAATTCTAATCCTAGAAGATCAAGTTTAGAACAACCGAGGTTAGGCCACAAAAGTAGGGTAGTAGCGGTTGAGGGTAAAACGGATGAATCACAGATCTTATGGGTTTAGTTCAAGGTGTCAGCCACGAAAGTAGGGGGCAACTTGACTAGATCACGTGTTTATGCCATGAAAGTGGGTAGATATCATATTAGGATTGTCTGTCTTAGATAACTTGAATGGGATTGCATGATAGATAGATTGATTGTTGGTTTCAGTAGTCTTGTGGTGCAACCGGTTTCCTTGAACGTTTGTCTCATTCATAAGAACTAGTTTATTTATTTGCATTTAGTATTTCATTCTTTAAACCATATTTCGTTCATTAGCAAGTTTGATTCACAGTTAGAGTTTAAGTTGTGTTGCGTAGTCTCTTTGGGATCGACACCTGAAGTACTACACACGTGTCGTGCACTTGCAGGTAGTTTAGGTTATTTATTTAACTTTGAGAATGCATCAAGTTTTTGGCGCCGTTGTCGGGGACTATTGTCAACACGTCTTAGATTCGAGCCTAGAGTCTTTCTTGTTTGTTTTTGTTTTTGTTTTTGTTTTGTTTTCTTTCATTCTTTCTACGTAAATTGTCCTTTATTTGTCCTTTGCAGAGCCTTCAGATCAATGAGAGATGGATAATCAGAATGGCAATGGATAGATGCAGCAACAGCAACTCGTTCCTCAACCGCGAGAACTACAGGCTCCTCCACCACGTCGCCTCAGAGATTACGTGGTGCCAAACTTGAACAACGTACAAACAGCCAAAAGGATTCCTGTTGTTGCTAGAGAACAGTTTGAGATTAAGCCAGCAATGATCAACATGCTTTATCAGAAGCAATTCATGGGTGGAAATCACGAGGATCCCCATCAGCACCTCAGAGACTTCCTTGAGCTTTCTGGTATGTTCAAAATACACGGAGTCTCAGAGGATGCGATCTTATTGCGTCTCTTCCCCTTCTCTATTGGGGGGAGAGCAAAAACTTGGCTGCAATCGCTCCCCGCTGGATCTATCACCACTCGGGATCAGCTCTGCACATTGTTCTTGCCACGCTTCTTTCCTCCGAGCAAGACGATTCAGATGAGGGGGGAAATCACAACGTTCAGATGCAGAGATGGAGAGACTTTGTTTGAGGCATGGGGCAGATTCAAGGATCTTCTACAATTGTGTCCACACCATGGTCTTGAGCAGTGGTACGTTATCCAAACCTTTTACAACGGAATTTCAAATGAGCACCGTATGACGTTGGATAACGCTGCTACAGGACCATTTATGGATCTGAGCGTCGAGGAGGCATATGAGCTGATTGATAACCTTGTCGTGAACCACACCATGTGGTCAACACCGAGAGGTATACCTAACAGCACTCGTCGCCTATACGAGTCGAATCAGAGCAGAGCAACGGGCAATGCAGCGAACGCCATGTACTGCGTGAATTATGGAGATACAGAGCACGTGGCTTATCAATGCATGCTGCAAGAGAATATGGAATACATGAATTATGCCCAGCAGCAAGGAAACACGCACTTCGGAATACCTACAACCCGAATTGGAGGAATCACCCGAACTTGTCATACCGAACGACTCAACCGATGAAGTATTCGGGATTTCAGCAATCACAGCAGCCATACCAGCAAAATAACGAGCAAATTCAGCATGCTCAGCAAGTTCCGCAAGCTCCTCAACCTCCTCAAACCCTTCATCAAACCTTGAGGCGGTATTGCTCGAATTTATCAAGGAGCAAATGCAGCAAACATCGACTCAAACCAAATTCAATGCGGATGTGGGGACAGCGATCAACGAGCTCAAAACTCAGATGGAATCCTTGAGCAACCATATTAAGAGCTTAGAGAACTCCGTAGCACAGCAAGCTGCCTCATCCTCTCGGAATCCCGGTCAGCTTCCAGGTAAACCCGAATTGAACCTAAGAGAGTATGTGAATGTTATTTCTGTGTGCAGTGGTGATGTGGTTGATGATTCGCCCTCGAACGAGCAAGGACAAGCTGCTGGAACGTCCCTGAATAGAGGAAAAGGTAAGGTTGCGATTATGGAAAGAGTCGAACCAGATTTAGACAAACCATACATTGCTCCACCGGCATACAAACCTCCTATATCGTTTCCTCAACAGTTGGTGAGCAGTAAGAATGAAGAACGAGTGGGCAGATTCGTCGAAGGTCTCAAGAAGCTTGACATCAACATCCCATTTGTGGAAGCCCTCCAAAAGATGCCTAATCACGCCAAACTCATCAAATAGGTTCTTTCCAAAGAGAAACATATCGAAGAGAACGAGGCAGTAGCACTCACCGAGGAATGCAGCGCTGTCATTCAAAACAAGCTGACACCGAAGTTGAAGGACCCCGGAAGCTTCTCCATTCCATGCACAATAGGTAATCTTGAAAATGAAAATGCTTTGTGTGATTTAGGGGCAAGCGTGAGAATCATGCCACACTCAGTTTTCGAGCGGATGGACTACGGGAATCTCAAACCTACAAAGATGTCTCTACGCCTCGCGTATCGTTCGGTAAGATATCCGGTGGGAATTGTTGAAAACGTTCCCACAATGGTAGGTAAGCTTTGCATTCCCACTGATTTTGTTGTACTTGAGATAAAGGAAGATGCTAGGATACCTATTATTCTTGGTAGGTCGTTCTTAGCTACTGCAGGTGCGATGATAGACGTACAACAAGGAAAGCTGTCCTTACGTGTCCAGCACGTACAACGAAGACGAGACGATAGAGTTTAACTTGTCCAGCACCATGAACGACTCCTCATTCAAGGATTCTTGCTTTACAATCGATTCGCTGGATGAGTTAGCGAAAGGCACGCCTGATCACGTAAGTGCTTCCGATTCTCTTGTACGGTATTTGACATGACTTTGCGATAATGTAGGATTTGCGGACGAAGGAGCTGAGATGTACACGAAATTCATGAGTGCTATTGCAGCACTAGGAGACGCCCCATGTGAGGAGATACCACACGGTATGCATGCTGGTTTCGCAGCAGAGAAGGCGTCCAAACTTGAGCCCGAGCCACCTCTGTCTTCTTTTCGGTATGAGTACGTTCAATGCGACAAAATATACCCTACTGTTATTGATAACACTGAAAGTGTATCATTATTAGGATAGGTTTTTATATCATTTTCGCATGATTCCTACATCGATTCTTACGTATCCGATTCTATTTTGAGCTTCACACACCCGTTTTATTGGTTTTCAGGTTTCTAGGCGACAAGGCCTAAATGAGATCAATATGAAGGATTCCTGTCAAAAACCACAAGATTTGAAGGAAAATCTACTCAGAGCCGAGACCGAGCTCCAGAACCCAAAGGAACACCCGAGCAACGAGCGAAAAAGAGGAATATCAAGATCACGAGGGTGCCCGACCGGGCACTATTCTCCACCCGCTCGGGTAAAAACCTACGGGGTTTATCCATGCAAAAATACACGACCGGGCACATGAACAAGGAGATCGGGTGATCACTACCCGATCGGGCGAATTCTGAATACCCGCTCGGCCACTTAGCCATCCATTTTGCCCCGTAAGTTTACGCGTCTCGGGCCCCTCAACCACACGATCGGGTGA
>CM071875.1:23016057-23026622 GCA_036759665.1 Gynandropsis gynandra
TCTTCACAATTCCGAGGGTAACTATATTGTTCTCGTCTATGTGGATGACCTTGTGGTAACAGCAAGCAACTCAGGAGCAGTCCAACGATTCACCATAGCGCTTGGAAATCGCTTCTCCATCAAAGACTTGGGTGATCTATCTTACTTCCTTGGCATTGAAGTAACACGGACAACCTCAGGCTTGCTGCTCACTCAACGCAAATATATCACGGATATCCTCAACAAAGCTCAATTCTCCGAAGCTAAATTAGTGACCACTCCTATGGCTCCTAGCGCGCGTCTCTCCTTATCCCCGGGTGAAAGGCTAGAAGATCCAATCAACTATCGGACTATTGTTGGAAGTCTTCAGTATCTCACACTTACGAGACCCGACATCAGCTTCGTTGTCAATAAATTATCTCAGTACATGCATGCCCCGAAAACGGAACATCTACAAGCCCTCAAACGGGTTCTACGGTATTTGGTTGGAACACGAGATCGTGGTATCTTCTTCTCCGCTGGTAATACTCTCTCTCTACATGCCTTTAGTGATGCAGATTGGGCGGGAGATCGTGATGAGTATATCTCTACGGGGGCATATATTGTCTACCTTGGCAGCCATCCCATTTCTTGGTCTTCCAAGAAACAGAAATTCACAGCTAGGTCATCCACCGAAGCGGAATATCGTGCTATAGCGGATACAGCAGCACCAAAGATCAACTAGCGGATTTACTCACCTAAACCGCTGCTCGTCAGCCATTTCTTACACTTTGTCACAAGATCGGCATCACCGAAGGTGCTCCGTCTTGAGGGGGCATATAAGTGATAGGGACATAAATGTAATTTTGTACATTTGTGTTTATTAGGGTTTCCGTTAGGGTTTTCATATCTCTTATGTATTGATATATACATCTGATGTAATTCAATTTCAAATCAATAATACAAAAACCATTCCACAATCAACAATTACGCATTAATACAAATTATAAATTTAATGTTCTTATTTTTTTGTTTATTAATGATTCAAGTGTTTTGACACTTCAAATGTCATCCTCTACAAAGATTTATACCAATGATAACTTAAAGATAATTAGAAAATTATGTTATAAGTAAGTTCTTTTAACGCTAAAACAAAAAAATTCCAGTAATATATTTATCATTTGAATATAATTTCAAACAACATTGTTTTATTCTTTTGGTTCAATTTCTTATTTTAATTTTATTGTTTAGAGATCATTTTTGTCTTTTACATTCTATGAAAAATTATATATCTATATATTTTTTTACTAAATCTTATTATTTAACTAAATAAATTTATATCATAAATTTATTTTTTATTCTTTTATTTCTATCAATATAAATATTATTTTGAATATTTTAACCAATTATATATATTATATAATATATATATATATTATTCTAAATTAAAAAAAATTTGAACAAAGATTTATTATTCATCAACTATCACACTTTAATATTATTCCCCCTAACTATTTCAATCATCTAATTTTTGTCTCAACTTTTAAAAAGTTGGTTCATTATAATTCCAAAAATACTCCAAACTAAATGTTTCAAACCTATAAAAAAGGCTTAATTTATTATATATTCAATTAAAATAGATTGAATATAAAATATTAAAAAACATGTTAAATTAAAATATAATGGAATGAGAAATTTGTTGAATATTAATTGAAAAATTTAAATCAAAATTTGTTGAATACTAATTTGATACTTGAATGAATAGAGGCAACTTTAAAAAAAAACCCTTCATATGCTATTTTGACTTCAAGCTTACCTTTCCCTCAAAAAAAAGTTTCCACTTCAAATCTATCCTTAAAATATTGATAAACCCCATATTACCCTTGTCCTTTAATTAGTCGATAGTTTTTCTCTCAACTCCAAAGCACCCCCGATTTCTCTCTCTCTCTCTCTCTTGTGACGCGAAAATTACTATTCTCCCACAGCACATCAGATTCGGCGCGAGTAGCTTGAAATCCGCATCAAATTCGTCGCAGGTAGCTTGAAATCAGCATCACATTCGCCGCGAATAGGTTGAAATCATTTGTTGTCAACAAAGAAGCTTACAAATAAGCACGTTCCGTAGAAAAATCAGGTATGTATAGTGATTTTTTCGTGTTTCTCTTGTGTTTTTCGTGTTTCTTTTGTGAATCGGATGACCCGAGTGAGTCGTGAGTAATATGTATAGATTCGATTCTCCCTTTATCAAAACAAGTCTTATATTGATGTAGTCAAAATGAGTTATATTTATTGAAATGTCAAATGATCGCAATGAGTAATAGTTTCTTCGAGTCATACGGTCACACTGGATCATATAGTCTCATCGAGTCACATGGTCGCACTAGGTCACAGAGTCTCATCGAGTCACATGGTAGCACTATCTCACAAATTCACATCGAGTCGCATGGTCACACTAGGTCACAGAGTCTCATTGAGTCGTACGGTCGAACTGGGTCATAGAGTCTCATTGAGTCACACAATCGCACAGGGTTACAAAGTCTCATCGAGTCTCATGGTCGCACTGGATCACAGAGTCTCATCGAGACGTATGGTATCACTGGGTCACAGAGTGTAATCGAGTCGCACGGTCGCACTGGATCACAGAGTCTCATCGAGTCGCACGGTCGCACTGGGTCACAGAATCTCTGCGAGTCGCATAGTCGCACTGAGTCACAGTGTCATATTGAAACACAGAGTCGCACTGGGTCACAGAGTCATATTGAAACACATTGTTGCATTGGGTCACAGAGTCTCATCGAGTCACACAGTCGCATAGGGTCATAGAATCTCATCGAGTCACACGGTCGCACTTGATCACATAGTCATATTGAAACACATGGTTGCACTGGGTCACAGATTATCATCTAGTCGCACGGTCGCACTGGGTCACAAATTCTCATCGAGTCACACGGTCGTACTGGGTTACAGAGTCATATTGAAACACAGGGTCGCACTGGGTCATAGAGTCTCATCGAGTCGCACCGTCGCACTGGGTCATAGATTCATATTGAAACATATGGTCGTAGTGGGTCACAGAGTCTCATCGATTCGCACGATTGCACTGGGTAACAGAGTCTCATCGCGTCGTAAGGTCACACTGGATCACAGAGTCTCATCGATTTACAGGCACACTGGATCACAGAGTCTCATCGAGTCGCACGGTCGCACTAGGTCACAGAGTCTCATCGAGACACACAGTCGCATTGGGTCATTTTGAATTTGAAACACATGGTCGCATTGGGTCATAGAATTTACCTTCTTTTTATTTTTTGTTACAGGTGTAGTGGATTCGGTGGATGAGAAAATCACATTGATTTATTTTTTGTATAATGGTAAATGGGAAAAACCTAAATAGAGAATCTAAATGGGTTGGTAGAGTTTAGAAAAACCTGAGAGTATTTTTCTATTATCCTTCGATTAGTCTGACATACCAGCAACATATTGATGAGTTATGCGCAGAGATGATTGTTGAAAAAAATACAACGGAGTTGAAGTTAAGCTATTTGCCCAATACTTGTGAAAATAGGAAACCGACATATATAATGAATGATAAGCATCTTATTTGTTATATGTTCAATCACATAAGAGGAATTCGACCACTACTGTATGTGGAGAGAGAATCGACAAGTGTGAAGTGTCAAATGGAAATTGAGAGGGAAGTTGAACCTCTAATTCCTGCTTTGGGAAGCAATGCTAGAGAAGGTGAGGATGGAGGTGTTGTAGATTATGATGCTTATGTTTTTTTTTCAAATAAGAAAAGTAGAATTGAGAGTCATCTGACGAAAATAATAAATATTTTGGATTCGGATAATTCTGATAGTGAACATACCAGCGGTTATGAGAAGATGGTGGTGTGCCATGAATGTGGTAGCTGATGAATTTATTTGTGGCAGTAATAACGTTGATTTTGATGTGCAAGAGTTTGATAGCAAGAAGGATGTACATACATTTGTAAGGAAGGGTTCAATTGAAGTTTGTTTTAGATATAGAACATTGAGTTCTGATTCGAAGTTGTGGGAAGTACGATGAAAGTTTACCGGAAGTGGTTGTAAATGGAAATTACGTGTGGCAAAAATCCCGAATTACAAACGGTTTAGTGCGAAAACACACTATCCCATTCATAACTATTAATTTGTATCTAAATCGACAGAAGCTACACAGGGTACAACGCAATTAGTTAAGGATTATTTGAATGAGGAATATGTCGGGAAATATTAAACACCTCCAGCAAAAGAATTGATGGCTCGTGTAAAAGCAAAGTACGATGCCAGTATATCATATTTGATGGCATTAAGAGGCAAATACAATGCTCAAAAGGAGATTCGTGGTGATGACTTTGAACAATATAGGAGGGTTCCAAGGTGGTTGCACATGATTACAGAAAGAAATCTCGAATCTGTCGCAAATCTTCAACTGGATGGTGATGGGAAGAGCTTCAAATACCTTTTTATGGTTGTAGGAGCGGCTATAAGAGGATGAAAATACATGTGTAAAGTGGTTGATGTGGATGCAACATTTTTAACATGACTGTACAAGGGAGCATTGATTGTGGCGACCACGCAAGATGGTGAACATCACCAATATCCTCTTGCATGGGATATAGTCGACAGAGAGAAGGAGGAATCATGGATGTGGTTTATGTCAAGGTTGAAAGAGGTGATACCGGATTGACGTGATGTCGTTGTGATATCTGATCACCATAAAAGCTTGATAAAAGCAGTCAAACAAGTGTACAAACAAGCTGATCACGGTTTTTGTGCGCGTCATATATCGCAAAATATAAAGAGTTGCATCAATAAAGGGAAAGGTAAAAAGAATTCAAAGGATGATACAGTGACGCAAATGTTCTTTAAATGTGCAGCAGCATACACAGTGAACGAATGTGAAGTGCTATTGAATGACTTGAAAGCCTAATACAAATATGGTCTTTATGACTTCTATGATTGTTGTGACCTTCGTGACCATTTTGACCTTTGTGACATTTGCATAGGTATCCCAATGTTGCAAAGTATTTGGAGAAAGAGGAACTTGATCCCGTTAAGTGGGCAAGATGAAAATTTAAGGGTGAAAGGTACAACTTAGTAACCACTAATAGGGCCGAGTCAATAAATTCAACGTTGAAGGAGTCAAAAAAAGTTTTCGATCCTAGGGCTTTTACATGTTTGTTTGGAAAAGACGGTGGAATGGTTCAATGGGTATAGGTTGGAAGCAGCTACTAGTGATGATTCTTAAAAGTTAACACCTTACGTAGAGAAAACGTTACATGAATGGTTTGGACAGGCATCCAAGTATGATGTTATTGAATTGAACAGGTTGAGTGATGAGTATGAGGTGAGAAATGATATGGGTAGAAGATTTGTAATGAGTTTTCAAAAAAGAACGTGCTACTGCAAAATGTTTGATGTGGATAAGTATCCATGCAGC
This sequence comes from Gynandropsis gynandra, assembly GCA_036759665.1. Lineage (NCBI taxonomy): Eukaryota > Viridiplantae > Streptophyta > Magnoliopsida > Brassicales > Cleomaceae > Gynandropsis > Gynandropsis gynandra. Next base: position 23,021,479 of record CM071875.1, read on the forward strand.
CACGCAATTGCGGCTGCACATAAGGTTGGTAAACGTCACAAGATACTAGAACTATGTTCAACATACTACCTTCGGGAGACATGGCTTTTGGCTTACCAATAAACCGTGTATCCAGTTCCTGATTGCAGTGATTAGAACATTTCTCCTCAATATTTTGAAGTTACGGTTCTACCTCCTATGTTGGCTGAGAAAAGGCAAAGTGGGAGGCCTAAATAGAATCGTTATCCCGGACCCAGTGAGACTCAGAGAAATACCTCATCTACGTCAAGACAAACCCCATCTCCATTGAGATAAACGGGTTCAAATGCCAGCATCACTAACAGTGTTTGCAACGTGACAATTGAGACCACGCCAACTTCAAACAAAAGAAAGGTTTTTTAGTGTGTAATATTACATTATTTGTATTGTTAGTTTGTAATATTATATTATTTGTATTATTTGGACTACACCTTGGTGACTTTCATCATTATAATTCGATAAATTCTCCAATTTCGCATCTATTTTTCCTCATTGACGTTTAAGCACTATTGTGACCTCTTTGATTCAAGCGATCCATGTGACCCCTATAACCCATACAACCTTTGCAACCTTTGCGGCCATTGCGAACATTGCAACCCTTGCGGCCATTGCGACCCTTGCGGCCATTGCGACCCTTGCGGCCATTGCGACCCTTGTGACCCATGTGACTCACGTGACCCTTGCGACTAGTCATTTCGATGTCAGACTCCTGGCTTTTTCAATGCCAGCTATGCCTTTTTACGAATGTCACACTCATGACCCTTGCGATTCGTTGTTTTGATGTCAGACTCTTGTCTTTTCGATATTCTCTGTCCATACCCCTATATTAAAAGGTTCATCAAATTCTCTAAGTCTCACCATCACACCCATTTGAGATGAGATTGAATGGAGAGAATCCCATCTCTCTCCTCTCTTTGTCTAAGTCACTAACCCTAAATAAATCCATATTTAAACGTTAAAAATTTCTTATTTTGCATCTATTGTTCGTAATTACGTGAAATCATTGATCCTCAATTGGAATAAAGTAGAATCAAGTTTAAACGGGAATCCATCCGACTCATGTGATCCAATATGACCCTTGTGTGACCGTAAATTGGATTAAACTAGAATCAAGTTTAAATAGGAACCCATCTGACTCATGCAACCCACTATGATCCTTGTGCGGCCCTCAATTGGATTAAATTAGAATCAAGTTTAAAAAGAAACCCATCGGACTCATACGATCCAATATGAACCTTGTGCGACTCTCAATTGGATTAAATTAGAATCAAGTTTAAACGGGAACCCATCCGACCCAATGCGACCACAGATGACCCTTGTGTGACCCTCAATTGGATTAAATTAGAATCAAGTGTAAACGGAACCCATTCGACTCATACGACCTATGCGAATCTTGCAACCCATATGACTATAGTGACTCGTCATTTCGATGTCAGACTCCTGTCTATCGACCCAAGTGACCCTTCCGAACCATGTGACTATTTGTTTCGCTGTCAGACTCCTAACTTCCTACCCATGTGAGTCGTCGTTTCACTATCAAACTCTTGTCCGACTCATGCGACCTATATGATTCATGTGACTTGTCGTTTTGCTGTCAGACTCTTGTCTTCTGACCCATGTGACCCTTTCGAACCATGTGACCTTTTTTACCCATGTGAATCATTGTTTAGATGTCAGACTCCTGTCTTCCAACCCATGTGACCCTTCCAACCAATGTCTGTAAGTCAAGGTCTACGTATCTTCTCTTTGTCTGTGTCTCTGATAACGTCAATTTGCTTATAATATTTTAGTCTCTTTTTATAGTTAGTTGCATCATTCATTTGAACTTTAAAGCATTAAAGCATCATTTAGTCCTCTTTTAGCGTTTTCTTGTGTTTTGCAGCGAATGGAGATACCAGGACACAAACACAAGTGAATGATGCAAATCATGACCGTTCCACGCCAAAGAAGAGGCAACCCGCGCGGGGTGTCATGCTTATCCCACGCGGGCTCCTTGCACCAGCAGCTACAGCACGAGCTGGGCTCCTGTCCAGCCCCCGCGGACTCCCCTCTCCAAGCCAGCCCGCGCGGGTCAAGTCTGTCACTTGCATAAACCAGAAAAGGAAAATCAGCAAAACATGAAAAGGAAAGTACTAGCTACATAAACCAAAAGGAAATATGGTTAGAGAAAAGGAATGGGAGCTACATGGCTGCAAGAATGGAAAAACAAGACATGGAAACACTCGGAAAAGGAAAAATGCAGTTATTGTAAGAAAGAGGAAATATCAACCGTTGGAGAAGAAGGAAAGGGGACGGCCAAAGAGGAAAAAATAGAGGAAAGGAAAAAGGAGAAAGAGGGAAAAAAGGGGAGAGCTTCAGCTGTACAATTCAGACAAAAAAATAGATAGAAAATATAGCACACGTAGAGAGAGAGTAGAACGCACATGAAGACAAGGACGGAGCGACAAAGCCGGAGCGCGGAGGAGCTATTGAAGACGTCGGTAATAGAATAGGGAGGGATCTCATTCTTTATCCATAATTAATATAGTTATCTTTTGTGTTTCGTTTTCTAAGTTCATGTCCGAGTAGGTTCATAGCCACGAGTTAGAGAGCTTTGTCGATATGTAAAGAAGTTTTGTTCTTAATGCTTGGTTATAATATTTGTTCGTTTTGGATTGATTGGTTGTTTGTATTTCTTTTATTCTTGTTGGTAGCTTGTAATGTTTATAAAAATCTAATTGCATTGGGAGATGAATTGGATTTTGGAATGTAGCCATGATATGAAGTCTCAATTGATTTAGAACATTGGTCGGTCATTTATTGAACTTAGGATTTAGGATAGCAATCTTAATGCATCTAGTAGGTGAGATTATACAATTGAGAGATTGGTAGTACACTTGCTAAATAGTGGGTTTAGGCATTGGGAGAGTCATTCCCTAAGAAAGAGCTTGAATTCCCCGAATACGTAACGACATCTATAACCATGATCTTGTTAGCACTTCATTGCATCATCGTACATCTCTAGAAACATGTGTTTAGTTAATTGAATTTAAACAATTAATTAGTTAGTTTAGTTTTATTTGCATTCCAAACACTTATTGATTTTCACATTCCTATTCATTAGTTACTGATTCTAGAGTTGCATCAATTCCTTGTGTTCGACCCTAGTACTATACGATCTGTATTCTTGTGGAAGCATTGGTCTAGGTATTTTATTACTTGAGAATAACCAAATCAAGTGTTTGGCACCGTTGTCGGGGAATTGATTGCACCTATAGAGTTAGGTTACTTTTGGATTAGGACATAGTCCTTTTTGGAGTCTTGTTTGTTTTTCGTGTTTTTGTTTTATTTTCTTTTTCTTGAGTCAAATTTTATTTATTTTCACCTCTCAGAGCCTAACCGATTCTTGTATTTTTATTGTGTGAGGTACTTTAACGCGCAAGACTGAAGAAGAACAAATGGCAGAACGTCGCATTAACCTACGGAATATACTGGGCTCCTAGGCATACACAACTCTTGTCTTGCATTGTTAGAAGGGATGCCCGCGGCAAGTTACAACCAGTATTCATTCAAATGCTCGATAACGCAGCATTCAGAGGGAGACCCACAGAGGATCCAACTCAACATCTTACCAATTTTAAGATGCTTTGCCAAACTACTAGAGCGGGAGAAGGAGTCTCGGATGAGGACATCATGCTCGCTGCCTTCCAATTCTTAGTGAAGGATAAAGTGCAAGACCGGTTGTATTCCCAACTGGCAAACTCTATACAATCATGGGGGCAGCTAGAGGAAAAGTTCATGACGTGATTCTTCCCTCAGAGTAAAGCTCAGCTCGCCAAGAATCAAATCAACACATTCGTCCATGAGCAGCTGAAAGTTTATACGAAGCGTGGGAACATTTCAAAGGCTACCAATGCCTTTGCCTACATCACGGCATGGATCAGAGCTATCTTATACACAACTTTCTGCAAGGACTCATGGATAGCACAAGAATACTGATCATAGTCGCAGCTGGAGGTTCTTTAAGAAACCTCACGTTTCCACATATCAAAGACCTAATCGATCGTATGGCTGATGAAGGAAGCAACGCCGTTGGAGAATACAACAGCAACACTTCAGCAAGGGTAGCTCATGTGAATGACGCGCATGCTCTATATGCCGGTTTAGCCGAGATGAAGGATCAAGTTGCTGGAATTTACAATATTCTATCAAAATCACGTCGTCCACAATATTCAGAGCAATCAGAGAATCAAGGAGTTCAATGGTATGAGGAAGTGAACTATGTAAGCAACAACCAACCTTTGGGAAACACATACAACCCCAGATGGAGGAATCACCCTAACCTCTCCTACAAGAACTCCGACGGTGCCTTTAATGCGCAACAACTATCGGGGAATTTTCAATCGCGGGTGCTGCAACGAAATCAAAATTTTCAGCCAAGGATGTAGCCCTAAACTCAGAACTATCAGTCATGTGCGCCTCAGCCACAGCAAAATGATAACACGTAATTCGTAGTAGTTTTTATGTCATTCTTAGGTCTAGTTTTAGGTAGATTTATTAGATTTCATTCATTTATCGAGATTATTCGAGAACTTCATCTACATTTCGTGTTTTGTGTAGGAAACGAGGACATGAAGAGAAACACGAGAGATTATGGCAATTTAACCCCGGAAACGTAGTTGAGTGACAAGGTTCAACTTGTGCAAGGCCAAGGATGGAAGTGAGCACTCAAACACCGAGCGAAAGGAGCGGAAACAACACCTCAAATCATGCACGCTCGGGTGGATTGGGAGTGCCCGGTCGGGCTAATTGCTACCAATCATCCCCGTGGCTTTGCACGACTCGGGCACTCAAGGAACACGACCAGGGAGGTGTGCCCGCTCGGGTGCTTTTGGTGTGCCCGCTCGGGCTAATTAATACCAAGAAATCACCGTAGGTGTGTGCCCGCTCGGGTTGTGGACTTACACGATCGGGCATGAGTGCCCGCTCGGGCCAAAATGAAGCAAATGGTCGGGTACAAGGCTTGCACGAGCGGGTAGATGCTGTACCCGCTCGGGCCCTTGATTTTCTCAACTAATTCCCAAGATTTCTAACAACCAAATCAAGGGAAATCAGATCTATTTAAAGGGGAATCGAACCAAATTGAA